>CM068306.1:7781752-8296752 GCA_034768735.1 Schistosoma mekongi | reverse complement strand
GAAACCAATAATGCATGTCCCACACAATATGCCATAGTTAAGAATAACATTTAGGCTGTAGCAACCGGTGCAACTGTTGTTATAATATTTTACACGCTGTGCTTTTCTGATGTTGCACACATGTTTAATGTGTGACTGAACTCGATTAAAAGGTTATTTCCTTAGGGTGCTTGCTCTGATTATGTAGCTCTCCATGTGTTAGCTTTAAATCATCCCAAATAATAATCGTCAACCAAGAACTTAATTTTTAAACGCTGCTTTAAGATCAACAATTACTTCTTGTGATGAAGAGGCCAAGCAGCTATTGTCCGATTAGTAAATTAATATTGACTGAAGACGCCGATTGATAGCCATATTTCACCGCAAATACGAGTATTATTGGGATTTGTGGGGGTCATTAAAGAACGAACGAGTTGTCTGTCACGCTGTAAATGAGAAATTGCAGCCACGGGTCTAGCCTCTCAAGTCCACGGAAATGTCATATTACGAAGAATCGAACTTGGATAACGATCAACTTGTGCCTGGATTCACGTTATCTTCAAATATAATTCCCAGAAATTCATCGTTAATGGGTTTTAATATATACACTGACCCTATTGCTTTGGGATGTGTATTAGTCAATTGGATATATAGTGATTTACAGATAACTTGAAATTACATAATTACTAAACATAGTGCAATTGTAACCTCAGTGTTAACGAGCATAAGCAAATCATATTCCGAACAATCAACCAGACGCGCAGCTGAGTAAGTCAAACATATTTTCCTGTCATCCTAATATTAACAGTAAACAACCGGTTCCACTAAAAGGCTAAAAAATAGGCATTTTAGTTCAGATGAATGCTCTAAGTGTTGAAAATACGATTTAGGGTAAGAAATAGATTTTATGGATTGACTAGCAACGAGTAAAACATTCCACCTCAACACAGTTGCTGCTTCTACTGTCGACGAATTCAAAAAGAAGTTGAATAGACTATGAGATTTTTATCCTAGGACTGGTACGCTCAATCCAACGATCTGATCAAGTCACAGCAAAACAGAAACTAAAACAGTTAGCCAAACCGTTGACGCAAAACCATGTAAGGCTAGAGGAAAATAGCATGTAAAGCAAGTAGGAAAGTGTTTGCAATACTCAGGGCTTTATAACAATGACCAGTGTTTTCTTGCTACGCGTTTAGCGCAAAGTTTTACACTAATTTGCATTAATGTTACATAATTCAGAATAGTGTCCAGAGTTACAAATTTATAGCAAAGTAAGGATTCAACTGTACAGAAAGCGTTGAAACCTAGCTGACAGTAAATAGTTGCTACTTAAAATTATGTTGTTATTCGGAAAAAATAAATGAAATAAGGTTCATTATGATAAGTATTCCCTATTCAAACCTTGAGTAAAAGTAGATTTATAGTAAGAATTTCACATAGATATAGGGGTATTTCATATTGAGACATGTGTAAACTAAACCGCGATAGCGTTGATCTTGATGACATACGAGTGTGAGACTTAATATTTTGGTCCAATCACGGCCTTTTGTGAGTAGTTTCTATTGTACTGGCTTTATACATGTTAATTTCTTACCACCGGAGGAGTTACGAGGCCTGAACCTCTCCCGACAATCTAAGCAACAAACATCATAAGTAGATGGAATGTTTACATGATGTAGGAGACCAGAAGTAGCATCCAAGTAGTTGAGAAAGTGAACAGATACACCCTGGAGATAATAGGAATAAGTGAAACCCATCGGTTACTAACTGAATAGAAAATCTTAACTTCGGAAGAGCTACTGTTATACTCGGGCCATGGAGAAAATGCCTCACACATACAAGGAGCCGCAATGATGTTTTTCTTAAAAAAGTACGGAACGCAATTATAGGACAGAAATCTAATGGGCCTAGGAGCACTTGTGGCGCAGACGAGATATCCGTGTCTCAACGAAAGGCCGGGTGTACTGCGCAGCAATCCGCGCCATCTTAACATATGGCTGCGAGACGTGGGCCATGAAAACTCAAGATATGCGTCGTCTCCAGATATTTGACCATAGGAATCTTCGTAACATCGCTCGAATACCATGGAATAACCGGACTAGTAATAGTGAGGTTAGACGAAAGGTTCTTGGGAAACACGGTAAATCAGTTGAAGACGTCATTAACCTTCATCGACTGAGATGGCTAGGACATGTATTGCGCATGCCCGACCACCGTCTACCCCGTCGCGCCATGTTAGCTAGGGCCGAAATAGGATGGAAGAAGGTTAGGGGCGGCCAAACTAAAACAGTTAGCCAAACCGTTGACGCAAAACCATGTAAGGCTAGAGGAAAATAGCATGTAAAGCAAGTAGGAAAGTGTTTGCAATACTCAGGGCTTTATAACAATGACCAGTGTTTTCTTGCTACGCGTTTAGCGCAAAGTTTTACACTAATTTGCATTAATGTTACATAATTCAGAATAGTGTCCAGAGTTACAAATTTATAGCAAAGTAAGGATTCAACTGTACAGAAAGCGTTGAAACCTAGCTGACAGTAAATAGTTGCTACTTAAAATTATGTTGTTATTCGGAAAAAATAAATGAAATAAGGTTCATTATGATAAGTATTCCCTATTCAAACCTTGAGTAAAAGTAGATTTATAGTAAGAATTTCACATAGATATAGGGGTATTTCATATTGAGACATGTGTAAACTAAACCGCGATAGCGTTGATCTTGATGACATACGAGTGTGAGACTTAATATTTTGGTCCAATCACGGCCTTTTGTGAGTAGTTTCTATTGTACTGGCTTTATACATGTTAATTTCTTACCACCGGAGGAGTTACGAGGCCTGAACCTCTCCCGACAATCTAAGCAACAAACATCATAAGTAGATGGAATGTTTACATGATGTAGGAGACCAGAAGTAGCATCCAAGTAGTTGAGAAAGTGAACAGATACACCCTGGAGATAATAGGAATAAGTGAAACCCATCGGTTACTAACTGAATAGAAAATCTTAACTTCGGAAGAGCTACTGTTATACTCGGGCCATGGAGAAAATGCCTCACACATACAAGGAGCCGCAATGATGTTTTTCTTAAAAAAGTACGGAACGCAATTATAGGACAGAAATCTAATGGGCCTAGGAGCACTTGTGGCGCAGACGAGATATCCGTGTCTCAACGAAAGGCCGGGTGTACTGCGCAGCAATCCGCGCCATCTTAACATATGGCTGCGAGACGTGGGCCATGAAAACTCAAGATATGCGTCGTCTCCAGATATTTGACCATAGGAATCTTCGTAACATCGCTCGAATACCATGGAATAACCGGACTAGTAATAGTGAGGTTAGACGAAAGGTTCTTGGGAAACACGGTAAATCAGTTGAAGACGTCATTAACCTTCATCGACTGAGATGGCTAGGACATGTATTGCGCATGCCCGACCACCGTCTACCCCGTCGCGCCATGTTAGCTAGGGCCGAAATAGGATGGAAGAAGGTTAGGGGCGGCCAAACTAAAACATGGCATCAGTCCATGAAGTCCTTCACTACTGGTCTAAGCCATGTAGGTAGATGTAGACTACCTGGTTGGGGTCCGCGTGATGATCGCAACAAATGGCTGGAGACACTAGGTGATATGGCTCAGAATCGGTCACAGTGGCGCGAGTGTATTCACTCTTTAACCTCAACTAGATCTTAAATTCTATTGTTATTTTCTGCACATCTTTACTTACTCTTCTCTCTTGTATTCTGTCTATACGTTACCTCAATATTCTCGTAGGGCTATTGTGGTATGGCAACTTGAACCTACAGGCGTTTGTGCCCGGTTCTACGTTGCTGATGATGATGATGAGGAGCACCATAACGTCCTTCAATACAAGGAAGGAGAGGACTACAATAAATGTCATCCAGTGCTATGCACCCACCAACGACGGCAACGAAGACGACAAAGATCAGTTCTATGCGAGACTGTAGTTAATCGTCGAGAAATTTCTTGCCAAGTACCAGACCATTCTGATGGGAAACATAAACATCAATGTTGGGATGAATAACATCGGATATGAAGATATCATGGAACGATATGGACTGGGAGAGAGGAACAACAGTGAGAGATTCGCAGATCTATGTAACTTCAACAAAGTGATATAGGTACCCCCCCATGTTCACTCCACTCACCTCCCCCCATTATAAACGCATACACAAAGCTACATAGGATTCTCTGGACTACATATCTCCGTTAACGAGAAGTCGAGAAGGATCATGGAACGCCTGAGAACAAATGGAGGGGCTGATATGGTTTTAGACCACCACATGGAGGAGGCCAAGACGAAATTGAAGTTAAAGAAGCACTTGACAACTGGAACTACATCATTACAAAAGTTTAATACAACCCTTCTCTGGGATACTTACAAACTCAGAGACTTCAAGATAGATCTCAGCAATAAGTCCCTAGCCTTTTACGATTTACTAGAAGAAAAAATCACGATGGACAACAACTGGGAAGGGATTAAGGAAGCAATAACTTCAATGTATCAGAAGGTTTTGGCCGCAGAAGGCACCACCATAAGAAATCAATTTTTGTTGACACTCTGGATAAGGTCCAAGAAAGGATGATCAAGAAATTAGTAGTCAATCGCAAACGAACAAGGCTAATGTCTTTGATTGGTTAATAATTTGGAACGATTATTAGCCTACTCAAAAATTGAGTGTAGTCTTTCAATAAATACGATAAAACGAATAAGTTAGCTGAAAATACAATAAACCGGAACGACCAATCAAAAACAAGGATGGCAAACCAATCACTGAGACTCAAGAATATTAAAATAGATGAATAGAACACTTCGAAGAACTGTTAAATAGACCAGCCTCACTGAACCCACCAGTCATCCAAGCAGTAACTACGGCTCTCCCCATAAATATCGACCCACTAGTAATCGAAGAAATCATAGTGGCAATCCGACAAATCAAGAGCGGAAAGTCAGCAGGGCCAGACAGTATACCAGCAAAGTAATGCACTGAAATCAGATATAGAAGTAACCGAAACGATGCCCTTTACTTTCTTCAGGAAGATTTGGGAGGAAGAACAGATGCCAACAGACTGGAAAGAAGGATACCTCATAAAGATACCAAAGAAAGGTCTTAGCAAGTGCAAGAAGCACAGAGACATCACTCTACTTCCAGTACAAGGAAAAGTTTTCAAGTGTTTTTGAACCGAATGAGATCCAGTCGACACCCAACTTCAGGATCAACAGGCCATATCCCGTAAGGATCGACCATATAACAACCAAATAGAGACATTACGGATCACTGTTGAGCAATCAAGTGAATGGAACTCATCAGTTTATATCAATTTGTTTGACTATGAAAAGGCGTTTGAGAGCGTGGATAGGAAAACATGGAGCCTACATCGACAGTATGGTATAGTCGAGATAATCAATACCACACGGAACTCTTATGACGGAATGGACTTCAAAATCTTACATGGAGGGCAGCTCGCGCATCCATTCGAAATGAAAAGTGGCGTCAGAAAGGGCTTTATACTCTCGCACTTCTCCCTTTCTTCTAGTGGTTGACTAAATCATGAAAACTGAGACATCTTAAGGCAAGCACGGAATACAGTGGACAACTTAGATGCAACTAGACGACTTAAACTTTTCAGACGATCTAGCTCTTCTATCCCACACAGCAACAAATGCGGGTGAGGACGGATAGTGTAGCAGCAACGTCTTCAGTCAGCAGTAGGCCTCAACATATACAAGAAGTAGGGCAAGATCCTTAGTTACGAAACAACGAGCACCAACCCAATTACACTTGATGGAGAAGCTCTAGGAGATGTAGAAACTTTTACATACATGTGCAGCATCATTAATAAACAAGAGGGAATCTGATGAAGATGTGAAGGCATGGATTGGCAAGGGCAGTATTTCCACAATTCAAAAACATCTGAAAATCAAACCACCTATCAGTCAGAGGCGGATAGGACATATTGCGGAAATCACCAAATTGTTTCACAAAGGAATACCCTAACTTGGGAATCCCTAGAACCAAAGAAAAGGAGAATGATCAGAGAATACATAGCGCCGGAAATTGGAAGTCGATAGCAGACGAATGAATCGTACTTGGCAACAACTGAAAAGTAGAGCTTATAATAAAATTGGTTGGAGAATTCTAGTCGATGACTTATGTACCACGAGGAGTAACTGGCGCTGATTTATTTGTTTATTCAATGGGGTCTTTGACTTGGAATTTATGCAAACTCTTTTCCTAAATAATTATCTTTATAGAGACCTCTTTATGCCGATTATCTAAAGTCTTTGGGAGAAGGGTACAACTCTATAGCTATATTAGAGCTTCAGCGATATTGCCTTTTAACAAATGCAGAGGGGTTACAAATAGTCGAAGCGGACTGAGTTCGAATCGCAGTGTGAGCACTAACATTGGGATGCAGGTACATCCAGCCAAAGAGTCCCAAATAGGACGAAACGCGCGTCCTGGATTCCCCTTGTCACTCACAATCCAACCTATTTATACAATATCCGAGTTGTTTTTTGAATTTGAGCGAGCAATAAACTGCTCAAATATAATTCAACCACCAAGCAAGGCCATATTTTTCTCTCGTATAAGTTAACTCTCGGCGACGATGTAAATGTTGACCACCAAAAGTCTAAATGAAACGTCGACAACCTAAGGTTCTGTGTAAAAGAATACTTCACGTTTTCACCCATTTCGATTAACCATGACGGTTGTCAGGATACCTACGCAAAGTGTAGGTCCCAGTGATCGCTTACATAAGTAGGGAAACTATCATGGCTATATGGTATCCAAGTATCAATACTCTGTAAAGGAAACGTGAAACGTTTCTTCGCGTTTAATGGTTTTTGCGGTGTTTATGTAAACCACGATTATTTCCGAAGAAATTTTAGACAATACTTTACCGGTTTGATAATTGTACCATATATTCTAAACTACAGGCCTTTGTCTAAGCGATTAAACTGGAATGACTTAAGTTAGTTTGTGACTGGTAAGTGGAATCGAAGAGGCGCATTTCGTCCTACTTAGGACTCATCAGCTGGATGTACCTGCATCCCAATGTTGATGTTCACAGTGGAATTCGAACTCGATTCGTTTCGTGTCGAACCCCATCGCACACGCTACTAGAGTACTGAGTCAAGACAGTTACACTCGTGCAACGGGCTCATTGGTATTAGGATGAACTTCTATATTCCTGTTGATTTGTTATAGATTGAAGCTGGTCAGTCTCTGTTGCAATATGTTCATCCTGGGCGGCTTGCCTCTATATAGAGATTATCCCACTGCAAACATCAACATTAGGATGCCGGTACCTCTTTGCAGGCAAGTCCCACACGAGATGAAAAGCGCCTCCTGGATTCCACTTGCCATTCACAATCCAACTTAAGCAATACTTGTGAATAACCGTTATATCGAGGCAATCCTCACAGGATGAACATATAGCAACAGAGACTGACCAACCTCAGTCCATAACGAATCAACGGGAATATACAAGTTCATCCTAATTAACTGAAATGGTTTAGCTGCTTAACTTATTGGTATAGACTTAGTGGTTCATACTATCAGCCCATTAGCATGATTGCTTACTTATCCTAATTCCTACTGTATATTAAGTGTCGCAGGTAACTTCTTGACTTACGCAGTTTCATGTGTTACATCGCCAGATAACTCAATTAGCCTGGCTCACCATAACCTTGGTGGCTAAGCATTTTGACTAATATAAAACCTCTTAGTGGTCAGGCTGTATTTGAAGTAAACATACATGAGAAAGCTGTAAAACGGAACGTTAAAGTTTATGATCATGAACGGTCACGAAGAAAGAATACAATGTATTATTATTCTGAAATTTAGCACAGAATTCTTGCTAGTTTGCAGGCTTCGTCATAGTAACATACGAGGGCTAACTCTTATACAATAAAACGCAATGTTCTACAGATATGTGTCTGTATAGCAATAACACTAGATTCTTGTTCGAGAAGATTAAATGTAAGAGAGAAAACCGTCAGCCGTCAGCTGGAAGGTACATTGTTATCCTGGGTGTTCAGGAATACATAAGTAGAGAACACTCATTAATATATGCAATCGTTTCAAGTAAAGGAGTGTCATAAACGCGACACTAGGAACACTTAGATAATAGATGGCTGTTTGAAATAGTCAATTGTGGCGTCAAGTACGAATAAGACCTTGTGTAAACAACATCTCAAAAGTGAGCGATGGAGATTGGAAGTATTACATTAAGGTATCATGAATAGACTACAAAGACGCACTACCTTTTTCAACGTGGGTTCTAGGTGGTAATTTCAGAATGACACAGCAGTCGGGAACTGGAAACATAAAGAAAAATAACAAGCAGCAAGGCGAGAGGACACAAATGACCAATTAAGTACAGCTGTTTGCAGTGGGACTTATGGTGTACCTGTTGCATTGAAAGAAGCATGTTTGCTATTTCCCTTTTTTATTCTGAAAAACGTAGACTAATACTAGATATAACTATGACAGATTTTAGATCTACTCTAGGATACTCTAAGATAAGGAGCTCAGGGAAGTATAGTATAGAGAAATAAAAGGCATACTGTATCAACTTTAAGAAATATATGGGCATTACGAGGTTCTAGAGCACTAATTGCCAGGTAGAAAAACGTTTTATTGCCTTTAGGTAAATAGGCAATAAGCTTTTTTAAGAACTGCAAGTAATTTTTTTTAAGAGTGTTATTAAAAAGACTAAATGGCAGAAGGTTCATTGATAAATGTACCCCAAACTATATAAGTTGTGTTACGTAAGTTGCAGATACCGGTATTGTGTAAGTAAAGGTTTATTGTCAATCTAAACTATGACAGGGAGCTAGATTTTTGTATGCTTTCTGACGGCCGGTTCCAGAGGTTAGCACAGCGTGCAACAAAGAAGGGGGATTTGAATTTACTAGTAGTTGTCTGCACTCTTACCAGAGAATTTTGGTTCCGCAAGTCATACTAACGTTTTCCAACATATGTCAAGACAGTACAATATAATAAGACAGTACAGTATAATTTCTTTATGAAGGATTTTATAGAGTATCGTAAGACTAAGTTTAATCCTTCTGACTCATAAAGGGTCTAATTTCAAAGCACAGAATCTTTTATTATAGGGTTAGTCATGGGCTAGCAGTCTAGTAAGATACCGTTGAAGCACCTCTATTTTCGTCGATCTAGTGGGCGCATGCAACTATACATAACTGAGCATTACGCAAGCAGAGGTTTAACACAAGTTTTATGAAGAGAAACTTTGGATTCGTTAAGCTGATAGTTACGATAAATAAAACCAATGAGTCATAAAGCTTCAGGGACTTATGATAAAGCATGCGTGGTTAAGGATAAGCTTTTTGAATACTTTACTCCTAAATCAAAGATACTACTTATTAGGATAAACTTGTATATTCCCGTTGATTTGTTATAGACTGAAGCTGGTCAGTCATTGTTGCTATATGTGCATCCTGAGCAGATTGCCTCGATATAGCGAATTTTTCATACGATACGAAACGGACTGAGTTCGAATCTCAGTGTGAACATCAACATTCGGATGCAGTACATCCAGCCGATGAGTCCCAAATAGGACGAAACGCGCGTCCTGGATTCCACTTGCCAGTCACAATCCAACTTATATAACACAGATACTACTTAGTTAACAAAATTCGTATTTGCTAGGGTGTGGGTCAATCTCGGGGTTAGATTCTCTAAAATATAGGTAGCCTGACTCTTATGTGTTAGGAGGAATACACCATTTATTACACCATTCACTAAGTTCATTGAGATCTCCCTGTATTATGTCGTTAACACCACGATTTAAATCTAGGTACAATGTGTAGATAACTTTGAGGTAGTCCAAAAAAATAAATGCTTTACTCTCATGAAAACAGTGGCATATGTCATTAACATACATAACAAATAATAACGACCTTATGACTGAACCCTGAAAGACACCACTAATGGTATTTTGAAGATGCAAGAGATGTCTTCCTTGTTTTGCTAACTGAGTACGATCTTTCAACGACGAAGCTATCCAGTCATGCCATTTGTCAGCTACTTCGAAGGCTTTCAATTTATATAAGAGAGTTGAATGATGTACTTTTACAAACGTCTTAGTTAGGTCAAGGTGTAGGATTGCAATTAGTTTTTCCTCATCTCTATTGTTTATCATGTAGTCAAAATATTCTAGGTGGCAAGTTTTGCAGGACATTTTAGACGTTAAGGAAGACATAATTAGTTTGTGTTTAACTAAGTGTAAATAAACACACAATTGTCAATGCACCCTGCAATATGAGGGTAATTTCAATTAGTTATTCAATAGGCCAGCTGATTAACACCGCAGTGACTAGGTTCTCTACAACCTTGTAATCTAGTACAGCTCTTTCCAGTGGCACAACCACACAGGTACCAAGAACCCTGGTGGACAAGTGGAGACTCCTGGTGAGCGGCCTCTGCTCCTCAGTGAGGAGTAACGGGCGTGAGTAAGTAAGTAAGTAAGTGTAAATAGGAACTGACTTATGTTGCGAAATCGAATTCTTGCAAGATATGAACTTTATAACGTCACAAATTAGTTTCTCCATGTTGTCCATGGGATCAGGAGTCCAAGATCGTGACTTGTGTGCTATGACAGTGAAGTGACCCGTGTGACTGGATAGGTACAATACGTCAGCTTAGGCCCAAACTCCTAATATCATGATACAATGCAAATAAATTGATTTTCTAATGACAACTCAATTTTTGTTTAACATATCATGTCGTTAGTATTCTGCATTAAAAGTTCGCCGTGAAAGACATCCTGCTTTACTCCAAAGCCAACCCTTCTGAAGTAAACCATTAAATTCAAGGACAACCATGACCAAACTTTCCGACCTTGAACTTTGCTTGGTAGAGCTAACAAAGTAACAGCCCTTGGAGTCTGTCTATTTGTGTAGGAGTGTTCTTGGTTATTAAAAGTACAGCACCTGTTATACTACTGCTGGAGAAAAAGATTAAATTAAGTATTAGGAATAGGAGCAACCAAGGCGTTGCTTCTGTAGTATTGTTCTTCAGTGCCCGTATAGTCTAAATATGCATCGAGCCTTCGTTTAAAAGGTTCAATGGAAGGTGCCAATACTGCATTTTCAGGAAGGGAGTTCCACAGCTTATTTATCCTGACCACGAAAAGTTTGTCTTCCGTCTTATATGTTCTCCTTCGTTTAGTTTAAAAGTGAAACTTACCTGTCATTGATTATGGTAAATAGGGTTATGATCTGTAAGACAAATCAAGATTACATCTACTCCAAAAATCATATCTCTCCACATCGATGTGTGACTCCTTTTGAATGGGCTTCACTTCAAAATGGAAGAAAGAAAGTAATATTAATGTATTGATAAAAATTTGGGCAAAGAAACACTTACTAAGCTGCATAGAGATCATTCTTACGATTTTTTAAGTTGCATATATGGTGTAGATAGTGCATCAGCGAGACTACTAGGAAGATTCCGAACCTATTTGTAACCCCTCTGCATTTGTTAAAAGGCAATATCGCTGAAGCTCTAATATAGCTATAGAGTTGTACCCTTCTCCCAAAGACTTTAGATAATCGGCATAAAGAGGTCTCTATAAAGATAATTATTTAGGAAAAGAGTTTGCATAAATTCCAAGTCAAAGACCCCATTGAATAAACAAATAAATCAGCGCCAGTTACTCCTCGTGGTACATAAGTCATCGACTAGAATTCTCCAACCAATTTTATTATAAGCTCTACTTTTCAGTTGTTGCCAAGTACGATTCATTCGTCTGCTATCGACTTCCAATTTCCGGCGCTATGTATTCTCTGATCATTCTCCTTTTCTTTGGTTCTAGGGATTCCCAAGTTAGGGTATTCCTTTGTGAAACAATTTGGTGATTTCCGCAATATGTCCTATCCGCCTCTGACTGATAGGTGGTTTGATTTTCAGATGTTTTTGAATTGTGGAAATACTGCCCTTGCCAATCCATGCCTTCACATCTTCATCAGATTCCCTCTTGTTTATTAATGATGCTGCACATGTATGTAAAAGTTTCTACATCTCCTAGAGCTTCTCCATCAAGTGTAATTGGGTTGGTGCTCGTTGTTTCGTAACTAAGGATCTTGCCCTACTCCTTGTATATGTTGAGGCCTACTGCTGACTGAAGACGTTGCTGCTACATTATCCGTCCTCACCCGCATTTGTTGCTGTGTGGGATAGAAGAGCTAGATCGTCTGAAAAGTTTAAGTCGTCTAGTTGCATCTAAGTTGTTTTTTAACGATGACCATGAAAAGCCCAAAGTGTCAGGCCATAAATTATCCCACAATAATAATTTGGGCTATGAGAGAGTAGATAGCGTGTCCTTATGGCGTAGCGATATGTATTTTCATGGAGGCAAATCTGATCCCAGAAATAATGAATTAAATAAGAATTTAATTTGTTCTATGCAGTATCAGCAAGTGATATTTTGTTCCTCTTCATCCTTTACTTGATTCTATTTTATTCAGAATTACATAGTAGAAAATTGACTATCTATTGTTTATAAGTATGGACAAACCTTACGAAAGGGCCCGGTGTGTTATAGAACAGACAATTTAAAACCACAAATTTATTAGCTTGGTAGCTGAACTGTCTGCATACTTTAAATGATTTCATATGTTTGTGGAGGTAGTAGAAACCTTCGTTTACTGATCATCTCTGATTAATTACAAATAAGCACCACTTTCTCCGGGAAGGAGCTTGGCATATAACACAGAGAATGCAGGAATATTAGTAGATTGGAATGATCCTTATTAATATAACTAACTTTTATTAAAGTGCCCAGTACTTAGTGTTTCAATGGATAGTTTTAGGTACCTAGAGTCTTATGTCATAATGATGTCGTCTGCAGTTCGCTTGTACATGCTACCAATTTTTCAGTAAAATGACGTGAACATTTGTTCTACAGTAATCTGTTAACTAGATGTTTTAAACGTCTAATACAATTTAAATGTAAATTGTTTGATCTCTTCTATAAAACTAGTTTAGTTCTGGTATCAGGCAATAATTCTAAAATTAAACCTTTGACATAACAACCCACTCTTCACATTGTCCACGAATTGACTATATTTTTCTTTGACGAACAAGCTCTAGGGCATTCCTGCCCTTATGGACCAAAGAAAAAGTTACCATACTTTCACACACCAGTTGAGGATAAATAAAACCTGAAGTGCACCCGGTATATAATCGAGTAATGTTTGTCATATAATCAGAGTAACCTCTAACAAATGAGCCCACTCGCACGAATAAATATGAAGGCAGCGAGGAATGGAAGAGAAGTTATATTTGGTTGTGAGTAGAGTATCAATCGGACAGTAACGTCTAGTAAAAAAGTAGGAGCTAAAGAACACCATAATCTATCTCTGTGACTAAAGGCTGAGATTAAGATAAAGCATGAAAATACAAGTCAAGTGGTTATTAAAGCCAAAAGTCATTTCTGAGTAAAGAGTGGGTATTGCTATCACTTAAAACACTTACCAATCTAAATATACAAATTGTGAGAAACTATAAAAATTTTAAAGTTGAAGTAAGTATAGAAGATGCATAAAATGTTGTTGTAGAATAATGGGGCTGTTCAAGTGAGGAATCGCTTTATTTACATAACTTTTGAATAAGTCAAGGTATTTTTGTATGGCGGTCTCTGTTGGATATTGTCCGAGACGTAAGATGCTTGATGCTGATTCTTTGTTTGAGAGGCTGGTATGAATTTTATCTATTATTAAATTATATTTTTGTCAGCTTCGTGAGGCTGCCAATCTAGTTCCAAAGATGAGCACTCCAAAATTAACCTACGCTTTAAAAGTTACATCCTCACTCCAGCAAAAAATAACAGATACGGTCGCGTCAAGGTAATTAGTTCATGTTTATGTATATTAGCACAAAGATTGCCACAAGAAAAATCCACAGAGCAGCTTATAGATTCTAGTCGACAGCAGATTCACTTGGAATCTGTCTTGTCTCAAGGAGGACTTCAAGAAGCTACACTTATTGCCTCCGACTCTGACCAGGTAAGCTATAGAATATTTGCTTGTTGTGGTCCTCTAAATGTTGGTTGATATACATAGGTTTCCTATATTTAACTAAGCCACTAACGGTGCTGCACGCTAGATAGCACAGGCGCAAGTTTAACATACTCTGTCCAACCAAACCAAGTTGTTTAATCGGTCCCTAAAGTAATTAACTGTTGTTCTGAGTCATATTAGTTGATTCAATCCACTAGGTGGCGTTGGTGTGACAATATTCATAATTAGTGTAGCACTTTGAATCAGTCATAACTCCCCATACATCCGCTCATATTTCATGTCTTGAGTTCTAAAACTTTTGTTTATATCTTATTTTCCGTGTACATCCTTTCTTCAATCATCTCTCATGCTTTTTTGTCTTATTACCTACACTACTGCCTTACTATTTTGGTATTTAACTGCATAATGTGCTTACGTGTCATCATCATCATCATCAGCAGCAACGTAGAACCGGGCACAAACGCCTGTAGGTTCAAGTTGCCATACCACAATAGCACTACGAGAGTATTGAGGTAACGTATAGACAGAATACAAGAGAGAAGAGTAAGTAAAGATGTGCAGAAAATAACAATAGAATTTAAGATCTAGATGAGGTTAAAGAGTGAATGCACTTGCGCCACTGTGACCGGTTCTGAGCCATATCACCTAGTGTCTCCAGCCATTTGTTGCGATCATCACGCGGACCCCAACCAGGTAGTCTACATCTACCTACATGGCTTAGACCAGTAGTGAAGGACTTCATGGACTGATGCCATGTTTTAGTTTGGCCGCCCCTAACCTTCTTCCATCCTATTTCGGCCCTAGCTAACATGGCGCGACGGGGTAGACGGTGGTCGGGCATGCGCAATACATGTCCTAGCCATCTCAGTCGATGAAGGTTAATGACCTCTTCAACTGATTTACCGTGTTTCCCAAGAACCTTTCGTCTAACCTCACTATTACTAGTCTGGTCATTCCATGGTATACGAGCGATGTTACGAAGATTCCTATGGTCAAATATCTGGAGACGACGCATATCTTGAGTTTTCATGGCCCACGTTTTGCAGCCGTATGTTAAGATGGCGCGGATTGCTGCGCAGTACACCCGGCCTTTCGTTGAGACACGGATATCTCGTCTGCGCCACATGTGCCGTAGATTGGCAAATGCCAATCGGGCTTTCTGGATCCGCGCTGAGATTTCATCAGACACCGACCCACCAGGGGTAATGAGACTTCCGAGATAAGTGAAGCGATCAACGCATTCAATCACTTCACTCCCTATAAATAATTTGGGGGAAGAAGCAGACCAGTCCTGGAGTAACATTTTGCATTTGGGAGGGGAGAAGCGCATCCCAAATATGCCTGTATTGTTACTCAAGGTGTTCAAGAGACCTTGAATGCTGTGTGCATCTTCACCAAATATGACTATATCATCTGCATATTCTAAGTCGACAAGAGAGCCTCCTGGAAGGGGACTTATCCCAGAGGACTTAAAAGAAGTGAGAGAGATTTCTAACAGTACGTCTATGATGAAGTTAAATAAAAATGGGGATAAGGGGCAACCCTGACGGACTCCACTTGAGGATGAGGTTTCTCGTGACAATTCGCCATAAGCTCTGACTCGACCAGTGGTGACCGAGTAGAGAGCCTTTATAAGGTTAATGTACTTTTCAGGTACGCCTTTTAATGACAAACATTGCCACAAGACTTCACGGTCAACAGAGTCGAACGCTGCTTTCAAGTAAAGAAATACAACTATAGTTGGGCGTTGGTACATATGTCTGTGTTCGAGGACCTGGCGCAGGGTGAATATGTGATCAATGCAGCCCCGGCCAGGTCTGAAACCAGCCTGGTTTTCCCGAGTCTGTTGTTCCCTAGTGTTGGTTAAACGTCAGATGATTATAGTGGCTAATATCTTAGATACTATATTAGTCAAACTGATTCCTCTGTGGTTATCACAAGAGGATTTCTGTCCCTTTTTGTAGACTGGAACAATCAGCGATCGAGACCAGTCAGAAGGGATGGAGTTTAGTTCCCAGACTTTGGCTAATATATCAGTCAACCTGCACGTTAAAACTATACCACCATCCTTGAAGATATCGGTAGACAACATATCAGGCCCTGCTGCTTTCCCACGTTTCAATTTACTTATGACGTTTTCAACTTCACTGATAGTTGGGGGACCTGTGTCAGTTTTCCATTCGGGTAGCTTGGAGATTGTGGGTAAGCTAAGCGTGGCTGGGGGCCAGTTAAACTGTTCCTGAAAGTGTTCTGCCCATCGTTCTAATCTTCTAGATTGAGAGTAGATCAACGACCCATCTTTTTCGGAGATGATTTCACTAACTGCCGATTTTTTGATACCGGTGTCCTTAATAAGTCGGAACAGCTGTCTACTATTGCCTGCCGCTGCTGATGCTTATGTCGCTTTTGCTTTTGTTGCCCACCACTGTTCACGATCCATACGCAGACTCTTTGTCAGTCTACGTTTCAGTTGTCGTCGCTCTTCATCATACTCCGAGCCTGCTGGAATGAGTTTTCGAGCCTCCATCAGTTCCCTAGAAGTTCTAGAGATCCAATGGTCTTTCATAACCATTAGATTGGGGTTAGATGCTGATAGCGCTGCTGCGTATACACCTGCTTTAAAATCATTCCAAGCTACTTCGGGGGAAACCTGTTGGTCATGGGCGAGTAAATGCTTAGCCAAACCATTCCTAAATGCAATCTTCGCCTTCTCACTTTCAAAGTGATATCTAAAGGGATTGCCCGATGTAACCTTTCTGCGACCAGTAAAACGCATAGAGATACGTGCTCTCACTAGGGCATGGTCAGAGTCTAGGCACGTGCCCCAGAAAGAACGGCAGTCCTCTATACAACCTCTCCAACGGTAGCTGATGCCGATGTGATCAATTTGTGTCCATCGTTGCGTAGATGTTGGAGGTCGCCAGGTTAAACAGTGTCTCGCCTTATGCTTAAAGTTTGTGCTAGCTAAGAATAAACGGTAGTCTGAACATAACTGCAACAGACGATCTCCGTTGTCTGTTCTCTGGGCTGGGATGCCGAGTAACCCACCTAGGTGCTTTTCAGCCTGATTTAGTCTACCTACTTGGGCATTAAAATCTCCTGCAATAATTACTATGTCTGAGTGCTTAGCTTTCTGAAGGAGGCTAGAGAACTTCATATAGAAGTCGTCTTTCACTTCATCTGTGCTGCAATCAGTGGGGGCATAAGCAAAGACGACAAAAAGGCATCGGCGTGTGTCCCTATCTTTCCGAGTTCGTACTGAGCCATTTAGACGGACAGCACATAGACGACTGTCTACAGGAATCCACTCGTGAAGAGCCTGTTCTGCACGTACGCTTAGTGCTATACCTACACCAGCGAGGCCACGTGAGCTAGCTGTAGGGTCTCCAGATAAACGAAGAGTGAAGTGTGCAGTTCCATTTCATTGACTAGGTGAGGTCAAACGGATGACCATGCTGGGATCCTGTATGCGTGTTTCGGAGACACAGCATACATCAATTGCAAGAGATTCTAATGTTTTAGCTAAGGCAGCCTGTTGACCGATTTGACACAGCGTACGCACATTAAAAGCTCCAACATGAAGTTTAGAGCGTGGCTTCAGGAGATCTGGTATGATAATTTGGGAACTCGGGTAACCAGTAAAAGTGGCGCGCGTAGAAACTGTAGGAGAAGTGTTACAAGTAGAGACCAGAGAGGGAGAACGTGTTTGATCATGAACAAGGTGAACTCGAGTGCTATTAGCGGTATGAGGGCGGTTATCACTTCCCGGTTGCCCACACCGTGGAAGGGTCATTCTTGAGGAACCTGAAAGAGAAAGAGGATTAGGGTAGGTCGTGATGACCTGAGAGTGTGACCGCAGTGCCCAGGGGACAGCTGTTTGAGGTCGGTCCAGTATATTAAGTGTTGCTCCGGTTGTCAGAAGGGGAGGCATCGGCCTCATGGCTTCCGAAGGAGCTCGGCTTTCACCATGAAGCGTCATATTAGTCCTTCCAACTTCCAGGGCAGAGTTAGAATGGTTATAAAGATTTTTATTCGTAAGCTGTTTTTTAGCATGGTAGTTGTTTTACGGGATGGGGTTGCTAACCCCATGCCCAACCCTCCTCCTTTATCCGGGCTTGGGACCGGCAGAAACCCTGTGGGGGCTCCAGGCGGAGTTGTGCTTACGTGTATCGTCTTTCAAGTAGTATATTCTCTGAAGTTGCTTAAAGGCCGTTCCGAACTTTAGTTACTCATAATTGCTTCGTTTCCTAGAAGAATACTGTTACAATTACAGTTTATCTTATACTCCACTTGATAGGTACTATTTGATGAGCTCGCTGTTTGGCTACCCATTATTAAGACGATCTGATATACCAGAACGTACAGTAATGACCCATCCCTACTCACTTACTGACATCGAGTTTTTGTTAAAGGCCTTATGTAAATTTTGCCTTAAGTAGCAGCAACTTTAACCACATCATAGGGAGATGAAATTATTAAATCAAAACCAAGTTATTGATTGTTAAGGGTGGTCTTAATTATATATTGTCAGCATTTGTATAAAGTCCACTAACTACACCACATGAGTTGTAACTTTCTCAGTGACGGACTGGCCGGTAGAGACAAATTTGTGCGTCCACTTAGTTCTTTAAGGAGTACCATGTTAATGAGTGTAAAAGGTAAACTAAACCATACTGATAATGTTTTCGAGTTGTTTGATATATAGAACAGCATGTAGACTAGCTCACGTTGTTTTATCTGTTCTTACACACTGTCGGTAGGATCCTCAGCTGCCGCTTGTGGATTTAGCTGCAACGATTCGTCTTGCGCGTAGCATAGTTTAATAATCCTCTCGTTACCCGTAACCGATATCGTAGAATGCGATGGCCGTACCACGTCATATTAGCTTGATAGAGGGAATTGTAGAAAGTGCATCAGTTCAAGGTCATGACTCTAATCTCAGTGAAATTGACAAAATTAGGTGGGTAATTAGTTCAAAGTAGTCGTAGGTCGTGGTAAGTTAACTTCGAGATAAGGACAGGCAGTCGATCAGACAACTTTCGAATTATGACGATCAATTTTACTGTAGTTCAAGCAAGCATGTTCGGAATGCGTTTCTCCCCCTCTAAATGCAAACTATTGCTCCAGGACTGGTTTTCGTCAACACCTAAACTAAAGATAGGGAGTGAAGTAGTTGAGCACGTCGACCAATTCACTTATCTTGGAAGTCTGATTAGCCCTAATGTGCTGGAATGTGACGAAATCAGTACGAATTCAAAAAGCTCGTTTGGCTTTTGCCAACTTACGTCACCTATGGCGTAGACGAGATATTCGTCTGCCTACGAAAGGGAGAGTGTACTGCGCAGCATTTCGCTCTGTCTTACTGTATGGGTGTGAGACGTGGCAATTAAGGGTAGATGACACTCGAAGGTTACTAGTTTTTCGCAATTGATGTCTGCGAAACATCGCTCACGTTAGCTGGAATCACCGAGTAAGTAATAACGAGGTTAGACGACGCGTGTTAGGCAAATGTGGTAAATCAGTCGATGAGGTTGTGAATCTTCATTGACTGAGGTGGTTGGGATATGTTTTGCGTATGCCCAACCACCGTCTGCCTCGACGCGCAATGCTGGCTGATATAGGAATAGGATGGAAGAGAGTTAGGGGTGGCCAAACTAAAACATGGCATCAGTCCATGAAGTCACTGACTGCCGGTTTAAGCCGTGTCGGTAGCTGCAGACTACCTGGATGGGGTCCTCGCGATTACCGTAACCAGTGGCTAGAAGCACTGAGTGACATGGCCCAGAATCGGTCACAATGGCGCAGATACATTCACTGATTGTCCTCCCTTAAATCATGAGCTTTAAATTATTCCTTAACTTTCTTTCTATGTTTCCTGAACCATATTCTATATGTTCACACTCCTTGTTACTATTATAATTTTATTTTATTGAAGTAACTTCTACTAATGGTGGTGGTGGTGTTAATCTTGCGGTGCCATGGAGGTATGGCAATTTGAACCGATGTACATGTGCCAGGTTCTATGTTGATTATACATACATACATACACTGTAGTTCAATTGTGGTGTATATGCAAACTTAAGGTATTCCGAGTACAAGTGAAAACAATGTACCGAAGATCTCTCAGGATTAGTGTCACTTACATAGTAAATGTACTTTAAGATATTGTACTTCGTTGCTTAAACTAGATTAGATGGGGAGGGATCCGAATCCACTATTCGAAATGTCATGTATCCCACCAAGCGTTGCTTATATACCCACTGTTTCATCTTTTACTGTTTAAATCGGTACGCCGTAATATAATCTAATTTGTTGTCTGCTTTTGTGTGACTCAGTTATCAGTCCTCTCTGGATAATATAAGTTATTGAGGTTCCGGAGGCCATAGCTAAGGCTAAGTTCAATTTTCGGTCTTTCCGTTCGCCAGAATTATATGTCGACAACCTCTTTTAAACCTTCACTTTTTAGTAAGTTCTTAGTCTTGTTATCGAGCTTCACTGTTTACCACATCACCACTAAGCTGTTCCTATCTCATACTTGTTGAAGTTGCGGACAGTCGCTACGCAGCTCAACCGAATTGCCAACATTGTAGTGTACCAACATTTCAATGGCGAATTGGCTGTTTATAATTAGTTTTGTTCATTGGTGGTGGGGAAACGTTCATCCCAACGCAAATAGCAATCAGCTCAAGCCATCACCGTTTACATGTGAATACTAACACATAAAAGAAAAAAGAACACAATTTAAAGTACCATCAGTAGCGGAAAATAAAATGATGTTGAAGACAGGACTAAGTCCGCAAGGGTATGATTATTATTATGGATATTGCTATACTCACTATTTTGAAACCTCCATAAATTAATATATAGTTAAGTGTGCGTTAGGGTGTTATTTACATTTCTGTTTAACCGAGAAGACATTGGTGGGCCTAAGTTAAACCATATGTTGATGGAACAAAATGAATCTTTCATTGTAGCGAGAATGCATCATTTCCCCTGCTGTCATTGACATCCAACTTTCAAGCCACAACTTTATGATAAGTTTAAGAAACTGTGTTTTCTTACTCATGCTGCTTTCACTACCCACTTAAACGTTGCATTAGCTTACGCTAGAATTCTCTTTGCCTATCCTGTGCTGAGTTTACTTATATAACTCTGAAAATCCTGTTGTTCGGGACAAGCTAACAATATCTACTGAACATCCGTAACTTTTCCCGATGAATGCGAACAGATTGTAGTGATGTTCTTATAACAGATCATCATCATCATCATCATCAGCAACGTAGAACCGGGCACAAACGCCTGTAGGTTCAAGTTGCCATACCACAATAGCACTACGAGAGTATTGAGGTAACGTATAGACAGAATACAAGAGAGAAGAGTAAGTAAAGATGTGCAGAAAATAACAATAGAATTTAAGATCTAGATGAGGTTAAAGAGTGAATACACTTGCGCCACTGTGACCGGTTCTGAGCCATATCACCTAGTGTCTCCAGCCATTTGTTGCGATCATCACGCGGACCCCAACCAGGTAGTCTACATCTACCTACATGGCTTAGACCAGTAGTGAAGGACTTCATGGACTGATGCCATGTTTTAATTTGGCCGCCCCAAACCTTCTTCCATCCTATTTCGGCCCTAGCTAACATGGCGCGACGGGGTAGACGGTGGTCGGGCATGCGCAATACATGTCCTAGCCATCTCAGTCGATGAAGGTTAATGACCACTTCAACTGATTTACCGTGTTTCCCAAGAACCTTTCGTCTAACCTCACTATTACTAGTCTGGTCATTCCATGGTATACGAGCGATGTTACGAAGATTCCTATGGTCAAATATCTGGAGACGACGCATATCTTGAGTTTTCATGGCCCATGTCTCGCAGCCATATGTTAAGATGGCGCGGATTGCTGCGCAGTACACCCGGCCTTTCGTTGAGACACGGATATCTCGTCTGCGCCACATGTGCCGTAGATTGGCAAATGCCAATCGGGCTTTCTGGATCCGCGCTGAGATTTCATCAGACACCGACCCACCAGGGGTAATGAGACTTCCGAGATAAGTGAAGCGATCAACGCATTCAATTACTTCACTCCCTATAAATAATTTGGGGGAAGAAGCAGACCAGTCCTGGAGTAACATTTTGCATTTGGGAGGGGAGAAGCGCATCCCAAATATGCCTGTATTGTTACTCAAGGTGTTCAAGAGACCTTGAATGCTGTGTGCATCTTCACCAAATATGACTATATCATCTGCATATTCTAAGTCGACAAGAGAGCCTCCTGGAAGGGGACTTATCCCAGAGGACTTAAAAGAAGTGAGAGAGATTTCTAACAGTACGTCTATGATGAAGTTAAATAAAAATGGGGATAAGGGGCAACCCTGACGGACTCCACTTGAGGATGAGGTTTCTCGTGACAATTCGCCATAAGCTCTGACTCGACCAGTGGTGACCGAGTAGAGAAATTATAACAGAAGGATGATAATATTACAGCTTTACTAGTCTCATAAAATGGGATATGAAGTCCTATGGGTAACTCAACTGTTTGCGATCTCTCTCTTATAACAGATCGCAAACAGTTGAGTTACCCATAGGACTTCATATTCCATTTTATGAGACTAGTAAAGCTGTAATATTATCATCCTTCTGTTATAATTTCTCTGGGTTCATTAAAGCACGAACATACACCTCACAAGGAAACATAGTCGGAGTTCAGATTTTCACTGAGATTATAAAGTAACTTGTTCTAAACAAGGCATATAACCTGTTCACTATACTATATGAGCCACACACTTTGGGCATAGTTCCTTTACGAGATCATTTTAAATCAAGGGACTTTTGTCGTGTTAATAAACTTAGGTGTGCTATTCCACTGGCTTTATGTCCAGGAGTATCTCAAGTTGTCTAACTATTTACCGTAAATATGTGACTCACGATTGGTATTTTATATATCACTTTCCAATCTCTGCTAATGCATTTCACTGTCGTTATCTTCTTATATCTAGATTCGCCGTACTGCTCTAAATCAGCTGGATGGAAACTATGGAGGATTCACTATTTTTCCTCAACTTAATCATATAGGTTGGTTTACCGAGTTATTTTTTCACTGCCTTCTTTTCAAATAAGAACTTCTAACCGTCGATGTCTCGAACTGTATATTTTTCACTATCTAGGTCGGTAGTGCGAATAGTTGTTGTACATATAGCAGTGAATAGGTTAGCCTTCTTAAATGTACACATTGTGGTACAACGGAACACCGAAGTACGCTAACCAAATCAATTGATAATATTGTAGATTTCTTAGAGATCATTCCCAAACCTTTGACCAAGAAATCTGATTCACAAGGCAGTTGGACAGTTTCAGGAGATACGGTCTCATGGTAGTCGGTGACTTTTAAGAGTTGATGATATTCCTAGATTATTGGTATTTTTCATATGTGTCTCCGTGACGTCACTCGCGTTTCCTGAGATCACCGAGTATGCAATGATGATGTTAGACTCCGATATGGTTAATTAGTTGATGGGGTTGTATATCTTCATCGATTAAAGTGGTTGGGACATGTTTCACTAAAGCCTAACTTCCTAACACCAGTTTCCTCGTTGAGTTGTATAATGTTGTTTATCGCCGCAGCCGTTTCCATCGCTTTTGCTTTCGTCATGCATCACTGCTGATGATCCTTGCGTAGATTTTTCGTTAGTCTACGTTTGAATAGTCGTTCTTTATCATTTTCCAAACCAACATTGATGAGTTTTCGAGCCTCTATCAGTGCAGTAGAGGTTTCAGAAATCCATTAATCCTTCATTATCCGTTCGTTGGGCTGGTATGCTATAAAATCCGCCTAAGTGTTTTTCTGTTTGACTAAGCCTGACAACTTTGACGTTAAAATCTTTTACTATGATCACTAAATCTGAGTGTTTAGTTTTCTGAAGGCGGTTAGCGAACTTTTTATAGAATTCGTTTTACACTTCATCTGAACTGCAGCCAATAGGGGGGGGGTCATAGTCAGAAACGACAAAAAGCATTAGCATGTGTTCCTATCTTTCCAAGTTCTTACTGTGCACAAGTGGGCAGTGCATAGACGGCTGCCGACATGAATGCATTCAAGGAGTGCCTAATTTCCTCTCAAACTTAGTACAATACTTACACCAGCCACTAGAGCTTGCTGCTAAATCGCCGAATAAACGAAGAGTGTGTCGTTCTGATTCTCTGGATTAATTAGGTGACATCAACTGAATGACTACGCTAGGGTCCTGTATGCGTGTTTCCGTAACACAGCATATATAAGTAGAGAGATTCTAGAGTTCTAGTTAGTGAGGCCTACTGACCAATTTGACAGTGGGTTCGCACATTAAAAGTCCCAACATAAAGTTTCGAGTGAGATTTCAGAAAACCTTAAATTTAGCTTCATGTGATCGAGTGGCACATGTGCGAGAAGTGAGGGAAAGATGAGGATGGCTTAGGGAAAACGTAGAGGAGCTATTAGGAAGTGTAGACAGACAGACAGACAGCTACAACGTAGAACTTGGTACATGCGTACGTCAGTTCAAGTTGCCATGCCTCAATTAGCAGATAGAGATTAAATTGTCGAATCAAATCCCAGAGTAGCGGAGGTAGTAACAGAGTTAGTATTAATAGAGATCGAAGATAAGACTTAAGAAAATATGATTCAGTGAAGAGAAAATTATGATAAGTTCAGAAACTTAGAGTTTGGAGGAAAACAAGGAGTGGATGCACCTGCGCCATTGCCAACGATTTTGAGCCATATCACACAAGGTCTCTAGCCATTTATTACGAGAGTCACGCGGACCCCAACCAGGTAGTCTGCACCTATTAACATGGCTCAGCCCAACTGTCAAAGACTTCATGGACTGGTGCCATGTTTTGGTTTGGCTACCCCTAGCTTTCTTCCAGCCTACTCCTACACCAGAAAGCATTGCTCGTCGAGGTAGGCGGTGGTCAGGAATACGTAACACATGTCCTAACCACCTCAGCTGATGGAGATTTACTACTTCATCAACAGACTTACCGTATCTACCTAGTACTCTATTCCTAACCCACGTATTGCTTAATCTGTGGTCCCAGAAAACACGAGCAATCTTTCGAAGACATCTATGATCGAATACTAGGAGCCTACGAATATCCTCTATCCTTAACGGCCAGTTTCACATCCATAAAGTAGAACGGATCAAACTACTGCCCAGTAAACGCGTCCTTTAGTCAGTAGTCGGATGTCTCGCCTACTCCACAGGTGACGCAAAAGCTAATCGGGCCTTATGTATATGCGCAGAGATTTCAGCAGACACCAAACCGTCAGGACTGATGAAGCTCCCAAGATAAGTGAAGCGGTCAACACATTCAACTGCCTCACTCCCTATCACTAACTTCGGTGCCGAATCAAGCCAATCCTGAAGTAACATTTTGCATTTAGGTGGAGAGAGTCGCATCCCAAACATCCTTACATTCATATTTATGGTAGTCAAAAGATTCTGTATTTTGTCAGCATCTTCGCCTAAGAGAACTATATCATCTGCATATTCTAAGTCAGCTAGTTTATCACCTGGAAGGAGGTCAACTTTAGAGAAGTCAGACGATGAAAATGTCAACTCTAAAAGTATGTCGATGATAAAATTAAATAAAAATGGGGAAAGCAGACAACCTTGACGAACACCACTTGAGGTAATCAGTCCTGATGACAATCCGCCATAAGCTCTGACTCGTCATGTGGTGTTTGAGTAGAGAGCCTGTATAAGGTTAATGTACTTCTCTGGTACGCCTTTTAATGACAGACATTGCCACATTACCTTACGATCGATAGAGTCAAATGCCGCCTTAAGGTCAAGAAATACAACTATTGTTGGGCGTCTAAAAGTGTGTCTATGTTCCAGAACCTGCCGAAGTGTGAATATTTGGTCTATACAGCCACGTCCAGGTCTGAAACCACCTTAGTTTTCTCTAGTTTGCTCTTCACGAGCTTTAGTTAGACGTCGAGGTATGATTGAAGCCAATATTTTGGACACAAAGTTCGTTAAGATGGTTCCTCGGAAATTGTCACAAGAGGACTTCTGTCCTTTTTTATAGATTGGAACGATTAGTGTTTGAGACCAGTCAGATGGGATTACGCCCAATTCCTACATTCTGGCCAAGATCCCGGTTAATCTCGCTGCTAAAACTGGACCACCATCCTTAAATATCTCAGGGGTTAATCCGTCAGACCCTGCTGCTCTCCCTCGCTTCAGATTCCCTATAGCCTTCTCAACCTCACTAAGACTTGGGAGGGGGGACTGGTATTAATGTACCATTCAGACTGCTTGGGAATGGCGGGCAACTGGGATGATGTCGACGGCCAGTTGAACTGTTCCTCAATGTGTTCTGCCTATTGTTCCAACCTTCTGGATTGACGGTGAATAATGCCCCCATCTTTTTCTGAGATAGTTACACTTACAGTGGGATTTCTGATACCCGTTTCCTTGATAAGTCTGAACAGTTGCCTACTGTTGTCTATTGCCGCTACCTTTTTCATCTCTTTAGCTTTCGTCACTCACCACTGCTCACGATCATTGCGTAAGCTTTTAACCAGCTTGTGTTTAAGTTGCTTTCGCTCCTCATCGTGTTCAAAACCAGATGGGATGTGTTGCCGAGCATCTATCAGTTCAGTAGACGTAGCTGAAATCCACTGAGTTGTCCTAACTGTTTGGCTTAGTTTACTAGTAGATATTACTGCAGTTTCCACAGCTTTTTGGATGTCATTCCAAGCTGACTCGGGATGGGTATCGCTTACACAGTTGATTAATTGGTTTTTTTGGTTGTTCCTGAAATGTATTCTTGACTTTTTCATTATTAAGTTGGACTCTTATGGGGATTCTTGCTGTGGATCTTTTACGTCCAGTGAGACGCAGACTAGTACACGCTCGTACTAAAGCGTGGTCTGAGTTTAAACATGTGCTCCAAAATGAGCGGCAGTCTTCTATCGAGCCTCTCCAACGGTGGCTGATAGCAATGTGGTCTATTTGAGACCAACGTTGAGTTGACTGTGGAGGCCGCCATGTCAACTGATGTCTTTCCTTATGTTTAAAGTTAGTGCTTGCGAGAAATAGACCATTATCTAAGCACAGTTGTAATAAACGGTCGCTATTATCTGTTCGTTGGGCCTCGACACCATAGGATTCACCTAGGTGCCTTTCGGTTTCGTCTAATCTACCTACTTGGGCATTAAAGTCACCAGCCATAATCACTATATCAGTTCGCTTAGCTTTTCGAAGGAGGTCGCAAAGCTTTCTGTAAAATTCATCTTTTACTTCATTTGAGCTGCAATTGGTGGGAGCCTAGGCAGAGATAACAAAGAGGCAACGGCGTGTGTCCCTATCTTTCCGAGTTCTTACCGTCCCGTTTAGACGGACAGCGCATAAACGACTGTCTATGTGGAATCCAATCAAGGAGAGCCTGTTTAGCTTTTGAACTTAGTGATATACCTACGCCAGCAAGGCCTCGAGTGGTAGCAGTGGGGTCTCCGGAAACACAAAGGGTGAACCAGACCGGTTCTTTATTTTCACAAGGTGAGGTCAAGCGAATGATTGTACTTGGATCCTGTATACGCGTTTCGAAGACGCAGCAGACATCGATGGAACGAGAATCTAGGGTCATAGCTAGGGTGGCTTGTTGTCCTATTTGGCCTAAGGTTCGAACGTTAGTGCGAGGTTTCAGGAGACCAGGAACTCAAACGATTAGCATTAGAGGCGTGAGGTGATAAAGTTAGGCTAGACGGGTTAATCGTGGGAATAAGGGAGTTATTGGGAGTTGAGGGTGGGATTTGACCTCGAACAAAATGACCTCTTGTGCTGTTTGAGGTATGAGGGCGGTTTTCACTTCCCGGCTGCCCACACCATGGAAGGGTATTACTTCTTGAGGTACCTGAAAAGGAAACTGGATTAGTATTGGTCGTAGTGACTTGGAAGCGCGATCGCAGAGCCCAAAGGACAACTGCTTGAGGCCGATCACGCACGACCTTGTTATGAGATGTTTTCGAAGTGTTTTCTCCGTTGTTTAGAAGGCCTTACTGCCGGAGATGGAAATCCGTGGAGTTAGGTGAGGTGTGACATTTTTAGGGTCGACCTTTTCTAACCCTACTCTTCCTTTGCGAGAAGGTAGCACTATCATGCTGGCCCTCTGAGGAAAACACCTTACTACCATCACACCTGTACAGCCGGCGGTGCGACTTCGCCCTTGAGCCTTAGTTCTACTGCTTTTAGTCCCACTGCTTTTTAACCGACCTACCTAGCATGGTAGGACCAGTATAGCCTGATTGGATCATCACAACAGGTAAGCCCAACCACCACGTCAAGGTAGCAGCAACATTCGGGACAGTGAGACTATGGTTTAGTGGTTACGCCACTCGGTTTTCAGCCAATAGATTGCAGGTTCAAACCCCTCTTAACCTACTCCTGCTTAGGTAATATCACTAGCCATACAACAAAGTAGCTTAACGTTTATTGCCTCAACCATGGCTGATATCTTGATGTGGTGGTCAGCTTTCCTATCTTGATGTATTAATCGGAGTATACCGGATGGAACAGTCGTTTCTTCTAAATCTTACTCCGTCAAGAAAGTCTATGTAAGAGCGGTAAAAATAAATGAAGCAAGCCTAGTCTCAGGGCAAAGCCATTCTATCGATTATACCGAATGTAACAACAGGAAAGTGTTCCCATTAGACAACTAGAATCTCAGCGATATTGCCTTCAAACAAACCCAGAGGGGTTAGAAATAGTCGACTCTAAACACTGCACACCTCACCTTAGTTTATGGATTCTGATCTCCGGTCATTTAGTCGCCCATTACTCCTCGTGGTACATAAGTCATCGACTAGAATTCTCCAACCAATTTTATTATAAGCTCTACTTTTCAGTTGTTGCCAAGTACAATTCATTCGTCTGCTATCGACTTCCAATTTCCGGCGCTATGTATTCTCTGATCATTCTCCTTTTCTTTGGTTCTAGGGATTCCCAAGTTAGGGTATTCCTTTGTGAAACAATTTGGTGATTTCCGCAATATGTCCTATCCGCCTCTGACTGATAGGTGGTTTGATTTTCAGATGTTTTTGAATTGTGGAAATACTGCCCTTGCCAATCCATGCCTTCACATCTTCATCAGATTCCCTCTTGTTTATTAATGATGCTGCACATGTATGTAAAAGTTTCTACATCTCCTAGAGCTTCTCCATCAAGTGTAATTGGGTTGGTGCTCGTTGTTTCGTAACTAAGGATCTTGCCCTACTTCTTGTATATGTTGAGGCCTACTGCTGACTGAAGACGTTGCTGCTACACTATCCGTCCTCACCCGCATTTGTTGCTGTGTGGGATAGAAGAGCTAGATCGTCTGAAAAGTTTAAGTCGTCTAGTTGCATCTAAGTTGTCCACTGTATTCCGTGCTTGCCTTAAGATGTCTCAGTTTTCATGATTTAGTCAACCACTAGAAGAAAGGGAGAAGTGCGAGAGTATAAAGCCCTTTCTGACGCCACTTTTCATTTCGAATGGATGCGCGAGCTGCCCTCCATGTAAGATTTTGAAGTCCATTCCGTCATAAGAGTTCCGTGTGGTATTGATTATCTCGACTATACCATACTGTCGATGTAGGCTCCATGTTTTCCTATCCACGCTCTCAAACGCCTTTTCATAGTCAAACAAATTGATATAAACTGATGAGTTCCATTCACTTGATTGCTCAACAGTGATCCGTAATGTCTCTATTTGGTTGTTATATGGTCGATCCTTACGGGATATGGCCTGTTGATCCTGAAGTTGGGTGTCGACTGGATCTCATTCGGTTCAAAAACACTTGAAAACTTTTCCTTGTACTGGAAGTAGAGTGATGTCTCTGTGCTTCTTGCACTTGCTAAGACCTTTCTTTGGTTCTAGGGATTCCCAAGTTAGGGTATTCCTTTGTGAAACAATTTGGTGATTTCCGCAATATGTCCTATCCGCCTCTGACTGATAGGTGGTTTGATTTTCAGATGTTTTTGAATTGTGGAAATACTGCCCTTGCCAATCCATGCCTTCACATCTTCATCAGATTCCCTCTTGTTTATTAATGATGCTGCACATGTATGTAAAAGTTTCTACATCTCCTAGAGCTTCTCCATCAAGTGTAATTGGGTTGGTGCTCGTTGTTTCGTAACTAAGGATCTTGCCCTACTTCTTGTATATGTTGAGGCCTACTGCTGACTGAAGACGTTGCTGCTACACTATCCGTCCTCACCCGCATTTGTTGCTGTGTGGGATAGAAGAGCTAGATCGTCTGAAAAGTTTAAGTCGTCTAGTTGCATCTAAGTTGTCCACTGTATTCCGTGCTTGCCTTAAGATGTCTCAGTTTTCATGATTTAGTCAACCACTAGAAGAAAGGGAGAAGTGCGAGAGTATAAAGCCCTTTCTGACGCCACTTTTCATTTCGAATGGATGCGCGAGCTGCCCTCCATGTAAGATTTTGAAGTCCATTCCGTCATAAGAGTTCCGTGTGGTATTGATTATCTCGACTATACCATACTGTCGATGTAGGCTCCATGTTTTCCTATCCACGCTCTCAAACGCCTTTTCATAGTCAAACAAATTGATATAAACTGATGAGTTCCATTCACTTGATTGCTCAACAGTGATCCGTAATGTCTCTATTTGGTTGTTATATGGTCGATCCTTACGGGATATGGCCTGTTGATCCTGAAGTTGGGTGTCGACTGGATCTCATTCGGTTCAAAAACACTTGAAAACTTTTCCTTGTACTGGAAGTAGAGTGATGTCTCTGTGCTTCTTGCACTTGCTAAGACCTTTCTTTGGTATCTTTATGAGGTATCCTTCTTTCCAGTCTGTTGGCATCTGTTCTTCCTCCCAAATCTTCCTGAAGAAAGTAAAGGGCATCGTTTCGGTTACTTCTATATCTGATTTCAGTGCATTACTTTGCTGGTATACTGTCTGGCCCTGCTGACTTTCCGCTCTTGATTTGTCGGATTGCCACTATGATTTCTTCGATTACTAGTGGGTCGATATTTATGGGGAGAGCCGTAGTTACTGCTTGGATGACTGGTGGGTTCAGTGAGGCTGGTCTATTTAACAGTTCTTCGAAGTGTTCTATTCATCTATTTTAATATTCTTGAGTCTCAGTGATTGGTTTGCCATCCTTGTTTTTGATTGGTCGTTCCGGTTTATTGTATTTTCAGCTAACTTATTCGTTTTATCGTATTTATTGAAAGACTACACTCAATTTTTGAGTAGGCTAATAATCGTTCCAAATTATTAACCAATCAAAGACATTAGCCTTGTTCGTTTGCGATTGACTACTAATTTCTTGATCATCCTTTCTTGGACCTTATCCAGAGTGTCAACAAAAATTGATTTCTTATGGTGGTGCCTTCTGCGGCCAAAACCTTCTGATACATTGAAGTTATTGCTTCCTTAATCCCTTCCCAGTTGTTGTCCATCGTGATTTTTTCTTCTAGTAAATCGTAAAAGGCTAGGGACTTATTGCTGAGATCTATCTTGAAGTCTCTGAGTTTGTAAGTATCCCAGAGAAGGGTTGTATTAAACTTTTGTAATGATGTAGTTCCAGTTGTCAAGTGCTTCTTTAACTTCAATTTCGTCTTGGCCTCCTCCATGTGGTGGTCTAAAACCATATCAGCCCCTCCATTTGTTCTCAGGCGTTCCATGATCCTTCTCGACTTCTCGTTAACGGAGATATGTAGTCCAGAGAATCCTATGTAGCTTTGTGTATGCGTTTATAATGGGGGGAGGTGAGTGGAGTGAACATGGGGGGGTACCTATATCACTTTGTTGAAGTTACATAGATCTGCGAATCTCTCACTGTTGTTCCTCTCTCCCAGTCCATATCGTTCCATGATATCTTCATATCCGATGTTATTCATCCCAACATTGATGTTTATGTTTCCCATCAGAATGGTCTGGTACTTGGCAAGAAATTTCTCGACGATTAACTACAGTCTCGCATAGAACTGATCTTTGTCGTCTTCGTTGCCGTCGTTGGTGGGTGCATAGCACTGGATGACATTTATTGTAGTCCTCTCCTTCCTTGTATTGAAGGACGTTATGGTGCTCCTCATCATCATCATCAGCAACGTAGAACCGGGCACAAACGCCTGTAGGTTCAAGTTGCCATACCACAATAGCCCTACGAGAATATTGAGGTAACGTATAGACAGAATACAAGAGAGAAGAGTAAGTAAAGATGTGCAGAAAATAACAATAGAATTTAAGATCTAGATGAGGTTAAAGAGTGAATACACTCGCGCCACTGTGACCGATTCTGAGCCATATCACCTAGTGTCTCCAGCCATTTGTTGCGATCATCACGCGGACCCCAACCAGGTAGTCTACATCTACCTACATGGCTTAGACCAGTAGTGAAGGACTTCATGGACTGATGCCATGTTTTAGTTTGGCCGCCCCTAACCTTCTTCCATCCTATTTCGGCCCTAGCTAACATGGCGCGACGGGGTAGACGGTGGTCGGGCATGCGCAATACATGTCCTAGCCATCTCAGTCGATGAAGGTTAATGACGTCTTCAACTGATTTACCGTGTTTCCCAAGAACCTTTCGTCTAACCTCACTATTACTAGTCCGGTTATTCCATGGTATTCGAGCGATGTTACGAAGATTCCTATGGTCAAATATCTGGAGACGACGCATATCTTGAGTTTTCATGGCCCACGTCTCGCAGCCATATGTTAAGATGGCGCGGATTGCTGCGCAGTACACCCGGCCTTTCGTTGAGACACGGATATCTCGTCTGCGCCACAAGTGCTCCTAGGCCCATTAGATTTCTGTCCTATAATTGCGTTCCGTACTTTTTTAAGAAAAACATCATTGCGGCTCCTTGTATGTGTGAGGCATTTTCTCCATGGCCCGAGTATAACAGTAGCTCTTCCGAAGTTAAGATTTTCTATTCAGTTAGTAACCGATGGGTTTCACTTATTCCTATTATCTCCAGGGTGTATCTGTTCACTTTCTCAACTACTTGGATGCTACTTCTGGTCTCCTACATCATGTAAACATTCCATCTACTTATGATGTTTGTTGCTTAGATTGTCGGGAGAGGTTCAGGCCCCGTAACTCCTCCGGTGGTAAGAAATTAACATGTATAAAGCCAGTACAATAGAAACTACTCACAAAAGGCCGTGATTGGACCAAAATATTAAGTCTCACACTCGTATGTCATCAAGATCAACGCTATCGCGGTTTCATTTTCACATGTCTCATTTAGAAATACCCTCGCACAGTGAAGGAAGCTGGAAAATGATAAAGGCTGTCATGTTTTTAAAAGTACTTTATAGCACTGTTCATAATCAAATGTCTCCTTCATTTTTGAAGATTTTTACGTCGAATATTAGCTCCATATGTATCTCATATTTCAACAATTCTACTTCACGAACCACTTTTTCGGTCTACTGTAACTAAGGTTCTAATTACACCGTGGCTTTCAGTGCATCAGTCCATTCTGGCTAAGATCCTAGAGTCTCGTGCTGTAGATGTATGCCGCATGTTCGAAACATTCATACAAAATTTTAATCTGATCTTTCATTTGACCTCACCTTACTGATGCCATTTACCCTCCGTCTATCTGGCTACGCGTTGGTAACTTCTCATGTATAGACTGATGTAAGTATAACACTTATTATGAAAGCATAACAAGCACTTATTGAATGGATTTTTGTTGATAGTTACTTATATACTATTTAGTTAAATAGTTCTATAGGAATCCGGAAGGACAGGGAGATACGTCGATGTCTTTTCGTCATATCTGGCAACATTCCCACTGATTGCACGCCGGACTATTATATATGAGACTTTCTGAACTCCTTTATAAAGCCAGACATTCAGACAATACTCACAGCATGTGGTTTTAATGCCTAGGTAGGTAGGTTAAACTGAAGTGAAGGGCACTTAAATGTATGTTTTGATATTGTAGTTCCAGTAACAGGAAATGGTGAGTTTGTTGCAGATATGCTCAGGCAACTGTTTATTTCTAAAGGGGCCAACTTTAAGCATAAGGATGGATACCATCTGATATGGTGAGTCCTAACATCAACCCACCGGTAGACTCAAATATGCCACACACTGATGTCCGTTCTGAAGTACATTTTTAGACTGTGATCATGCTCTAGTCCAAGCACGCATTTGTTTGTCTTACTGAACACGGGAAAACTTATTATTGTTGAGCTCAACGATGACAGCTAGTCACCTGGTTATGCACCACGTAAAACCTGGCGTATTTGCCCATGTGTCCAAGTTGCCATGCCACATTAGCACGTCGATATCAAATTTGCAAGACTAATATCACAATATGATACATTAAGTGTGAATAGAAGTATGATAGAACTGATAATCTAGAAGATAAAGAGTACATGCACTACTTTGACCAGTTCTCAACCATGTCACCTTGTATCTCCCTTCAGTCACCCTAACAAAGTAGCATGGGTCTACAAACATGACCTATGTCGACAGTCAATGATTCTATATACTGATACAATGTTTTGATTTAACCGCCCCTAGTCTTCATTCATACTCTTGCTACAACCAACGCAGGCCCATCCTAGCCACCTCTGTCGATGAAGGTTGTGAACCTTCTATGGTTCGTCGGTGGCAATCACTCTGTATATCCTGCACTTAAGTTTTACTTATAGTGTAGTGCATTGTTTTTAGCGTTGAGCATAGGTTTGAATCTCACAAGCTGACAACATCTTTTATTTTGTCATTAATCTATTCATTAGCCAAACAACTGTCATCAAGGCACCTTAGTTAAGTTTACTCCTCTTACTTAACAAACTATTGGCGGTTACAACTTTCAACTGTTGTTCTAGACATTAATGTATATGACAGGTTCCATTTTCCAGCTCTGCTTTAATTTCTAGTATCTAAGTTGTTTTATACTTTAAATAGACATGCAAATTTTAAACATAACTACAAATCTTCACAATGGTAGTTAAAATCACAGGCGTGCCAATTTAGTCAGTTATTATTATTGATGTCTGTCTGCCTTTCATTTTGTGATTGGTTAATTATTGGTCTGTAGGCTGTCTATTATTGATTGTCTATTACCTATGTGTCCTTGGCGTAGGTTTATTATAAGGTCAAGTAAACCAATCTAATGTTTCAAAATTCTCTCTCTATGTGAATCTCATAGATTTTATATGAAACATCAACACGTTTATCTCATTGGTTTAATTGAAATTTCTTCTCATTGTTTTACTCACGATTCTTGTTAGTAAATTTCTTTTTATGTTTTACAGTGAAAAAAAATGTTTTATTTTGTTTCTTTTTGCATATAATTGATATCAATGCAAGAAGAAACTACTGTTGTTTCTCAAATCTAGTGAGGAAACATAAAGAAATTAGTAGTTGTAGTTGTTTTTGGTATTGTTCATTTAGTATTTTTGAACTGTGATTTGCATTTTTCTTTGTTAAGATTTTAAACATCACTTCATGTTGGTTAATTGTTCGAGATATTTTCAGTAAAACACAAATGATTAAAAATACTGATGACTTAACAATGTAATAATATGCCATATTTGAACCATATTTAGAGACATTTTAACTAATCTGGGCTAGTTTTATGTATATAGCAGAACTATCATAGATTAATCATGATATTAAATCTAGTACTATTAACTAGTATTCGATTCAGAGCCATTCTTTATAAGTGTTTAGTTAGTGATACTATCCGGTAGTTCAAACTAAGGTTCGAACCTACGACTTAGCCTTAACTGCCGAATCACTGCTCGCACAGGATATATTCTAGGTCAGTGTGGGAATTGTTTGCAATTAAGTAAACCTTTTACCTAACGTCATTCCTTAGTTACCTCAAAAGCCCACTTTCTAGGTATTGTGCTAGAGATATGAGGGAAATTATCACCTCCTGTCTGCCCACATCATGGGTGATTTCTCTTTTAGTTAACTGAGAAAGAAATTTGGTTAAGAATGGTCATGATATTTCAAATATACAATCATAGGATTTAAGAGATGTGTATGATTTTAGCCTCTTTAGTTTTTTCTGTTGTTTTTTATGTATGATGTCGTGTCTCATTTTTTCAAGCATATACACTTTTAACTAGTAGCCCAGGTTAATGTTTTTTCTACCTTTTACTCTTAGCAAATAATCCCAAAGATGTAAATGAGAGTGCATCAGTATCTGAAATAACATCAATCAGCTACCCAGCAGGAACTTTATTTTCTCCAATGAATACAATGACCGCTGTAATGTCAACGGGTACTGGAATGGGTGGTTGTGGTGCTCTTTTAGTTCCTCTTGTAGCTGGCAGTCACGGACCAACTTTATTGCCTCCAAATATGACTCCTGTTTCATCTCACCTCTCTGTTGTTGCTGCTGATCATCCTTTGTTAGTGAATACCAATACTACATCTTTGGCAAGCAGTTCAATGAATTTTATCTCTGCCAGCAGTTCTAATTCCGTTACTAACTCGTCTGCAGTTCATCACACCACTACTGGTTCAAAATCAGATATCAAAATCTCATTATCTAATTCAGAATTAAATGGTCGATTACGAGTAAGTGATTTTGTCATTTTTCGATACTATATAATAGATATCTATTGAAAAATGTATCTAGCTTTATTTATTTGGAACTAACTGCTCATTGTTATGATTATGTGTATGTGTGTATAATCAACATAGAACCTGGCACATGTGTGCATCGGTTCAAGTTGCCGACACGACTTAAACCCGGCAGTCAGTGACTTAATGGACTGATGCCATGTTTTAATTTGGCCGCCTCTAACTCTTCCATCCTATTCCTATATCAGCCAGCATTGCGCATCGAGGCAGGCGGTAGTTGCGCATACGCAACACATGTCCCAACCACCTCAGTCGATGAAGATCCACAACCTCATCGACCGATTTACCACATTTGCCTAACACGCGTCGTCTAACCACGTTATTACTTACTCGGTGATCCCAGCTAACGCGAGCGATGTTTCTAAGACATCGATGGTCAGAAACTAATAACCTTCGATTGTCATCTACCTTTAATGGCCACGTCTCACACCCATACAGTAAGACAGAGCGAACTGTTGCGCATTACCCTCCCTTTCGTTGAGAGACGAATATCCCGTTATGATTATTATTATGTGTTATTTCTTTTTTCTGTCAAGAATTCCAAGGATTCTATGGAAATGAAGCCAGAACCTCTTGATTGTTTTGGTCGAGTTACCACAGGTGTTACAGAAGATCTTTTAGCTTCTGGAAATCCAAATGAATTAAGTACCATAGGCTATCCGCAGTTGACTTCAATTTCACCTTTTGCAATACCTTCCACTTCCATGACAATGAGCACACCGGTTTCAACTCCTCCTGTTCAAGTTTCTCGAGTTAGCGGAATTATGACAAGTAATTCAACTGATGTCAGTAACTCACTACTTGAAACTACGACAAGTTCAAATTCTAAGGGATCTGCTACTTCTGGACCATATCGTTGTCTAGAGTGTGATAAAGAATTCCGTATTTTACGTTATTTAGAAAAGCATCGACGTATCCACACTGGCGAGAAACCGTATCAATGTTGTTATTGTGGTCGTCAATTCAATGATTGGCCAAATATGAATAGACACAAACGGATTCATACTGGTTAGTTCCAATTAATCTTAGTTTATTCATTAGTGAACCATTTTTGTGACGTTTTCTAGTGTTTTAAGTATACAAATTCTATAAAAATCTTATGATAGTAATTATAGCAGACTTTCCACAAAGATCTGATTTTAGATTGTCTTAAGCCATTTTTTAATAAATGGAAGTCTGAATGTGTGTACATAAATTAAATCAATATTATTCTTGGTTTAAAATTCAGGGGAAAGACCATATCGGTGCACAGTATGCACTAAGACCTTTTCACAGCCAGCTGTTTACAATGAACACGTAAAGCGACATACTGGTGAACGTCCCTATATTTGTACAGTTTGTGCTAAAGGGTTCCCTCGTGCAGCTCGTCTGGCGGTACATATGCGCGTCCATACTGGTGAACGTCCTTATCCATGCACTTCTTGTGATAGAAGATTTAGTCAACCTCATCATCTTGCTGCTCATCTGTAAGTTATTTTCACATTTCGTGATCCTTTAATGTTTTTTTCCAGCAATTGTATTCAGTTGGTAAAGCTTTATAAATTATATATATATATATATATATATATATATATATATATATATATATGTTTCTTCAGTACTCAACAATAATTTCAGACCTAGTGGTATCTGTATTGATCTCAGCTATTCAGCATCCAATTTTCTGGAACACTAGCACATATACATGTCTAACAATAGTAGTGTCTCTTGACTTGAAAGCAGCATTCCATTCGTAGACTTCAGGACTGGTAGTGTTTACCATTAAATGGCATACCAAAGAATTACAAAAATTTTGTGAAAGCTATTTACTAGAGCATAATTCGTCGAGTGGGATTGTATAACGTGCCGCCATTTGAACCTGCACTGTTCTGATTTTTGACGCACTTCATTGAGGACAATTAGTAACGCTTTCGTCTTCTGAATTATGCAGAAACTGATCACCCTCTTATTCATACACCTGTTTAGTAAAGATCTTAATATAATTCGAAGGCTTTAGATGGCACCAAGTTATTTTTCCAGCATGTTTGGTATGCGTTTCGAAAGAAATTTAGTCACAAATTCAGAATAGTTATTAAGCTGTTACTAATTTACGTCACCTACGGGATAGGTTTTTGTTTAAGATCGGTCGTAGTGGTTTAAGTACACCCAATCTTTCTGTTCCCTTAAACCCTGAACTTTTAAGTGTTATCGGCTTTTCCACGAATTCCTTCTCGAATTATATTCTCTATGTCCATTCTTTTCTTACAACTACTTATGTTAATATGACTTCTATACAATTTTCATATTCACTTTTCTCTGCTATATGGGTTCGGTAATTTGAACCGATTCACATGTGTGCCAGGCTACTCCTCCTGGAGCCCTCACAGGGTTTCTGCCGGTCCCAAGCCCGGATAAAGGAGGAGGGTTGGGCATGGGGTTAGCAACCCCATCCCGTAAAACAACTACCATGCTAAAAAACAGCTTACGAGTAAAAATCTTTGTAACCATTCTAACTCTACCCTGGAAGTTGGAAGGACTAATATGACCCTTCATGGTGAAAGCCGAGCTCCTTCGGAAGCCATGAGGCCGATGCCTCCCCTTCTGACAACCGGAGCAACACTTAATATACTGGACCGACCTCAAACAGCTGTCCCCTGGGCACTGCGGTCACACTCTCAGGTCATCACGACCTACCCTAATCCTCTTTCTCTTTCAGGTTCCTCAAGAATGACCCTTCCACGGTGTGGGCAACCGGGAAGTGATAACCGCCCTCATACCGCTAATAGCACTCGGGTTCACCTTGTTCATGATCAAACACGTTCTCCCTCTCTGGTCTCTACTTGTAACACTTCTCCTACAGTTTCTATGCGCGCCACTTTTACTGGTTACCCGAGTTCCCAAATTATCATACCAGATCTCCTGAAGCCACGCTCTAAACTTCATGTTGGAGCTTTTAATGTGCGTACGCTGTGTCAAATCGGTCAACAGGCTGCCTTAGCTAAAACATTAGAATCTCTTGCAATTGATGTATGTTGTGTCTCCGAAACACGCATACAGGATCCCAGCATGGTCATCCGTTTGACCTCACCTAGTCAATGCAATGGAACTGCACACTTCACTCTTCGTTTATCTGGAGACGCTACAGCTAGCTCACGTGGCCTTGCTGGTGTAGGTATAGCACTAAACTTACGTGCAGAACAGGCTCTTCTCGAGTGGATTCCTGTAGACAGTCGTCTATGTGCTGTCCGTCTAAATGGCTCAGTACGAACTCGGAAAGATAGGGACACACGCCGATGCCTTTTTGTCGTCTTTGCTTATGCCCCCACTGATTGCAGCACAGATGAAGTGAAAGACGACTTCTATATGAAGTTCTCTAGCCTCCTTCAGAAAGCTAAGCACTCAGACATAGTAATTATTGCAGGAGATTTTAATGCCCAAGTAGGTAGACTAAATCAGGCTGAAAAGCACTTAGGTGAGTTACTCGGCATCCCAGCCCAGAGAACAGACAACGGAGATCGTCTGTTGCAGTTATGTTCAGACTACCGTTTATTCTTAGCTAGCACAAACTTTAAGCATAAGGCGAGACATTGTTTAACCTGGCGACCTCCAACATCTACGCAACGATGGACACAAATTGATCACATCGGCATCAGCTACCGTTGGAGAGGTTGTATAGAGGACTGCCGTTCTTTCTGGGGCACGTGCCTAGACTCTGACCATGCCCTAGTGAGAGCACGTATCTCTATGCGTTTTACTGGTCGCAGAAAGGTTACATCGGGCAATCCCTTTAGATATCACTTTGAAAGTGAGAAGGCGAAGATTGCATTTAGGAATGGTTTGGCTAAGCATTTACTCGCCCATGACCAACAGGTTTCCCCCGAAGTAGTTTGGAATGATTTTAAAGCAGGTGTATACGCAGCAGCGCTATCAGCATCTAACCCCAATCTAATGGTTATGAAAGACCATTGGATCTCTAGAACTTCTAGGGAACTGATGGAGGCTCGAAAACTCATTCCAGCAGGCTCGGAGTATGATGAAGAGCGACGACAATTGAAACGTAGACTGACAAAGAGTTTGCGTATGGATCGTGAACAGTGGTGGGCAACAAAAGCAAAAGCGACATAAGCATCAGCAGCGGCAGGCAATAGTAGACAGCTGTTCCGACTTATTAAGGACACCGGTATCAAAAAATCGGCAGTTAGTGAAATCATCTCCGAAAAAGATGGGTCGTTGATCTACTCTCAATCTAGAAGATTAGAACGATGGGCAGAACACTTTCAGGAACAGTTTAACTGGCCCCCAGCCACGCTTAGCTTACCCACAATCTCCAAGCTACCCGAATGGAAAACTGACACAGGTCCCCCAACTCTCAGTGAAGTTGAAAACGTCATAAGTAAATTGAAACGAGGGAAAGCAGCAGGGCCTGATATGTTGTCTACCGATATCTTTAAGGATGGTGGTCTAGTTTTAGCGTGCAGGTTGACTGATATATTAGCCAAAGTCTGGGAACTAAACACCATCCCATCGGACTGGTCTCGATTGCTGATCGTTCCAGTCTACAAAAAGGGACAGAAATCCTCTTGTGATAACCACAGAGGAATCAGTTTGACTAATATAGTATCTAAAATATGAGCCACTATAATCATCTGACGTTTAACCAACACTAGGGAACAACAGACTCGAGAAAACCAGGCTGGTTTCAGACCTGGCCGGGGTTGCATTGATCACATATTCACCCTGCAGCAGATCCTTGAACACAGACATATGTACCAACGCCCAACTATAGTTGTATTTCTTTACTTGAAAGCAGCGTTCGACTCTGTTGACCGTGAAGTCTTGTGGCAATGTTTGCCATTAAAAGGCGTACCTGAAAAGTACATTAACCTTATAAAGGCTCTCTACTCGGTCACCACTGGTCGAGTCAGAGCTTATGGCGAATTGTCACGAGAAACTTCATCCTCAAGTGGAATCCGTCAGGGTTGCCCCTTATCCCCATTTTTATTTAATTTCATCATAGATGTACCGTTAGAAATCTCTCTCACTTCTTTTAAGTCCTCTGGGATTAGTCTCCATCCAGGAGGCGAAACATGAGCCATGAAAACTCAAGATATGCGTCGTCTCCAGATATTTGACCATAGGAATCTTCGTAACATCGCTCGTATACCATGGAATAACCGGATTAGTAATAGTGAGGTTAGACGAAAGGTTCTTGGGAAACACGGTAAATCAGTTGAAGTGGTCATTAACCTTCATCGACTGAGATGGCTAGGACATGTATTGCGCATGCCCGACCACCGTCTACCCCGTCGCGCCATGTTAGCTAGGGCTGAAGTAGGATGGAAGAAGAGTAGGGGCGGCCAAACCAAAACATGGCATCAGTCCATGAAGTCCTTGACTACTGGTCTAAGCCATGTAGGTAGATGTAGACTACCTGGTTGGGGTCCGCGTGATGATCGCAACAAATGGCTGGCGACACTAGGCGATATTGCTCAGAATCGGTCACAGTGGCGCGAGTGTATTCACTCTTTAACCTCATCTAGATCTTAAATTCTATTGTTATTTTCTAGACATCTTTACTTTACTCTTCCCTCTTGTATTTTGTCTATACGTTACCTCAATATTCTCGTAGTGCTATTGTGGTATGGCAACTTGAACCTACAGGCGTTTGTGCCCGGTTCTAAGTTGCTGCTGATGATGATGATGTGCCAGGCTTTACGATGTGCTTGATTAACTGAGCGCTCTGAGGAAGTGTTGAAAACAATTTATAAGCGTCGACCCAAAACATAGCACATATCACCTTGTTATACGTCACTTAAAATTTTAAAGTTAACACAGTGAAAATTATTTACGAAATACACATGTGTAATTTTGCTCAGTGTTTCCTTGAGCTCTAGTTTCACTCTCTTAATCGACAATGTTACTACTAATCCAGTTTTTTAAGATACGTCAAAAGAACCGAGTGACTGTGATCAGTTTTTACGTAGATGTGTTCTATACAACTCCTAAATAACAGTTCTGTAGGTTGTAGTTGATTCTTAATTGTGAATAGTTCGACTTTGATTAAGCCTATTTATTCTTAATCGTTCACGATTACATAGTTACACTAAATTAACTAAGTATGTGTAACAATCCTTTTATGTATGAATTCAGTTCATTTATGGAGTACAGATTCATGTGCTTGATTTCAGGCCACACTCTAAATCTAAGGTCTATGCAGTTTCTGAAACTTGTAACTCAGTCTAAAATGGAAGCACAAATGTGATTTCCTTGACAATTCAAATACATATTCCTTAATTTTTTGGGATTAATTTTTAGTCGTGTTCATAGCGGTGATCGACCATACTCGTGTCCGAAATGTGACGTCAGTTTTGCTTGTATTTCAAACCTGAGACGCCATCGGAAGCAAGTCCATCCAACAAGCCCTTCTCGAAATGAAAATACAGACGGCAGCAACGATATAAAATGTGGAAATGAGGAGAAAAAGCCATCAGTTCAGATAATTACATCTGTTTCAGATAATAACAATAGTTCCTCGGTTATGACTATGGACACACCATCGTATATTGCTTCGTCGTCGAATTTGACGGCTGATACTCCTGTGGCAATTGCGGCTGCAATGTCGGGCACTGTATTAACGGCAACTGGTGCTTTAGTCCCTGCCAATTTCCTACCTGCTTCGTCAATACCTGGATTAATTCTTACTTCAGCTGCACCTGGTGCTCTTATAGCTGCACCAGCACATCTAACTGAACAACATTCTCATCTTCATCCTACTATTATAGCACATAATTCAGGTAATTTAATTTAGCTGACAATCTTTATTTATGTTTTAAAATATATGTTTAGGAGAATTTAAATCAACTACAGGTACATTACCTTTAATCCATCATGATCATATGTAGGTCACTTGTCTGTTTCGCAGGCATTATTGTGCATTCATAAGTAAGTGGAGATTTGAAATGATGCAAGATTTTATGTCCAGATGAATTCTTTTAAGAGTATTGTGTTCAACGAGCTTCATGGTTTTATTCCAAATTTTTTATCGTTTCGGTCAACATAATCATCGTCTGCTTCATGTACAAATGAACCTTTAAGTCATTCCGCAAACATTAAATTATTTCGTTCTATTGGTCTTGTTTGTGGTTAGTTGCTGTCATTTGTTTCCTCATTAATAGTGAACATAACTAAGTCGATAATACGATGTTAGAAATCCGACGTATTTGGTGACGTTATTTATTGTAGGCAACTATATTTCTATGGATTAGTTATTTACTTGTGCTTGAAAAAATATTACCTTTACCCTGTGTTATTATCTAATCACTAGGTGATGGAAATTCAACCACATTACTTACAACATCTATCTCTGGTGGGCTTTGTTCTCTTGCACAACCTTCTGCATCTCTTGCGAATTCATCAACTGCTTTAAGTGTTCAGTCGGAAGCGCTTAGCCAGTTCTTCTCCTACAATGTCGTTTATGTTCCCAACTGTTCTCACTTCAACTCCTCATGGTGATGCACTTAGACAAACGTCAGTTGCTTTTCTTACACCAACTGGTGATTTGGACAGATCATGTGCTACTTTAGCTACCGCTGGACCTGATGGTGGATTTATATTGAATCCTGTTGGTGGAGATACTGTCTATTTAGAGCCTGTAAGTTTATTTTGTACATAAATTATCCCCTTATATTGATGTAAAATCTTTAGTGGATAAGATTTAAAACTGCTTTTCGAGTCTACTATAGCTATGACAGTGCTACCGATTTCTGCTAACAATGGTGACAGTCAATCGTTCATTGATCTCAAGTTGTATACCAAAATATTTAACGCCTAAATACTGCAGTTTTTTTTTCAAATACTTCTTTATTACCAATCCATGTAGCAAGTGGTTATGAAGCGTCTTGGTATGTTAGCATGTATTTCTATGTTGTACCCGTTCTCAAACTACTAATTTTAGTAGGCTGATAGTTTCAGAATGCTTACTTCCACTAAATAAGTGTGTTACATATATCCAACCACCACCTTTCTCGGTGTTCCATGTTACTCGCAGTGTAAGATATGAGAAAGCTAGTGTTGACGAAACATGTGTGATATCAGTCTATGGAGCCATTGATTAATAGAAAGAAACATGTTGGTAGATTCAGGCTAGTTAATAATGGTCGGTGTGATAACCACTCTCTATAGTTGGAGGCGCTGGTTGATATGACTTGGAATCGGTTACAACGGTAGTGATCCATTCAATTTAACTTCCTGTATGTTCTAAGTCGCAGTATTTTTTCATACTTGCGAAGCCTATAGTGATTATGACTGTTTGCTATATCATGGTTGGTGTAGTTATTAGTCCAATTCTAGACACACCGCTTCACCTGGTGATAATAATCGTTAGTCAAAATCTGGAAATGTCGATTAATTGTATTCTGGTAAAACATTTCTAAAATGCATTCTAAACCTATGCTATAATTATTTGTGCAGTTGTCATATCTTGATTCGACATTAGTTTTGTCAATAACTGTATGCATATACATAAGCTTTATTTTCCTAACGTCATATCTCTTCATTTCAGCTGGATCCTCGACTCACTCTAGAACCTGGACAACAGTTCACTCTAACTTCTATTCCCACTTCCCATCCACAGGGAACACTCATTAGCCCACATTCAGCTGCGCACTTAATGGGTCATCAGGTTCATTTGCAGTCAGGTCAGGCAACACATATTGCCTTCGCAACCAATATACCAACTCATGGTCATCAGGCACCGCATCTGTTAACTCCTGGTTCAACTATATTTCCTAATACAGCTTCTAATCAGGCAGCAATTCAAGGTAGTCATTCTTCTGCAACAGTTATTTTCCCTCCTCCTGCTTCTATCCCTCACTCTAGTATGTCTAGTCAGCAGCAATCTGTACTTCAGTCCTCTACAGAGGCATCAGCTCCTACTCAGTTGTTGCATTATCACAGACCAATCAGCACCACTGGTGTCTTACCAGGCCGTCCGTCATCTACTCCCACACAACAACAAACTGCAATGCTTGTACCTATAGTGCATACACCCCCCGTTAGTGGGACATCAAATTTACCAAATTCAACATGTGATGCAAATGAATCAGCGGACTCAACTCCTCTAACAACAACTTGGCCTGTTAGTGGCACATTTTTAACATTTGCTTCTTCACATCTCTGTCCTGTTGCTTCCTCTACTGTTGTGGAAGATCAGACAGATACATGTACTCTTAATTCTCGTCCTTCTTCTGTCTTATCAAACTCATCCTCTCTGGGTACCATCACGGCTGTATCTGTACCAGAAACAAGTTTGTAGTTACAGTTGTTCTTTTTTTTCCTTTCGACACGTTCCTAACTTCATTGTTTTGTGTTGTGTATGCGTTTATTTCACCCCTCCACAACTAGTATAAGTGATTATTTTCTTGTTTAAAGGAATCTTCATATTACTTTTATACCACTTGTTTTCTTGTTAATCAAGCAATAATAAATATATGTACATGACATCTACAGTGGTTTTTCTTAAACTATGTCGTCCTCTATCTTTGCTTTCTACCACTTGTTATTTTACGCTCGTTTTTCAATATTTCAATCAAGATCAAACTCATTCTAGTTACTTTTTGTATTTACTTATTTTGCATCTACTCCGTTATCATATACATTTTTCTCCAATAAAAACAATTGTTAATTTGACAGTCATCTGTTCATCTGCATTGTTTTACCTCATTCACACAATTCTCAATCGAGTATTAACGATGACATCTTATTCACTTATTAATTATTCTTGGTGTTGTTATCTTCGTGTATGAACGCGAATATTTCCTTGTTTATATGTTTTTGTATGCATCAGATTCATGTATAAAATTGTACAATGTATTTAACAACTTGAATATGCCTAAACATGTTCTTCATGCTATCGCCTCCCTCCAGTATCATAGTTATCATTAATTCAAATATATTTGTTGTGTTGTATAAAAAGCTAGCTTACTAATATACTACTTTTTTTGTTTCGTTTCATTTTATTTTGTCCGAATGCTTTCGTTTATTTATTTATTTATTGTTGTGTTCTGTTTTTTTTCTTTTTCTCAATTTTTGTTTGTTTGTTTGTCAGAGATAACCGACATGTTAGTATGGTGAAACTGGAGTTCTCTTTTATTTTTTTATCCCTTCTATTTTCCTTCCTTCCTACTTATCTGTTCCTCTTTCTTTTTCTCTCTCTCTCCTTGTCTGTTTACAATGTATTATTTTTATATTTCACTAACCAACTGGTGTACTCATTGGATCGTGTTGTTATTTGCTTTGATAGCAGACACACAATTATGTACAGTTTATTGTTTTCTCTACTTGTTAATTTTTTTTAGTTATTATTTAATAATAATTTATTTAATTCATTGTGACAGTATAAGAAATACACTTTCGACCTCCGCTCTTTAATATATTACTGTTATTATTATTATTAATCGTGTTATCTTCATTATCATAATGATTTTTTTTCTCTCGAATTTATTTTCATTGTTAACGACTAGTAACTCCATTACACTATCATAAAGTACAATTACATAATAGGTAGTAATATGGAAATTGAGAAATCTAATGAAGTTTATTTTATGTATTTCTTTCTTTTTATCCCCCTACCTACTCTCTAATGCTATTCTATCATGTTTTTTGTATGTGTTAATATATATATATATATATATATGTCTTTGAGTAATGTGTATGTGTAGGTTTTCGACTCTTGCTACTACTACTACTACCAGTAAGTATTGTGTATTAATTAACTAATTATTTGTATCTGATTTACCGAAAATATTGTAAGAAGAAATGTGTATTCTGTTACGCACTCTCATATTTTATCTTACATTTATACTGTAAGGTTGTTAAAAATAATAACTTGACTAATCTATGGAGTGGAACAGTTGAATACGTTGATTACTTTGCGTATCATAAGAGTTTTATCGTCATCACTATCTGACAAAATCACTAGGCTTTTGCTAACTTTCTTCGATTATAATGTAGATGAGAATGTTTTAATAAGAAATCCAGAGGTATGCGTAAAGGGATAGTGAAGTTCAAAATATATGGGGACATGTATACTAAATGACATTTTCTATTATTATTTCCTATAATAAATTGTTACTTCGTTTACTTTATGAATGTGAAGCAAGTTTAAATGTAGGAGACAAATAGATACCTATGAAGCAGTCATAGGACATTATGAAATTAATGAGTAAATGTTTCTGGTTCTAGACGTAGAATATCATTCAGTGACTAACTGCTTGTTGATACTCTGATGCATCATTGACTCGTGATAAAAACCTGTTATTGAATTGTAAACAGTATTTGCAACTTCGTGCTATATCAACTAGTATACCACCTCGAAATTTTTTGTTAGCTGAATCAAAACATGGGAGATCACTTGCGTTCAACCTCAGTTTTGTTGAAAATTGTGGCCTATTTCCATGAGGCGCGCGAACTTACATAAATGGATGGTTAAAAATCATTGTAGCTGGAAGTTGGTTACAGCTGTGGAATTTTAGTCATCATTTATCTAATAGGTCTTCGACTATATGGTATATAATACATATCATCATAAGTAGTGTTAAAAAACTGAAGCTGAAAATTCCATACTGCAACAACATCAGAGTATTGAATAAAACATTCCTAACATCATTAAATTACTATCAAGCTGTAAAGTTGAGCACTATAATACTTCCTATGATTATCCGACGTGTATCTGAAGATAAGAAACTACATGCGATGGAAACTGGATTGTAATCAGTGCTTGATGTAGATGTATTGACCAAATATTCACACATCAAACGATAGTGATATTTCTTGACTTAGAGGTCACTCGTCAAAAGGCGTCCCTCAGTCTTGTAAATAATGTTAAGGTTTTCTGCTCTGATATTACTAGTTAAGTCAGAGCTTATGGGCGACATGTAATAAGAACTGCCATCTTCATTTGCTGTTCATCAGGGCTGGCGCTTATTTACCTTCGTCCTAGAATTTACACTTCATCTAACTTCTGATGGGTTGATATCCTACAAGAAGGCGCATTTATGGACTCAGAAGATGTAGTCCTATTCAGTGAACATGCTTACGATATTCATTTCACAGAATGCCTTAAGTAATAATGCATGTATTCATGAGATACATTCCTCTCTCTATAAATACTAAATATTATTTCGTAAATAGTCTTCGGTATCCTTTAGATTAATCAATTAGTGAAATTGTTGAATGTGTTAACCTCTTTCCTTACCTTCATAATCCCATCAGCCTAGCGAGCCGTAATCTGACAAATGCACCTCAGATTCAGAAATTTTTTAAATTTCTGTCAACTTATTTCACTTACAACAAAACAACAGGTATGGTAAACAGTATCTAACTCTGTATTAACCTGTGGTTGAAATGTATGGGCTACGAAAATCGGATGCTTTCTTTGATCATAGATGCCTTTAAAATGTTGCTAGCATACCATGAAACAAGTGTGTAAGAAATGCTACGGTTATGTACAGGGCACTTAGCAGAGACTCTGGCCGCAGCTGCCGCATTATAGTGTTGATTAACCCTGCTTATCTTGATAAACTAGTCAAAGTATACCTATCTGAACGATTCATGTGTTTCAGTGTCAAGCTGATCGGCTCAAGAGCCGTAAGACTAAAAGCAACAAATGTTAAGGTCTGAGGGTAAAGTCGTACTGCTGACCGTACGGGAGTGCGGTATCAATATAGCGCTTCCATCCACCAACTGGTATTCGAATAATCCTGCCTACTTACAACGGAAGAACAAGATACGAAAAGATCTGTCGTTAAAAATGAACACTTCATCTTACTCCACGAACTTCAGTCTCTGTAAGTAAAGATTATGCAAGGACAGAGTAGACATCATCAAAAATTCCACACAGAAGGCTCATGTGTGACCGGCCATAAGCAGTTATCGCATTTTTGTCCGCAGGGGATTCAAGAAGAGCACCCCTTACATAGTGAGTGCAATCGGGAAGTGATAACCACCCTCACACGAGATCACTGTGTTCATAATCAAATTCTTTCTTCACTTCTTAATATTTCTATTTCCACTATCAACCCTCAGCTTAATTCTCTTCATGCTAATGAACTGGTGTCTGACAATTTTTCACAGACTCAAAAGCTCATTTGGTTTTCGACAATTTACGTCATGAATGGCATATGCGAGATATCCGCATATTACTCAAAGAAAAAGTTCGCTAACCAACAGTCAGCTCTGCTTTCTGCATGGATCTGAATGGTGACCATTAAAAGTGAATAACAACTAGTTAAGTAAGTAATAGTGAATTTGAGTATTGAATACTGTAAAAAAATGTCAAATCAATTCATCAGTTGTAGACCTTCTCCAATTAATATATCCAGCCACTGCTCATCTAGACGCCCAATCCTGACTGTTGTAGGCTGACAATTGAATGAAACTAAGTACGGCCAAACAAAATGTGACACTAGTTCATGAAGTCGTTGACTGTTGCTCCGCGACTTATAGCTGAAAACATTGGTTAACATAGTCCGAAATCAGTCACACTGACTCATATACATTCACTCTTTTCCTTGTTGTAGGTGTTAAGCCCCACTACTCTTTCATACATGACTTTTCATCCCTCCATCGTTGAATTAAATTTTGGTAATAATCTTGTTAAGTTAATCTTGTCGTACTAATGTGGTATGGCACTACATATATGTTAAGCTATACGTTGTTTATGACTGGTAAAATTTTAGAGCTTTATAACATTTTTATAGTTTGATAACTCCACTGTAACCACAGTATAATTGCATACTATCTGAAATACAAGGTGGCTTATAGAAACTGTCCGTTGGTTCTTGTTTTAGGAATTAACTTACACTTTGTGAATCCACTTTAATTTATTGACTATTTTCAATAATTATAATGACACTAAAATCCTTACCATTTCCCTATCTATGAAAATACTGCTTTTCATTTATGTACAATTAATAACTTTCAACAGAACTACAAAATTTCCCACTTATATTCACGATTATTCGCTGTATTAACAAATGAAAACAATTCAATTATCTGAGAGTTGAGCACTCATAGGAAGTCATCAATATCTTGGGTTCAATTTCTAGTGAGTTATAAACGGTGGACTACTGTAGAATCCTACACTAAAACTGTTAAACTGGAGTCTGTCAATGATATGACTTTGGACAATAAAGTTATCCTATCATTAATTTTTCTAAAATCATAGTAACAATCAGTATTATTTATGCATGTTTCATGCTTGTATTATTCTTTTTTGAATATTGTTAACGTTGTAGCTTTCTGTTATACTTCATTATTGTTAGTATAATTGAATTAAAAATGAATATGATATAATCAGAGGGTATTGTATTTGCTGTCTATCCATACTTTATTACTGTAATTATGTTCTAAATATTGTAACATTAACATAGTCATATCAATTATTTATGTTATAAGAAAAATTGATGCTAGTCGGTAGGGAAGTATTTGACACAAAGCTTGAGATAGCCGGCATTCATCACCAAGTCATTAATGTAATCTTCTTACAGCTAATCCTTTCTAAAGGAAATCAGTTGTGGTCTGAATAGCTCAGTGGTAAATTTAGAGACTTTAAAGCTGGCTAACACAGATTCAAATGTCACTGAAATCGTCATCTTACCGCAATTTCTCATGCTTGCCTTGCTAACGTGAGGCCGTTAGCATGAAAAAAAAATCCATCATGTTTTCCTATAAACTACTTTTAATTAACTAACACTAAAAAGTACTAAATATAATCTAAAGCCATGTAGATTATTGGCTACATTACACTGGATCAAAAGAATCCAATCGGAAATATGGAATTCACGAGTATGACAATAGTCATTATTTGTTAATCAACTTAAACCCTATTCGAATTGAAAAACGTTTACATTTGTATATTATTGGGTATTTGTAATTTACAGCTAATTTACAAATTTCTCATACTTCTTCATTATTTACTAATACAACGTACTTATTATTTTTAGTTGATTGAATTCGTCACTAATTAAAGCTGGAAGGATACTACTAAAACCCAGGAAGCACTGGATAGCTGTTTCGTTCTAGTATGAAACTTCTTAACAACACGCACCCTAGACTCTGCCCCCAAGAACTTTATGTTGGCGAACACGTAACCCTCTACCCTACTGAGCTTCAGGAACATCTTGCAGTTAGTCACTAGTGAGCTGATTAATATAGTTCAATTGGGACGGTTATTTTTGTAGAGATTGGTTATTAGTTTTCAACGGTACCCTGCTAAAATCAATCTGTGACATATTCAATCAACTAAATAACCAATCTCCATAAAAATAACCATTCCAATTGAATAAATTTTTTATTTGATTTGACTGAAGTTGGCAGGGTACTATTCAAAACCAGGGAGCACTGGATAGCTGTTTCGCTCTAGTGTGGAACTCCTCAGTAGTGCGCACTCCAGATTCCGCACAAGGGGCTTCAGGTCGACGGCGAACGCCTAACCATCGGCACCACTGGGTCGGCATCCAACGGTAGAATTCCCACTTCCATCAATTTGTGATATATAGCGCGACGATCCATTGCTCCTTGGTTTTCAATGGTACCCTGCCAATATCAATCTGTGATATATTCAATCAAATAAAAATAACCAATCTCCACAAATATAACCATCCCAATTGAAATTTTTTATTGTTTATTTTGGATATCCAGCGTTATTCAGAGTTGTTTTTTATGCCCATTTATTTATGTTAATCTTTGTTTACTTGTAAGTAGCCAAATAGATTTATAAAAATTTATTTAACTTTAATTGTGTTATGGAGATTGTTGATTAAGTTAATGACTCTCTAAATACCCGAAATAAATGATCACCTTCACCAATCAAAGTAGACTTTTTAAATCTGAAGTTTACAAATGAACCAATCAGACTAATGAATTTAAAACTGGTTTTATCCAATCAGAAGACAGTAAGTGTTAGCAACAAAGATATTGGTACACAGATTTTCAATAACTAGTGCAATTAATGAAGCTTTCTACAGGTTTTCTTAAGAAGATAAATAAAAAACAACTACTATTTCACTCACTCATATAGCTAAATAACACCTGTGTTCTGAAATCGCTGAGAAAAGTAGATTTTTGGTAATACTGCATTCTTTGATATGGCGCAACGATCATCGATTGTCATAACTGTGATAACTGTTTCACTCTTGATAAGTCTAAACTCCATCAATCATGACATCTTACTAGAGCTATATATCACAATTTGATGAAAGTGCGAATTCGACAATTGTATACCAGCCGGTCTAGTGGTGCAGATGGTTAGGTGTTCGCTAACATGACGCACCTGGGGAGGAATCTAGGTGAGCTGCTAAGAAGTCCCATACTAGGATAAAACAACTGACCAGTGCTCTTTAGTTTTCAATGGTACCCTGGCATTATCATGTTGTGACGTATCTGATCAACTAAAATACCAATCTCTACAAAGCATCTTAATTTTATTATATGTCTGTTAAACATTTGTATTAATGAGTTGTTGTAATAATGATATGATTGAATTTCAATCAGTCACAAACACTTACTTCAATGTTTGCCTTATATTAACTGTGTTATATACTCTAATTGTTTAAAATTTGTTCAGTGTTTTGCACTATAGCAATACTATGTTATAATATCCTATACTTTAACATCACTTTTAATTGGATACTTTTAGTCCTTGAGAATTTGAACGACTCGTTTTGAGGTTAAATTATTGACTTGTTAATTTCAAGAGAAGTCCACTTGTGAAGATGTCTGTCTCATTGTTTTTCTGTTTTGTAATTAATTTCTTTCTAACTTACAGAAATAGCCTGTTCATTCATCATCATACAGTTTATTTTATAAGATGAAACTTGATTATATCCAACAAGTACGTACTCAACTGTATAATGAATAATATTTGTCAAAAGTTTCATAGAAATGTGATCATTTGTTTTTTGTTTTGAAGTATATATCATCTTTTTAACTTAATAGCCAATATTTGATATTACGAAAGTAAACTCCAAAGGCCAGGCGATTATTATTAAGTTAGGTGTTAGCTGCAAGGTTCTGCATCTGCAGTGAGACGTAAGGGTCATAGGCCTAATTCTGTTTGATGTTGTAACAATATATTGTTGATTAGTTACAGAAAATAAGAAACGACTAGTTGACCATGAATAATTTTTAATACTGACTAGTTCATGACTTTATTGTGATTTGATTACTAGAAATTGAATGTTACTAAACAGCATTAGTAATAATGATAGTCGCCATCACAGTTAAAGTATTCCTCGCCTATTGACAGGTGACCCGGTTTCTGACGATACGTTATTTCATTTCATCAGGTCACTATCACTCCACTCACCTTAAACTCAATAATTGAATCGGCTCACTTTTCAGAATCGAGTAGGAATGTTTAACCAATTGGTTTATGCTGCTGTGAATACTAGTCTGTAGGTGTACCAATATAATAGCTCCATTCATATTCCCTTCCCCTCCCCGCACAGAATACAATTAGCTGGTAAAGCTATGTTTGTAACCATCCAAAATACAAGGGTATACGCCTGAAAACCTTCATAACAATACATTTGTATGTATATAACTGTATGCTTTCTTTTTCAAATTAAAATAATGAAACTATCAGGGATGAGGTCATCCACACGGTTCTTAGTGTTCAATTTATCATACAGCCATTTTTTCACTCATTTAGTAGGTACGTGAAACAGAAAGCAACAAGTTAGATTAACTATTTGATTGTAATTTCATAGGTTAGTAAATGATCTACAACATCAATACTTTACACTCATTTATGCGTGATTTATGACAGTGAATATTCCGTGCAATATATTTTATATACAAATGTGTTATATTGTTATACAAAAATACTTGTTGGCATGTTACTGTCTTCTGAGATTTGTTTACTGAAGGTATCATATCAATAAGTTGGACTTGTGAATAATCAACATAAAGTAATAGACCTACCTACATTACAATCAATATATTCAGTATAATCTTTCCTTTCACCATATCAATGTAAGTCGAATACTACAGAGTAATTGTGATTAAAAATTTTATTTTACTATAAATGTGCGTTTTTTTTCATTTGACATATTGGGATATGGTGCATTGACATACTCATAGTTAGACATTTATAGATAACCATATATGCTTGAAATGAAATCTTTGGTTAAACTTCCATTGTGATATACAATCAATTAATTCCTGTTACTTCAAGTAGAGCATAAACTACCGATCAGTATTCACCAGCTATTATCTACTAAATAAACAAAGAACTTAAATGAGTTAGGAACAGACGAAAACAAGATTAAACTTAAAGAAATCATCACTTTCTTCTTCTTATTCATCTTCTTTATTACACAACCTTTAAACTGAAAACAATTGACAGAAAAGTAACTAACTATGGAGTACTAAAGGAAAAAAAACAATAACATGTACATCAACATTTCAGTAACTTGTTTATTAGAAAAAAAATACACAGCAGATGAATAGTTACTTATTTTCTTTTTCACACTTAATTTCCTTGAGTAACAATCTTAGTTACGTAACTCTATTAGAGTTGTATTTTCTGCATGGAAGGTGATTGAATGGAGACAACAACAACAACAACATCAAAAAATAGTAAAATAAAAAAAAGAAAACCGAACATTTACATAAATCAATAAAATCAATAATCGAATCATAATTTATTATTATTATTATATTAATCTATTGGTATAATATGAGGTCATAAGTGATTTATTATTACTATGATTATACTATCACAGGGTTTCAACTAATTGTGCATAAAAAATAGATTTTTGTTCATAATTATTCATTAATTTACTTGATGATTTAGATGTTGATGTGAGAAACCAGCTTTCATCAGTTGAAATTATATGTTTACCATTATCATCAACATTATCTGTTGATGATATGTCAATCAATAATGGTTTATTGTTTATCATGGTAACAGTTGAATTTCTATCAATAGAACTAGTAATAGTTGATATTTGTAATGATGTTGTATTAGTGTTTTGTTTATTGGATAGATTATCAGTAATATCGGAATTATCATCACCAACAACTTTCTGCTTTACAAAATGTTTATCAGTATCATTATCAAGAGTATAAACAGGTGATAAATTAGACCATTGTTCAAAATCTTTGAGAAGAGGACTCTGTATTTCAGAATAATTATTAGTATTAGTAGTATGCTGTAAGTAATGTCTATTATTACTACATGAAGAACTAGAGGTTTTCGAGCATGTTATATGTTCAACTTTATTATAGTCTGATTCGATAGCCTTTAAATCATTCATCAAACTTGATTCTGTAATGGATATACTAATTGGTTTATGGAAATTACTGAATTCATCATTATGTGAATCTGTTGAATCTAATTGTATTGAATTTACATCTGTATGCAGAACAATCCAATGTGTTGTATCACTGCTACTGCTACTGTCATTAGTAGTATTGGTTGTAGTATCATCTTTAAATGAAACAGTTCTTTTATTTCCCATTACTTTAACTGATTCTATATTTTCTGACAAGAAAACTAGTGAATCCGTGCGGTCAATTTCTAGACTTTCTGGGATTTTTATACCATCCATTACTGGTGGATTACTGATAACATTCAAATTATCATTAGTATTACAAGCAACAATAGGTTTTGTTGAAGTAATGCAAATCTTATCATTTGTTCTCATCATCACCGTATTATCTGCTTCTTCGATATTTTTTAATGTATTCTCCCAATCTTCTAACTGCTGCTTCGATATATGTATTTCATTATCCTCGATAACTTCTGATGGAACATTAACAATTCTAGATGACTTATCTGTCGATAGTGTTTCTAATTTATCTGGTGATTTACGAGAAATTGATGTAGACAACGATGATAGCGGAAATGGTGATGATAATGTATTTGTTTTATTCTGATTATAACGTTGTATGCAATGTTCTTGCTTAAGGGATGATTTCTTCGAAGAAGAATTATTACGGCAATGATAATGAATGTGATGATTTTGAGTGTGTTGGTGAGCTGAATGATAATGCTGATGTTGTGAATGATGCAAATGATGATGCTGATAGAAATGATGATGGTGGTGGTGATGATGATGTGGATGTGGATGATGACAAAAATGATGTAATTTATTACAGTTGGATAAATTATCTTCCTCTTCATCATCTTCACCAACACCATTCATTGTTCTACGTCCAACTAATAATAGTTGACCTTTTTGATTTAAACACATTTTTCTATTATATTTTTTTGTTTTATCAGCACGTGATTTCATAATAAAAAATATTGTAATAGATAAAAGTAATGCTATAATAATACCAATTAAACTGCATAATAACGCTGTCCAATGTAAAAATCGAGTAAATGTTACTTGACATTCCATTTCAGCAACATATTCATCATTCATTCTTGGCATATTAATAGATTGTCGTATTCGATTAGATCGATTTAAAGATGAGATAGTTTTATAAGTTATCATTTGATGATTACTATTATTTGTCTGTTTAACTGTAGTAGATTGTAAGTGATCATTTTTCAATAGTTTCTTCTGATGAATAGATGATGTTGTTTTTGTGTCATTATTTTGATTATACAATACTGATGAGGATATTGTAGAACCGATGAATCGTTTGCGTGTAACACGAAAACATATTAAATATTTTGTATCTGGATGAAGATTAGTTAAATCGAATTCTTTAATTTGATAATCATGTATAATTTCTTGACCAAGTAAATCAACATCTAGGTCATTGTAATATAAAATCTGTTTATCGAAAAAAAAGAAAAAGAACACAGTAAGTTTTCTCTTGATATTTTGAATTAAAAAAGAAACCGACTTTGGATATCCAGTATGTCGTCAAGTAATTTAAACATAAGGGAAATCTAGACATGCCATATAACGAAAACCAAAAATGGTGATATATATATATGTCTATTTTAAGTTTTTCATGAATGATCAAGTGGTTGATGACTAAAATATTCGCTCATATTAATTACAACCGACTATGTTATCTTTAAGTTGGATTGTGACTGGAAAACGGAATCAAGGACGCGCATTTCGCCTTATTTGGACTCATCGGCTGGATGGACCTGTATCCCACTAATGATATTCACAACAGGATTTAAACTCAGTTTGCTCCATTCCAAACACTACCGCTACCGCTACTGAGTCCAGACAGTCACACTTGTGCAACGGATATACGTAATTAAGATGAATTTGTCATCTAGATTTCTCTTGCTATTCAAAATCCAACATTATTTGTGATTTATAACTATATCAAAACAATTGGCTCAGGATGTACATATAGCAACTGAAGCTGATCAGTTTCAGTTCATGACAAATCAACGGTAAGATACAAATTCATTCTAAGTATAGACTATGTTGTCTTTTAAAATTCATTTCGCTTTTAGATTCAATTAATTTCATTTACTGATTGGTTGGATATTATGTTAGCATAAATATAATGCACCGATGTCTGGTTCAAATTCAATTAACCGTGTAGTCCGGTTGGCATACGACAAAGCTAAACATAGTTTCATAATATGTGAGTATATGTATGAGATAGTTTCATAATATGTGAGTATATGTATGAGATAGTTTCATAATATGTGAGTATATGTATGAGATAGTTTTATAAGTTATCATTTGATGATTACTATTATTTGTCTGTTTAACTGTAGTAGATTGTAAGTGATCATTTTTCAATAGTTTCTTCTGATGAATAGATGATGTTGTTTTTGTGTCATTATTTTGATTATACAATACTGATGAGGATATTGTAGAACCGATGAATCGTTTGCGTGTAACACGAAAACATATTAAATATTTTGTATCTGGATGAAGATTAGTTAAATCGAATTCTTTAATTTGATAATCATGTATAATTTCTTGACCAAGTAAATCAACATCTAGGTCATTGTAATATAAAATCTGTTTATCGAAAAAAAAGAAAAAGAACACAGTAAGTTTTCTCTTGATATTTTGAATTAAAAAAGAAACCGACTTTGGATATCCAGTATGTCGTCAAGTAATTTAAACATAAGGGAAATCTAGACATGCCATATAACGAAAACCAAAAATGGTGATATATATATATGTCTATTTTAAGTTTTTCATGAATGATCAAGTGGTTGATGACTAAAATATTCGCTCATATTAATTACAACCGACTATGTTATCTTTAAGTTGGATTGTGACTGGAAAACGGAATCAAGGACGCGCATTTCGCCTTATTTGGACTCATCGGCTGGATGGACCTGTATCCCACTAATGATATTCACAACAGGATTTAAACTCAGTTTGCTCCATTCCAAACACTACCGCTACCGCTACTGAGTCCAGACAGTCACACTTGTGCAACGGATATACGTAATTAAGATGAATTTGTCATCTAGATTTCTCTTGCTATTCAAAATCCAACATTATTTGTGATTTATAACTATATCAAAACAATTGGCTCAGGATGTACATATAGCAACTGAAGCTGATCAGTTTCAGTTCATGACAAATCAACGGTAAGATACAAATTCATTCTAAGTATAGACTATGTTGTCTTTTAAAATTCATTTCGCTTTTAGATTCAATTAATTTCATTTACTGATTGGTTGGATATTATGTTAGCATAAATATAATGCACCGATGTCTGGTTCAAATTCAATTAACCGTGTAGTCCGGTTGGCATACGACAAAGCTAAACATAGTTTCATAATATGTGAGTATATGTATGAGATAGTTTCATAAATTGTAGTAAATAAGTATAATATACGGTTGACAACTAATACAACTTTTTCTATATAATTTTATTACCGATTAGTAAATAAAAGTTATAGAAACATTGAAAACAAAAGGTGAACTTAACATCTGTTTTATTTAAGTTCAGAACATTCTTCATTAATATGCTGATTTATATATCAAGTTGAACACTAAAATGAAGAAATAATTAAATTTCTCAACTGAACACAAAGCTGTTCAGTAGTATTCCTTAATAGGCATTGTGATTAATTATTCGATGTGTATGCGTTTAATGAACTCTTTCATTATTCTATAAAGTTTAATTAAATTATGATGAACTTAATACCAATCTCCACAAACCATCTCAACTCAATTACAATATTAAGCTCAATAGTGACCAACTTCAGAACGTTCCTGAGGTTCTAGTGAGAAGTTGTGACTGGTAGAGTTCAAACTTGTCGGTAGTGAGACAGTTATCACCAATGACAATGGATGATCGTCTGGCTATATATCGCAAATTGATGGGAGTGGAAATTCTACCATTGGATGCCGGTCCAGAGGAGTAGAGAGTTAGGTGTTCATCAACATGAAGCCTCTGGAGCGGAGTGTAGTTCTCCATGAGACCTGGAGGTTCTGAGTTAGATCCTTGGCGGAGTAACAGGTGCGCACGAGTACTGAGAATTCCCGTATTGAGACGAAATAGTTAACCAGTACATGTTCATTTTTAATAGTACCCAATCGAGATTAGTCTGTGACAAATGGAAATAACAAATTAAAGCCAATTTTCATTAGCTACTCTACCATTTCTTTAACAGACGACAAATCTGAACCAATTCTTCAACACCACACAGGTGTCTCCCTTAATTCCTTTTTTGCATGAACAGGCTAAAATAAGAAAACATCTGTCTAAGCAGACACTAAACCATATTACATAGACACTATCGGTGTTCTAAATGATTAGTGTCATTATAGTGGGCGTCGACGTTTTTCTTATTGACAATACAGTTTTTTTTCTTGCAAATGACAGCTCAGTGTCCATACACCTATTGGTTTGTTATTCAACCCTGAAGTATCGCTTGATTAAAAAACCGTCTGATGAGTTTTACTTGTTCAACAGAGTATTGTGTAGTTAAGTTACTTTTAAATGTACTTAGACTTTAGTGTCAAATCTATAGGCTACTCAAATTTAACTCTGATTTAGTGACAGCTGAGGTTAACAGCAATTTCTATAATCCCCATTAAGTGATATGTTCCAGGCAGCTTTGGTCACTTTTCTGTTAATTTAATGAGTGAGAACCGAATATTAAGATGTAATATTCATTAAAAATTTCATTTTGCGAGGCTAGAACTGTTCGTAATAGTATGCTACAAATACGTTAGTGTAGTTCAACACAATATGCAGGATGGAAAACATATATTTGGTAAAAGTTAGAGTTAAAAATGATAAATATAGTGAAAATTATATTAGTATGAAGTACTCGCTCACTGAATGAATGAGAAAATGATGTTAAATGGGAAATATAGTACATAAAGTGAACACTGGAAGCACTTCACATAATCTCATCCATTCACATGAGAATTGATGACTCACGTCTCAGCTGAATTACTTTAACTAGAACAAAACGACTACCTTATGGTTTATAACAGTTCTCTAACTAATGTAAATTCATGATGAAGATTTTGATTAAATATTAATGTTATCAAATATAGTATATTCCCCGGCCCAAATTAAGCTTCACCAATTTCGGTTGGGACAAATCGATAATTCCATAAGGCTTCACATTTGGAATGTGGCTCCAAGCCACGAATTTCAACCTGGTAAACAGGTCATAAACAGCAAATTACAGAATACTAATAGTAGCATAGGATGGGCAGATGGTAGCAGGGAAAGATAGATAATCTATTGAAAGTTGTTGATTTTCACTAATTAAAATAACATGGATACGTATTACGTATGCCTGACTACTGTCTAATCTTGATGTGCGACAATATTCTAACAAGCAACAGAATTTAAAAAGGCTAAGGCAGACAAACGGAAGCGTAGCATCACTCCATAAAACAGTTGACTGTCGGCTTGAGACACGTTAGTAGGTGCAAACTGTCTGGTCGGGATCTGTGCGATTGTCCTAACCATTAGATCAAGACCTGAAGCTAAATGGCTCAAAGAGAAAAACACTTGTCAACGTACCTATTTTTGATGATATCCAGAATGACAGGAGAATTATTGAAATCAGATCTTACGGTTTGATATTGCGCCAGTCTAAAATTTCATAATGATGTCGTATGATAGTATATATTTTTATGTAATTTCTCACTGATAGCAATGATCGACAAGATTTATTATCTGCAGTACCATCTCTTGTTGTTCATCATGTGAAAATTATTTGTGTACGCAAATGAATTGGGCTCTCAATAGGTTGCGTTAATGGTTCACTGCATCAAAGCTTTTACAGTACAATCACTACCAAATCAATATGATTTTATAATGAATACTCACTTGAATTATGTCACAGTTTTGGCTTAGATTTAAAATATTCAATTGACTTTCACTTTCTTATTTCACCATAAAGTCAATGTTTGACTAAACATAAGTGATGATTTAAAGTTATTTGTAAACAAGACCAATATAACCATGAACCAAAAAAGTTTAGTCTTTACACCCTGTATGTATTATGATGTAGTATACTAAGAGTTCGTTGAAATTCAATAACTAGTGATGATAAGACGAACATAAAATTGTATATAAGTGTTGTGAAGATTGTTGAATGTTAATTTAATATCTAGAATTGGTCTGAATTAGATAACCGCTGACCACAAGAAAGCATTAAACAGCTGCCTTGTCCTGCTATGGGACTCTAACACTGTACATTCACGACCCTGCGTGGGATCCAACCCAGGTCCCACGGGCTCCGCGGTGAACTCATTACCATTACACTATTGAGCCGCCTTCCGATGGTTGATTTTTCCAACTTAGTCAATTGAGACCAATTTGTCATCAAAATAAACATAAAACTGTTCATTACAGTAATCCATCAATATAAATATCTAAGTTCTACAGGAATTCAATCAGGATTCAAATAACTCATCTATAATTTCTCAGACTACGAAACTGGATGATACGGTTGATACGGGACGCTGAAGACAGAATCAGTTCCTTTATTATTGCTTGTACGTCTTGCTAACGAGTCCCGACTATCATAAAAACTAGTTTCTTGCATGATAACTCCAACTACTTGAAATGCTTTCGTTGTAGATTTGAATGATTAATAGTTGACATATGATTTTCAACAAACTGATATCATTTAAAACTAGGAAGCAGTAGATAACAGTTTCATTTTGAGTACAGAAATATATAACAAACAGTAATTCGGATCTTTGATTATGCTGTATACACTTAAATATTTATTGTATTGTTCAATTATCCAGGAAACTATCTTATAGTTTTACATGATAAACTTTGCTAGATAAACAGTGAAAACCAGGAATAAAGTAGTTATTCGTTTTGTCCAAGTTAGGAACTTCTGGAGTTGAATCCCGTGAACTGGATGATTTGGTTCTGAAGTTTTATCGATTTGCCTGCCAATAACAGCAACACACACTTCAAAGTGAAGACTTTTAGAATTTCTTCATAACTGATTCACCGCCTGACCTGAAATTCAATTTGTCCTTGTTCATGATTTCATAGTTGATGTTCGTACATTTACTTTGATTTTTTCTACTTTGAAATGAGCTTTGACTTTGTATTTGTTAAGTTCTCTGTTTTATTAGTTTATAGATTTGATCAATTTCGATATGCCTGCTGATTAATGAGTGACTTAATTGTCAGGCTGATTATCTTTGTGTTTTCTATGTACAGAAGTTCTACGTTTTTTCAGTTGAATTTATATCCATAATTGTCTGCATTCGTTGATATCAAAGAAAATGCGTCACGCCTTTTAATAGTTACATGGTATTCATTCATATATAGACAGAGGGGGCAAAGATACATTGTATTACCGCCACTTCATAAAGAAATGAAATTAACTATAAAACGGACTGTATTCCACAAAAATGCCTGCTCACGAAACCTCTTCAAGAATTAGTTACTAAACCAATCACAAAATTGATAACCGAAGCTATCAAACGAATAATCCTACGTTATATGAAGAACATCTCAGAAATCGCCAATAGATTAATATAGTAGCTAGACACAGGTGATCATAAGCCCTTAAAATACTCATAATCGATACTTTGGAAACCAAAGGATAGAATAACAAGGAAACAAGGAAGATATTATCTACATGATCTGCTGAAGTAAGCATTTACAAAGTGGTCACTCTCTTTGTCTATGTATACATAGACACTAACTTTTATTAAGTTGAGTTCTCCTACAGAGATGGGTCAATCCTCAAGCTTAGTCGTCATGCTGGATGACTTGACTAGCGAAGATTTCAGAAGTTTGAAAGGATTAAATTTCAAGTTAACAGAACAAGTAATTAGTCAACTGGGAAGAAATTCTAAAAGCTCACTTTACATGCTGAAAATATTGGCCATTAAGTCCATAGAAACTTCATAATAAAATCATCCGGCTCAAATAACACAGTACCTCCGAACCCCCCTCCTGAGCTACAGACCTTCACCATCTTAAAATACTATGAAACGCCTCAGCAGTGCTCATATATGTCCCCACAAGGAGTAGAAATTAAGATCTCCAGATGACCTTGTTGAAACTGAGTAGTTTACATTTCTACCAATAATGTTTTACTGCAGACCAACTATACAAACATATGATAAAATTCTCATTCTTTTTCGAAAATAAGTACAAAGTAAACACCCACACACAAAATGGACTCACTTTAGCTTGTTGTAATAAATTTTGTGCAACTTCTGTAGAACTCCAATCCCATTTCACTTTCAATCGCCGATTATCTGAATAGCCAGGCAAAATTTGTAGATAAGATAATAAACTATATCCATCATCAGCTTTTTCACTCATATTTCTTTTTAATTCAAGTAGCATTTGTAAAGTTGTTATATAATGTACATCTATAGTATTAACATTTTTGACAATGATGACAATAGTTCATTAAACAAATCGATCATATTGAATAATACGGTTCTTGTGTTGGATATTGTTTTCATCTAAAAAGTGAATAATTACAAACAACCTGATAAGTTGTAGAAATATTGTGTTGACTTGACTAATTTCACAAAATACACATAGACTGCTGTTGTTAACAAGAAATCTTTCTAAAACTTAATTATGAAAGTGATAAAGTAAGTGATATTCCAACACGACTATTCAACAGATCCACTAAAATGACTTTCAGTACAACTAATTTTTGAACTAAATTTGCACTGACTTCGTGATGGACATATCTGTGTGTTTATTGGTTTAAATATACATATGGTCGTAGTTATATAGACAGTAATCAAAGGGCCTCATCTTAAGCTCTAGCAAACACATTCAGAAATCATTAGAAAAATGCACTACTATATTCTGAAAGAGCAACTACTTTTTTCAATCTAATTGGAGTGATTGATTACACTTTCTTAGTTACTTTTCAAGCCTCAATTAATTTGCTAGCAGGTGCAAGATTATGACTTGTCTACGTAGAAGTAATTTGTATCAAATCAAGGAAACTTGGTTTATTGGTACAACATAGTTACAAAGATTCTGTTAACTTTGATCTACAATAGGGTCATTTCTCTATCTTATCAAAGCTGCAGTTAATGAGTGATTGCTTTTGATATTTCTGATAATAGTGAATTTCTTGTATTATAGGTTATATATATATATATATATATATATATATATATATATATATATATATATATATATATATATATATATATATATATATATATATATATAACCTTAATTCAAAAATTACTGCCTCGAAGGTAAATCAAGTCAAGTAGAAGAAAAGATAGTATGTATCAATGTTGAAATTTGTGTTACTTACCTAATTACTGATTACACAGACTAGCAATATTAGCTTACTTAGGAATAAATTGAAAGCAAATTATAGGTAGTCAAACCACGATATAACATGAGTTCACGAAGTAACTAGGAGTTGGTCTGATGTGATGTAAATTACCTGGTTGCGATCCGCATGATTTCGAATGGTACGGTTCAGAATCAGTCACAATACAGTCACAGATACATTTACGCTTCATCCTTTTTATACATATGAAGTCGTAGTATTTCTTTATACATGTCTTTTCATCCCTTCTTTTCTAATAATATTCTAAAATGAAATGATCATTTCTACTAAGAATATTTTGACTCGTTTGCTATTTATTTTGTTTCAGTGTAATAATTTAGTATAGTAGCTGGGGCTAACGTATGTTGTTAACAAGTTCTACGCGAATGGAGTTTATTCCTACTGATTATCTAAGGTAAACGAATTGTACATTTATCAAATACATGAATAAGAAAATGTAAACAATCTGTGTTTACATAACAAGAAAATTCCTCGTAATTGGATGTTGTAGAGATTGACGGATATTTCTTAGTTTGACATTATGAATTGGTCTGTGATGAGGCATGAAGTACTGGACACCTGTTGCATCCTAGTATGGGACTTTTCAGTAGTATGCATCCACAACCTCATAATGAAATCGAAACCATCACCTTCAGGCCTAGCGGCGAATGCTTATCCATTAAGATCACTATAGTGATAAGCATCTAACGGTTGATAGTTCTCAGTCAATCTTGGATATATTTGAGCGACCTCACCCACTGCTATCAGTGGGTAACTGCCTCATCCGAAACGGTTGAACACCACTAGTCATGTCAACTTACTACAACTCCAAGAATTATCTCCAGAAGTTAGTCACTAGTGAATTGATATTGATTATAATTACAATCATACTAGCACAAAGTATTTGGTCAATGTTTCTTGACTTTTAATAGTTGTCTAACCCAGACCAATTTGTGATGTCAAATTAAAATTCCTTGTATTTAATATCAGTTACATAATCTGTTTACATCAAAATAAACTGATTCAGAATATTTCAACAAGTAATCTAATTCAATTCAATGGAGTATAAAACTCAAATAAAACAGGAAAAAAATATCAATCATTAACAATACTTCTAATACACAAATTGGAAAGTTGCTTTACTGTGAAGAGATACTAAAAGTATGAAATTCAATCTATACAATGATATAATACTAACTAACTTAATATAATTGAAGGAAAAAATAAAGTAAACAACAAGACAACTAACTTGAAACATCATATTACATGGAACTATTGTTTATAAACTAATCATAAAAACTACTAGACTCCTAATTATTTAATTTTTATATTCTCCAAATTAGAAGCTTTATAATAATCAATAAACGATAGCTGTATTGGGTACATTTCCCTTAGTTGTGACTGATTATCTTTGTATCGTTTATTTAATTTTGTACCTTAATGCCATAAATTTGTATAACATGGGAATTGTTATTTTGTCATATGTTGACGTCATGATGATTATCTAATAAAATAGTGTCTAGTGTACATTACTGACTGAGGCAAACCTGTCTATTTGTATGTGGAACTACGAAAGTGTGTGAGTTAAGAAAATTAGTCCGTCAGGTAGTAGTTCTCAGGTTAGTAAATTATTGATTGAGAGAAGCTAGTCATGTTATTGGAAGTGTTCGTTACAGCCAATCAACTTCCATAGCAAGTGTGCTTTGAGAGCTTATAAATTAATGTTCCCTAAACTTGCATCCAATATACTGTATAACTTTTTTAAGTGCATCGTTAAATTGTGGCTACTAGGTGAGTAGGGGATACAAGTTTAATCAGATTTTGGACTCATCAGATGATTTTTCCTGCATCCCAGTAGCAATTTATAGATTGTGACCTGAAGTAAGTTTCTACTGCCTCAAATGCCAACACATTTATCCACTAATTCAGGGAATCTAATAGCCCATTAACTTATTCAACACATGTAACTAAGCAACGGTATCGAAGTAGTCTGCTAGAATAAGCATATATCAGCAGATACTACTCAGTTACACCTAAATAACAATAACGGGGTAGCACAAACTCTGTTTATTAATTATTATTATGTTCACTCATTTGTAGAGCCAATTTAAACTTCAGTAATCAAACGTAAAATGTCTTAGCTGACTTAAATGATATGAAACTTCAATAAAATGTAGGTAACGTTACATAATTGGAAGTACTCTGTATGAACTGATGAATTACAGTTACCTTAGTTAATTATTCTACTGACAGGTTATTTGATTGCAGTGAGGAATGATGTTAGTTACTTCGAGATCCAGTCATATATGATAGCATACGGCAAAACGCAAATGTAACACATGCAATATATTACAGAAAAACAGGCTAGGTTCATGCAAGTTAACTTGTAAGTTCTCGAATTAAAACACTGGTAAATTTGTACTTGAACACCTAGACAGAGACATTCAAACCTCTTCCCACTCTATAAATATCCCCTTCTTTCGAAACCAGGACAGAAAATCAAAAATCGGAAATCATGATCATTGTGTATGAAAAAGCGGTATTTTTAGGTTTATGTGAAATCTTGGGATTTAGAAAAATTCTGTCAACATACAATTCGTCGTTTACTAGGTAGTTTTTAAAGGAAGCCAAATGTTCGAAATATTTTTATCATTTCTAAGGCTTTTATAGACTCGAAAAGGGATCACTAATGGCTCACTTCTTGATGAGTGGTTATGAAAATAACTGAAACCAAGCCAAACATTTTGATTACATATGTTACATAGAATGACGCTGTTACTTGTAGAGATGTCAGTGCACTCTAATGAAATATTCCTTACAACTATCCTGGGTGACAGAAAATCACAAAACACGTTCGCTGGATAGTATAGTCTACAAGGTAAGTTACTTGTATTGGAAAATTGATATTACAGTAATTTATGTAATGCCAGTCATTGAAGATATTAGTTAGTTATTCTATGATAAGAACATACGTTCTAGATTTGCAATTTAAGTGGATGATTTTAGTCGCGTTATGTTATCTAGCCTAAATAAATTAATCGTGACGCTTTCAATGTCATTCTAAAGAGCACCATTCCATTTTACTTTAAAAAACGCGCAAGCTTTTCAAATATTCCAATGTCCTTAAAAATCCAAGAACACAACAAAATCTACTTAGATAACCAGTCATTTGAACATATTGATTTAACACTTATGAGATAAAGGGAAATTTCAATTCAATATAAAGTAGATACTGACGATATTGTTTCGAATGACAATAATAGCTTGGTAATTCGATTATCTAATTCGGTGAATAAAACACCAACAAGAGGTACATTCTATTGATGAGTGAAGACTAAAATTTAAAAAAAGAAAACAGAAAGTTTATTTCGACTGAACTAAACTGAACACACAGAAAAATAAAACGGAAATTTAAACGATTTATTATAAAAATCATTGTCAACTTTTCCAAGCCTATACATACATACACAGTAAAAAGTAGGCCATTTATTCTCATTTAAAATTATTTTAACTGAATTGAGGTGGCTGGTAGAGAACGAGATAAGATGTAGTTGAATGAGTTCGTCATAGCTTACTAGTGCTAACTGAAGGATGTTCCTGATGTTTTAGTGAGAAATCTTGACTGGTGGGGTTTAAACTTGTCGGGAGTGAGGCAGTTATTACTAATGACAATGAATGATCGTCGCGTTATATATCACAAATTAATGAAAGTGGGAATTCCACCACTGGATGCCGACCCGGTGGTGTAGAGAATTAAGCGTTCGTCAACATGAAGCCCCTAGGGTGGAATCTACGGTCTGATACTGCCGACGAATCACAGCTGTCCAATGCTTCCTGGTTTTTAATACTGTCCTACTAACATCAATTTGTGATGAACTCAATCAACTAAAATTATTTCGATATATCTTCGGCTCAAATTATTCTTTTATCGGAATTATCGGCTTTTATAATTTTTTAACCTCTTTACAATGAAATAAAGGGATAATCACTTGTCGATTAGTAAAAAATGATAGATAACAAGACAATACTTTGTAATCATTAATAGAATATAACTGAATTCTGATAGTAATCAATACCTTATATAAGTAGTATATTCAATCAAAGTGATTGGTGTATTTGTATAAAGAGAAAACACTGACAGACTAAGTGTATCTATGATATTTTTATTGGTTACTATCAGTTAAAGTATTTTATTCAACTTATTAGAAATTCATGTCAATCATTTAAATGAAAGAATTATCAATGTGTATATGGTTTATTTGTTAGAATTATAAGAAAGATATATTGGATAATTAAGGATGTATACACAATATATCATTGGATAAAATGTATTAAAATGAATAGATTCTGCTTAGAGGCTTATGTAAATTAAGCTCGTCAAATATCCTATTTAAACTAAATGGAAACAATCTGTTTTACTTTAAGAAAAAAACTTAGAAACTAGGTAATGTAAAGCAAATATATAGTTCTAGTCTTTGATATACACAGATACGAACTGTGCACAAATGAATTCAGTTTTAGTGGCTATATTTTCGTATGCCCTATTGTCTTCTTATTTGTATAATTTGCATTAGTAAAAGGAGTCTGTCCTAACTGAATCAAACTATAGAATATGATAAGTAAGTTATCAATCACTGCGAACACCTCAATGTAATTGAAGATGATCACAGCCAGAATTATTCAGTAGTAGTAGCTCTGATAGTAACAATGAATGAAGCAAGTTTAAATCTCATGAGTAGTACAGTTTATTGCAAGATTATGTATTTACTAATATTAAGCCGCTTTACATTTGATGTTTATGTAAAATTTCATTAACTATGCGATAAACAACAAGTATGACTGATAATTACTTCATGATCACATAATTTGGTGATTGACCTACAGAAACTGCATAGTTTACAAGCACTCATGGTTTAAATAGCATTCACTTGTGTTTGTTGCATATGCTAGTGACACATTGATCTCAATGCTAGCGAAAACCAGGGAACACTAGGGAGCTGTATTTTCCCAGTGGACTCATCAGCAGTGTACACTTTTACGAGCGAGAGTACAAAACTCGGGACCTTTACGTCTCGCAGCAAACACAACCATCGGCGCAACTGAGCTGGGCAGCAGCCAATGGTAGGATCCTCTCTTCAATTAATTTGTGATATAGCTCAATGATGATACAGTGGAAAGTCGTGACTGGTAGAAACAAGATAGGATTTAAACAGTTACACTAACGAAATTGAATGATAATAGCGCCATATCACAAATTGACTGAGGATAAACGTTAGCTGTGAAACCTGAATTTCATAGAATTAATTTCCTAGTGTAATCGAGGGTGCACACAGGCGAAGAATTTTATATTAGGATAAAATGGCCAATCAGTGCTCCTCGGTTTGATGTCATATCGAGATCAGTATGTGACGAATACAAATAATTTATGGAAAATGATTTCAATTTAACTATGCTTATTTGTACAATATAACTAATATATGCTTATAAGAATGGCTCTCAGTTTCGCTTGTTGTATTACTTTTCGATATCCATTCATTACAGAGTAAGACTACAATCTTGCCTATCTTGCATGCTATAAAGTAAATTAAGTGTAATTCAAAATTTCTAATCTTATATACAATCGAAGAGCTTCAAATAGACGATTAAGGTTTTGTATTCAATCAACATTCAGCAATAGTAATTACATCAATTCAGGCAACTGAGAAAAATTTACTCAACCCTAAAATTATCTTCCGTCAAAACAATACGCTTTCCCTACATGCATAAATTGTCTTTAGACAATGAAAAATTATGTAATTTAAGCTTATTTAAACAAAAAATAAAAATAATAATATTTGCAAAATATGATCAATTTATGACATTTTGTTGTTTCCTTTTCGGTTGATAAGTTTTGTTAATTTAAAATAATAACATAAATAAAACTCCAATTGTTCAACAGTGAATAGTAAATTGTTCGGAAGTAGTTAGCATTAACGTTTTAAGTGAGCTTCTTTTTTTTTATAAGTGGGGTGATACAATGAAAATAATGGAGAATATAATTTTGTAAAATAGATTACTGTTGTATTTAAAATTATCGAAATGAACTGTAGCATAGAAAGAATAAGTGTAGTACTACTGTATCTTCTAAGTTGAATGGTTTTATTGCGAGTAATTCATTATAGTTTAGAACAATATTATAAGCCGTTACTTAACATACTAGTGAGTGTTATGAGTGAATACCTACCATCGACTTTTAGTTCAAGTGTAATTTGAAGTTTCATATCACGGATAAACCTTTGTTAGACAATCAATGAAAATCAGAAAAGACTGGACAGCTGTCTCCATTTACAACATAACTGAGTACTATGCACCCACATCGATAACAGAGAACGAACACGGGATGTTGAAGTTTAGAGTTGAACATTTAAAACTTAGACCAGTGAGCCGGTATACAATAGCTTACATGCTAAATCTAGTCAATTTGTGACATTCTGTGACGCTATCTGTCAATAACCTATTATCTACAACACTAAATAATAAAAACCCATTAACCGTAGCGAAGCATGAAGGTTGTTGGTTTAGTCTACATTAGAAATATGGGCGCACATTGTTGAAGATTCCTAAAAGTGGATGAGACAACTGAGTAGTGTTTCCTAGATTTAAATGCTTGTCTTGCTAAATTTCGACACAGCTGTTTGAATGCAAATGAAAAAAAAGCTGTTAATGCTAAGTATAATTTGTATACATGGTATCAGCCAATCGCGTTTCGTCATACCCGTGACACATTATACAGATAAACCACACCACAATACTAATGAACAAATTGTTTACTTTTCATGTTTCGTTCAACATAGAGATCATGTGACGATTTATTGGATTCTACATGATTGGGCTGAGCCATGTTAATAGGTGCAGACTACCTGGTTGGAGTCCACGTGACGTTCGTAATAAATGGCTAGAGACCTTGTGTGATATGGTTCAAAATCGTTGGCGATGGCGCAGGTTCTTCCACTCCTTGTCTTCCTCCAAATTTTAAGTTTCTGAACTTATCATAATTTTCTCTTTACTGAATCATATTTTCTTAAGTCTCATCTCCGATCTCTGTTCCCTTCCATTAATACTAACTCTGTTACTACCTTCCCTACTCTGGGATCTGATTCGACAATTTAATCTCTATCTGCTAACTGAGGCATGGCAACTTGAACTGACGTACGCATGTACCAAGTTCTACGGTGTAACTAACTGACTGACTGACATGATTGGATGGAATTAGTAATAACTCATGAGAAGGCCTACACCTATATACTTAACTTTCTGTATTGAATATATGTATATTGGCTGAAGTATGAAAACGTTATCAAAAGTTTTAAATGAAAATAGTATTGCCTGAAGATAGTAATAAGTTATTTCATACAACCTGTTCTCCAGGTACATTTGAACAAAGCCGTAACAGGAAATTATGCTGAATAAAGTGAATTCATTCGACACAAAATCTCATTATCAGTTGTACAAACAGTCTACAGTTAAAAATACTAAAAGAAGACAACTATCATCTTAATATATTTTAGTTAACGGAGTTTAGACTGACATTCGAAATAGGATAAAAATTCATAAGAACTGGAAAATGACACAAAGCATATGATATTTATCATAGAAAGATTGATAAGTTTGAGAATAAAGATACTTAATAATTCCTATCTCGTATAGAACTTCATTGACCAAGATAATGTAGATTTTCACTCCTAATACTACTACTGTATACAATTAAAGGCTGTCTATATAGCTGATAAGAGATCCTGAAATAGATTGAATTCACTTCAATTATGAATAATTATACTATTTACGTCGTTTAAAGAATGAATTGAGAAGACGAATTCGAGACTGAATTTAAAATGTGCTACACCACACTAAATGACAAAATATGAATAAATAACTCTATTTCATAAGAATCATAGTAGAGTTGTAAATTTCCAAGTGATTTCGATCTATACATTTAAGTTTACAGTTTCGACAACTGTTCATAAACGTATTCAAAGTGATAGAAATAAAGCACTAAAGAGAAGCATTGCGCATCATCGTCACGGAATACAACTGAAATAAGTATGCTGACTATCGATGGTAGGCATGCAAACTTGGATGAAAATGTAATAATAATCTAAACAGAAAAGAATATGTTCAATCAGACTACCTTGTTTAGTTCAGATAAGGAAATAACTTTATTTAAGTGATAGATTTAGGGAAAGAGTAAATAACGGGTAGAAAAATCACCTTGAAGGCACTTGCGAAGGGACGTTGAGAAAGATATACATGGTGTGAAAATGTTACTTATGTTATAATTTTACCTGTTAACAATTATTTTCATCACAAAGCCAATCAGTTCTGAAATCTTCAAACATTGGAGTTATGTTATCAAGATCGTTTTAGTCATTGAAATTCATCTCCATAATTTAGTTATATCTTCAAATATTATATCTTTCAAATACTGATTAGTGATCTTCAACCAGTAAGTACTGAAAAGCTAGAATCATATTAGTTTGTTCAGTAACACTATGGTTGTCAGTAATAATACGTGTAATCTTTTCTTTATACATGATGCCAAAATCAATTTTGGCATGTGCTTTTTGTTTAGGAACAAAGGTATTGGGATTCACGAAACTATCCACTACAAATAATAATCATACCCAATTAGCTTAGAACTAAGAGACCTGATTATACAAATGGATTAATCAATGCTACGGATTAATACCTGCAAATTGACTAATCAGAAGAGAGCATTTATAAATGAATAATTAGTAGAAAACGAATGATAATAATATAGAGAGTATGCATTCTTCGCATGATCATTGAATTAATGGAGATTTCCTATTGAATTTGTTATTTGAAAATAGAAAAATCTGACGTTAACATGTCCATGCAACTACATAGTAAATGTGTTCTCGAATCATTATAAGTATAAGCATAGGTTCTCTAGTTTCTTTAAAATGTTCATAGCTGCTGTAGGGTTAGAATTTAGGTTAGAGTTAGTTTAGGGTTTATTTACCTGCTGCAGACAAGTCATTGAAGAAAAAAAAGGTAGTATTTTAGATCTGTAATTTTTAGCCTGTCTCATCTGTAATATAATCTGTCTTTGTATTCAAAAATGTCTCTAAACAATATACAATTGCACTACCTTCGTAGATTTTTGAATGCCTTTTTTCAAGTTTCTGAAACGATTGATTCGAATGGGTAATTATGATTATCCAGCTAGGACAGTTTAGGAACTGTACAAGTTCATACCTAAACTATGATTCCACAATTAAATTTTTTCGATTACATTTAAACAACGGTGAGATTAAGTTCTATGGACGATGTTATTAGCAGTATTTTCAAAATTCATTAAGTGTATTATATTTACCATTTCTGATCACTTTTTTGATTTACTTGCTGGATAAGTACTGCTTAATGTAACTTTCATTTCTAGCTTTAACTACGAGATGCTTTTATACGTTACACTTGATATATTATGATGTACAGCATTGATACATCCATATAAGAAAGTTACAAGTAATTTCAATAGGTTGAAATGAAACCTATTCCCATAATTACACTCTAATATTCAGTACTTACCTACAAAATGAATGAAGATAAAATGACTGCAACTGATGGATAAAATACACTTACTGAACATTGTGAATGAAATAAACCACACTTAAGTTACATTATACAAAAACATAAAAATAAAGAAAGTTTGTAATGCAGTTATCAAACAGGGGAATATATGATTTTCTTTCTTTCTTTGGCAATTAAACAACAAGAAATCAATTGAGAATGTCTTTAAACTAGATTACAAACAATCTGATCAAAACAAACAAACAAGCAATTTAATTGAGATGGTTATTTCTGTGGAGATTGGTTATTTATTTGATTGAATATATCACAGATTGATTTTGGCAAAGTATCATCGAAAACCAGGGAACACTGGATAGCTGTTTCGTTCTAGTGTGAAACTCCTCAGCAGTGCACACCCCAGATTCCGCACCATAGGCTTCAGGTTGACGCAAACGCCTAACCATTTACACCACTGGGTAGCATCAAATGGTAGAATTCCCACTTCTATCAATTCGTGATAAGTAGCTCGACGATCATCCATTGTCATTAGTGATAACTGTCTCATTCCCGACAAGTCTGAACTCCACCAGTCACAACTTCTCACTAGAGCTTTAGGAACACCCTGGAGTTAGTCACTAATGAGCTCAATATTATAGTTTAATTGAGATGGTTATTTTTGTGGAGATTGGCTATTTTGATTGAATATATCACAGATTAATCGTCGCGCTACATATCACAAATTGATAGAAGTGGGAATTCTACCATTGGATGCCGACTCAGTGGTGTAAATGGTTAGGCGTTCGCGTCAATCTGAAGCCCATGGTGCGGAATCTGGGGTGCGCACTGCTGAGGAGTTCCACACTAAAACGAAACAGCTATCCAGTGCTCCCTGGTTTTCAATGGTACCCTGCCAACATCAATATGTGATATATTCAATCAAATAAAGCAAGTAATTGTTAATTAAACAGATTCTAGTAGAATTGGAGTGTTTTCGTATTTCACTTCAAATTTCATAATTATAAACAGTTACAGGGACAAACAACGACGACAACAACAACAACAACACAATTTAGTAATTGTTCATCTACATTACTAATATTTAATTCTTTGAAATGGAAATCTTTGTAGAACTATAGAATGATTATACAAAAGAGAAAAATAAAGAAACAAAAACATGGAATTAGAATGTATTTGGATCTTCCCGTTGATTTGTTATGAACCGAAGTTGATCAATCTGTTTCTATACGTGAATTCTGAGCGGATCGCATCAATATAGAAATTAATCACAAGACTGATAAACTTCAGTCCATAACAAATCAACAGAAAGGTCCAAATACATTCTAATTATATATATATGCTCGTTGCACAAGTGTTGCTATCTGGACTAAGTAGCCTAGTGGTGAACGCAGTGGCGTTTGGCACGAAACGAAGTGAGTTCAAGTCCCGGTGTCAACATTATCACTAGGATGCAGGTACATCCAGCTGACGAGTTCAAGTGAATTTTATCATGAATCATATAGGAATCACAAAAACAAATACCGGTATGTAATTGTATGAACGTTTAATATAATTACGAAAAACTCATTATTATCGTCAAAATGGCAGGGACAGCTTTAATAACATGCATCTATCGATGTAAACTATGCATAACACTTCATTCAATGAGGTTTCCTGTCTCAAATTTTCAAATAAATCACTCTATTAGTGGTTAATTAAATAATAAACGTCATTTAAAACGTGCATTTATTATTTTAACCGCTTATGTCGAGTCAGTTAAATTGGATGTAAGATTAGAAAAATCCATAATAGCAGTTCTGAACAATAAGTTCAATTCACGAAACTTTAGCCTTCAAAATACTATATAGAATCCTAAATAAACTATCCTTAGCCTATAGATGAAAACTCTTGTAAACAACGCGTGCCATAAACATCCATATTAATAAACCAAACCGTTGTATTTAAGAAGCCATTTATGCATCCAATCACTCTTCCTTAATCAAGAAAGAAATTTACGACAAGCGTATCCATTTCTTATTCTTTCTTATAACTTTATTGTTACATAATCACGTCTTATAATCAGTTGAATAATTCTAACTTAGCACTACGTTCTTTACTACTTACTAATGACATCAACTTGAATAACTAAATAATTTATTAATCTAATTTCATTTTTATTGTCATTAACAATGTAATTAGAAAACGATAAAATCATTTCATTCCTAGACGTCGTATTGATCACAAGACTAGAGAGAACATTGAAAAGCAAAGTCTACCATAAACCGACCTCTTCAGACTAACATACTCATTTCTCCATTTTCATTCCGTTACAGTATAAAAACAATTACTTTAATGTATGATCCACAGGGATATAATCACTTTTCTAAACACACCATTCATCAATGGAAACTCAAAACTACAATTGAGCCACTAGGAAAAACCAAATACTCGTCAAAGTTCCTAGTAAAACATATGTCTACAAGTACATCGAAAATAAAGCCATATACTTGGAAAAACAAGTGATCCTCCAATTGCCATTCGAAGATGATGTGGTTAACAAGAGTGTGGCAAGATGGTCAGGTAATCCACTTCGAAAAACATTTAATGTCACCAGATTGGTACTTCCCTTCTACACTCCACACTCGGTGATGCCACGAAATAACGATGAATTATCAGTATCCGTTACTCCAATGTGTTTATTAGTCTAACCGTTCATATGGAGCCAGTTATATTAGGTGTAGGAGGAGGCAAATTCCCAACTGTATCATGGAACATCATTCTTCGTGGTTTATCAAAGGATAAATTATACAAATAAGGAGCTTCGTTTAGTAAATACCAATTCAACATTCAAACTGATATATCGATTAAATTTATCCTATACTTTATGATATTGCCTCCTGCAAACAAAAGAGGCTATATCTATGTAGTCCAACAAACCCAATATTCTCATTCATCAAACATTTGTAAGGCCACCTTCTTTGCTCTGGACATCAAGCTAAATTCAGGTGTTGTACTCTACTCAATCGTTAATTCCTTCTTGCTTATATTTCAATTTAATGGTAACTATTATTTCTAATATTCAGCATATGCTTCCAAAATTACCCTTCGCTTTTGTTCTTATGTATTTAAATAGAGTAACTAACTGGTTTCTCATTTTCATATTCCATAAAAAACAATTGACTTATCTTGTTTTTCTTTGTACTGTATTCATGTAATTTGACTTTTTTGTATGGGTTTTATAATTATTTCTATGATAATAATATTAATATCATATCACAAATTAGTCTGAATTAGACAACCATTCAGTAGTCCCTATCACACCCAATCACTATAGCATTTTAGTCCTAACATAATTATCATGACAATTTATTTAATACCATTTGGTGAGTATTAATTTCGTACTCAAATATGAAACTGTGAGTATTAGTACTCGGTAGTGATGAAGAGCTCTCTATTTATGTTCCTGATGACTTAGTGAGAATATTTAGTACAGTACATATTGTAAATAAGTAAATGAATCTTATAATTAACATGCAATTACATTATATTATATTGATATGAAGGGACAATAATCGTTCTTACATTACTTCATATTGATTAACTCGTTAAAAAATTTGTTAATAATGTTTTTGTAGACAAAACTCTATGGCTATTAGTAAGTTACAGAATGATGTGTATGTACAATCAACATAGAACCTGGCACATGTGTGCATCGGTTCAAATTGCCATATCACCATGGCACCAAAAGATTAACACCACCACCACCATTAGTAGAAGTTACTTCAATAAAATAAAATAATAGTAACAAGGAGTGTGAACATATAGAATATGGTTCAGGAAACGTAGAAAGAAAGCTATGAAATAATTTAAAGCCCATGATTTAAGGAAGGACAATGAGTGAATACATCTGCGCCATTGTGACCGATTCAGGGCCATGTCACTCAGTGTTTCTAGCCACTGGATACGGTAATCGCAAGGACCCCATCCAAGTAGTCTGCAGCTACCGACACGACTTAAACCGGCAGTCAGTGACTTCATGGACTAAAGCCATGTTTTAGTTTGGCCGCCTCTTACTCGCTTCCATCCTATTCCTATATCAGCCAGCATTGCGTATCGAGGCATACGGTGGTTTGGCATACGCAACACATGTCTCAACCACCTCAGTCGATGAAGATTCACAACCTGATCGACCGATTTACCACATTTGCCTAACACCCGTCGTCTAACTTCGTTATTACTTACTCGGTGATCCCAGCTAAAGCGAGCGATGTTTCGTAGACATCAATGGCGAAAAACTAACAACCTCCGAGTCTCATCTACCCTTAATTGCCACGTCTCACACCCATACAATAAGACAGAGTGAACTGTTGCGCAGTACACTCTCCCTTTCGTTGAGAGACGAATATCTCGTCTACGCCATAGGTGACGTAAGCTGGCAAAAGCCAAACGACACTTTTGAATTCGTACTGAGATTTCGTCAGAGACTAACCCACTAGGGCTAATCAGACTTCCAAGATTAGTGAAATGGTCGACGTGCTCAACAACTTCACTCCATATCTTAAGTTCAGGTGTTGACGAAAACCAGTCCTGGAGCAATAGTTTGCATTTAGATGGGGTGGAGGGAGAAACGCATTCCGAACATGCTTGCATTCGAGCTTATTGCTGTTAAAAGTTTCTGCATCATATCAGCGTCTTCGCCAAACAGGACTATATTGTCAGCATATTCTAAGTCAATAAGTGGATCTCCTGAAAGGAGATCAATTCCTGAAAAGTCAGACGATGAAAGTGTAATTTCTAACAGTATGTCAACTATGAAATTAAACAAAAATGGGGAAAGTGGGCAGCCTTGACGGACACCACCTAAGGTTACGAGTTCAGATGACAGTTCGCCATATGCTCTGACACGATTAATAGTGTTTGAGTAAAGAGCCTTAACAAGTTTTATGTACTTTTGGGGCACGCCTTTCAATGAAAGACACTGCCAAAGAACTTCACGGTGTACAGAGTCAAACGCCTTCAAGTGAAGGAAAACCATGATTGTTGGGCGGCGAAAAGTATGTTTGTGTTCTAAAACCTGACAAATCGTGAATATCTGGTCTATACAACCGCGACCAGGTCTGAAACCAGCCTGATTTTCTCGTATTTGGAGATCACGAGTTTCCGTTAAGCGTCTGATAATTATAGAAGCTAGTATTTCAGACACTATATTAGTCAAACTAATTCCTCTATGGTTATTACAGGACGATTTTGACCCTTTCATATATACTGGGACGATTAACGATCGACACCAGTCAGACGGAATTATGTCAAGTTCCCAAACCTTAGTCAAAATATCAGTCAGTCTGGTTGTCAATGTGGGACCACCAGCCTTAAACACCTCTGGGGATAATCCGTCTGGACCGGCTGCTTTGCCTTGCCTTAGATTGGCTTTAGCTTTTCCGACTTCGACAAGAGTCGGGGGACCAAAGTCGACTTTCCATTCTGGCTGTTTCAAATTAGTGGGAAGTTTTAGAGTAGCGGAATGCCAACCAAACTGTTCCTTGAAGTGTTCAGCCCACCGTTCTAAACGTCTAAACTGAGCGCTAATACGTGTTCCATCTCTTTCGGAGATCGTCTCACCAACGGTTGATTTTTTAAAGCTCAGTTTCTTTTATTAACTTGAAAAGTTGTCTAGTGTTACCTATCGCCGCTACCTATTCCATTTCCTTTTCTTTCGTTACCCACCACTGCTCACGGTCGTTTCGCAGACTTTTCGTCAGTTTATACCCGGTTACTCTTCGCTCCCCGTCGTGTTCGGAGCCTAGAGGGATAAGTCTTCGGGGAGTCAATCAAATCAACAGAACCCATTGAGATCCATTGATTTTTCTTGACATATTAATTTAAGTCTTTGATAGATATCATTGTAGATGCCACAGCTGCTTGAGCATCTTGCCAAGCAGTATCTATTTGGGACGCATCTTTATAATTGCCTAAGTGATTCCTCAGTTGTTCCCGGAATTTAATTTTGGCTGTTTCATTACTAAACTGAATTCTAACAGGTTTTCCTGTGGTAGTTTTTCTTCGCCCGGTAAGATGCAAGCAAAGGCATGCTCGCACTAGAGCGTGGTCGAAGTCCAAACATGTACTCCAGAAAGATCGGCAATCTTCTATCGAGCCTCTCCAACGGTGACTAATCGTGATATAGTCTATTTGAGTCCACCGTTGAGTAGGGCCAGGAGGTCTCCATGTTAAACGATGTCGCTCCTTATGCTTAAAGTTCGTGTTGGCTAGAAATAACCGATTATCTGAGCAAAGCTACAGCAGACGGTCGCCGTTATCCTTCCTCTGAGCTGGAACACCGAAACATCCACCTAAATGTCTTTCAGATTGGTTCAAGCTACCTATTTGGGCGTTAAAATCACCGGCCAAAATTACCAAATCTGAGTGTTTGGCCCTATGAAGTAGTTCAGAAAGTTTTCTGTAAAATTCATCTTTCACTTCATCCAGGCTGCAGTCGGTGGGAACGTAGGCAGAAACGACGAAAAAACAACGGCGTGTGTCCCTATCTTTCCGAGTTCTTACTGAACCATATAGTCGGACGGCACATAGGCGACTATCGACAGGGATCCATTCAAGAAGCGCCTGTTCTGCTTTCATACTTAACGCAATACCTACACCGGCGAGCCCACAAGAATTTGCTGTTGAATCGCCAGATAATCGAAGAGCGTATCGCGAAGGTTGTTCACTCTGACTAGGTGAGGTCAAGTGAATGAGCTCGAGGATCCTGTATGCGTGTTTCGGAGACGCAACATACATCATTGGCGCGGGATTCTAATGTCCTAGCTAGGGAGGCTTGTTGCCCTATTTAACACAGGGTTCTTACATTGAATGCACCAATGTGAAGTTTGGAGCGTGGTCTTAGTATGCTCGGGACGTTATTTCGTGGGCCGGAATCGTTACAAATTGAAATCAAAGATTAATAAGTTGATGTAGTAGGAAAATTGACAACATGTTTTATAAAACTGATAAGCTTAAAAAGATTCAATTACTTCTGTTGTGAAGTACTTTCGGTTTGTATAAACATTGTACTCATCAGCTTAAAAGTGACTTTGAATATAGATGATCATTTTTAAAATTACTCTCGAAATGTAACTCTATGATAGCTTAAGTCAAACAACAGTTCATTTCCAAGTATATTGTAATATAGAGTTATGCATTGACTTCGATTGCTAAATTACGATAAATGGAGCATTTAAAGATAAACAGTTCATCAGAGAAACAAAATATTAAATTAATCAATGGAATGTGAATTTGCCTTTTAATGTTGTCAAGTTAAGTCAAGTTTATCACTAAGTGTACTTGTAAACACTTGGACTAGTATCTATGTAAGTCACTTTGTCGAGTAATCCTGTTATTAAAATCTTAGTATAAGTTTCAAGTAAGCCATAGCCCCATGCTGAGGAAGTTCAAGATAACTACTCTTGAACGCTAGCCATTACTTTATGTAAAAGTTTGTAAAATGTAACTCCATTTACCATCTACGGAACTCAAATTAGGGAAACATGTCTGCTGTTCAGACATACAATGAATATTCCTAAGTTGTCTATTGAATTCAATGTTATTACCATAACCATAATTCTAACTATAACCCTAAGCATATACCTAGTCCGAACTTAATCAAACACGCCAATTGTGTATGGTAAAGGTGGAATAATCTGAAACATTGTTTACTGCATTAGGCTTTCGTAGTAAAACGTTCTTTTAAACCGAGTGAACTGGTCACTAACATGAAAAAACTCAGTAATCACACTAAATCTGTACATCTATCGTAATTTTCTTACTTTTGTACTATAAATAAATATTATGCTTTGAATGAGAGTTGGTGGTAAGGTAAAGTATTACTAACTTTTGTTAACAATTCATTGGTCACATTTGCTCTTCAATTTTTAAGGTATACTAACTTCCCCATACATTGTTTATAAGGTCGAAAGTAGCTCTCTAATTTTGTGCCAATAAAGATCATCCAAGGTCTTATCATGCCATCTATCTCGGTTGAAGAGCAGCGGGACTGAAAGCAGCAAATGCGAGGTCCGAGGACGAAGTCGTTCTGCTGGCTGTACAGGTGTGTGACGGTAGTACAGTTTTTCCCTCAAATAATTAGCATGAGAGCGATGCCCCCTTTCCACAAAGGAAGGGTGGGGTTAGAAAAGGTTGACCCTACAAATCCGCGCCTCACTTCACTTCACGGATTACCGTCTCCGGCAGTAAGACCTTGAAAAGTAAGGAGCTACAACAACAAAACCTCTTTTAAAAAGGTCATGTTTGACCGGCCTCAAGCAAATGTCGCTTGGACACCGTAGTCACGCTCCTAAATCCTTAAGACTAACCCTAACCCAATTTACTTTTCAGTCACATCAAAAAGAAGAACCCTTTCACAATATAAGCAACTAGGAAGTGATAACCACAATCATACCTCTAACAGCACACAAAATTATTATGATTTTAATCATATCTCCTTCTTTATTCCTAATATTTCTTCTACCCCTACTTTCAAGCCTAAATCCCTATCTTCAACCTACTCATGTTCCATCAATGCCAGCGATTCTAGCCCACAAAATAATGCCCCGGGCCTACTGAGACCACGCTCCAAACTTAAAAGTGATGCATTCAATGTACGAACCCTGTGCCAAATCGGACAACAGGCCCTCCTAGCTAAGACATTAGAATCTCGTACTGTTGATGTATGTTGTGTCTCCGATACACGCATACAAGATCCTAGAGGGATAATTCACTTGAACTCACCTAGCCAGTATGAAGGACTTACGCGACACACTATTCGTTTATCTAGCGACTCAACAGCAACTCCTAATGAGCTAGCTGGTGTAGATATTGCGTTAAGCATTAGGGTAGAACAGGTATTTCTTAAATGGATCCCTGCCTATGTGCCATCTGATTAAATGGTGAGTCCACCGTTGAATAGTTCTAGGTGGTTACCATGTTAGACGATTTACCAATGCTGAATGTTTAACCCTATGAAGTTTAGAAAGCTTTCTGTGAAATTCATCTTTCACTTCATCCGGGCTGCAGTCAGTGGGAGCGTAGGCGAAAACGATGAAAGGGCAACAGCGTTTGTCCCTATATTCTCCCGGGTTCTTACCGAACCATTTAAATAGGCGACACATTGGTAGAAATCCATTTAAGAAGTGCCTGTTCTACTCTCATACTTAACGCAATATCTACACCTGCTAGCCCATGAGGAGTTGCTGTCGAGTTGCCAGACAAACGAAGGGTGTGTCTAGTAGGTTCACCTTAACAGGCAATGACTTCATGGATTCAAGTCATGTACTCCTCAAGCCGCCTCTAGTCGTATGGAACACATATTCGAACTAATTAGGTTGATGGGCATTCACAATTACATCAACTGACTTACCATCAATATATTGTGTCCCATACAAAATCCACTTTTGTTTCCTTTATACGGAAATAATTGATGATGTATATTACATAGCTAAATTGACGATTACATTAAAAATATGCGAGTCTCAGATGTATCTAATGCGTATGTCAGTACGTAACATATATTCTTATACTTTCAATTTGCTACACCACACTATATTGACGAGATCACATTTACGAGATCAACATCACATTATAGTTCAGTAGAAAGAGATAATACAAACCGATTTATGAAAGAACAGTGGAACTTAAGGTTAAGAAAAACATAAAGGGTGAGTACTTTAGAGCTACTGTGACCGATTCTGAGACATATCATACAGTGTCTTCAGTCACTGATTGCAATTAACACAGACCTCAACCAGATAGTTTACGTCTACAATGCTTAAACCAACAGTCGAAGACTTCATTGACTGACATGGCCACCCCAACCTTTATTCCATCCTACTCTTACCCTAGTCAACAGCGCGCTGTAAGGTAGGCAGCGGTCAGGTATACACAATACATATCTCAAATATTTCAGTTGATGCAAGTTTACGACTCCTTCGACTCTCTTCCCATATTTTCCTATTACTCTGCGTCTAACATTAATACTACCTTTTCTCTCGTCACGAAAAACGGGCGATACTATGAAGATTTATATGACTAAGGACCTAAAGCCTAAGTACGTCTATCATTTCTATGGCCCATGTTACGTACTACACTAAATCTTTCGTTAATAGATGGATATCTCGCCTATGCCACAGATGATGTAAGTTGGCAAGAGCTAAGTGAGCTTTAGAAAGCGTTCGGAGATTTTGTCAGACACTGATCAACCAAGGGTGGTAAGATATATGAGATAAGTGAAGTGAATTACATATGCAACTATTTCACCCCCTATGACCAATCTGGGCGACCTAACATCTATTAACTGAAACAATTATATAAATTCATATGAAGGCTACCTATTTTTTGACTAGACACAACTGTCGAAATAATCAGTTGTTGTTATCCTACTAACATTATGATGAATATATGATTCAACTGACGAGCGGTAAATAGGATTCTAATGTTGGCTGCATTATGTACATACGATACTGCTAATAATTTCTTTTAAAAATCAACAATTTTCTGATTGTATATAACAGATCAATATAGACTAATGAATATCATCAATGTCAATATCGGGGAGAGAGGGGAGTTTAAAAAACACTTCTTGGTCAATTCAACAAACTACCATATAAATACATAAACTTATTCATGAATATTCTTATATACAAAGAAAGAATAAAAATACTTTTTTCAACTTACTAAAATTTAATTAATATCCATGTGAATAACATACATCACTAACTTAACTCTACACAACATCATTTCAACCAACATGTTTAAACTGATTGATGAAGTGGATTTGTCTATGCATCTATTTCTAAGTTCTTAATTAAAGTGCTTTAAAATAGTCTACTGATTGAATTAACCAATCATTGAACAAGATACTCGATATACAAAATATAACCTTATTAGGCAAATATTATCGAATTTTAGTCATGTATGATAGACACATATATATATATATATATAACTATCATCAAATGCATTCATCCTATTGGTCAATACAAATCACGTGATTTCCTCTTTTTCCATTCTACTAGTATTACAGTAAGAAGTAACAAAAATGAATAACATGATAAATAGATTACTGTATTGCTCATTGAATCTTTTGGTTAATTGTACTCTTGATGATTGGGGCAGTTACACAAATTTGACAAGTAGAGGATATAGGAAAGAAACATGTAAAAATTACTAGAACACGTAATGTAAATGGTAATGATTAAAAGAAATTTCTTTTCAATTAGTTTCTCATCAAAACTTTACATTAATAATTAGTGCCAATTATATAGTGATGATTTTATCAGCCCTGTGTTCATGATAATAATAACGAATGATTAACAAACAAAATGATGAGGTGAATAAAGTAACTGTTATTCAGTAGTTGTCTAAAAATTATTATTTGTGTTATCAACGAAGAATACTCATTTTGATAAATTCATATCATTCTTCAATTGGGATGATTATTTTTGTGGAGATTAGTTATTTAGTTGATTGAATATGTCACAGATTGATGTTGGTAGGGTAGCACTGAAAACCAGGAAGCACTGGACAGCTGATTCATTCTAGCGTGGAACTCCTCAGCAGTGCGCACCCCAGATTCCGCACCAGGGACTTCAGGTTGACGACGAACGCCTAACCATTTACACCACTGGGTCGGAAACCAATGGTAGAATCCCCCCTTCCATCAATTCATTTCAGGCTCTACATTTATAAGTTCAGATTAATCATTTATCCAAAGTGAGTGAATAACCAAGTTAAAGATAGAAATATCTTCAAAATTCGATTACAGTTTATGAATTTTGGTTTGTTATTGGTATAATGATTAGTTTAAGACGCTAATTTCAAACAATTCATTCGTCAGCTGAAATTATCCGAGTGATCATGTTCATCTTTGCAATAGATAAATAACGAGATGACGAATAAATAGATAACGTAAATACAAATTGATACAAACGTTTGGATGAATGAACACTAAGTGTAATGCATAAAATGACAAAATAGCAAAACAGGGAGTTAGTGTGTGTTAAAGTTGTTCATATGATCACAGAATGAATAATAATAATAATAATAAATATAAGAGGAAGAAAGAGAACACAAATATATGAGCGGCGATAACAATATTAGAAAGATACAATATACGGAGGGGGTAGAATCGATAAGCAAATTAAGTAATTTGGTTAGGCTACGTTTAATGATTACTGACTACTTTGGTCCGATATTGGCAGTAGTGAAATTGGCTACTGCACATATTACTTGTGAAGACAAAAGCTTAGCTTTATAGTCCAGGTAGTAATTGATTCTGGTGTTTGGTGAAATGTGAAAAGGATTCATTTCAGTAGATAGTGATTAACACTAGATATTATACAAAACGACTGACTGGTTCTCCAACTATGACCCGTTAAAATTAAGTGGGCTAACACTAAAATGTTAACCGTGGTAACCACTCCTTTGGTCAGTCATGGTGAGAGATGTTCACGAACATGAAGATGTGAATTTGTTGAACATCGGCTGATGTAATTTGTTCCACAGGACCAATTGAATTGATACATACCGAAGAAGGTGATCATTCTAGGTAATTCGTCATTTAGTGTCACCATCGGACGCGCAGAAAACAGCAATCGTACTCTTCCTGAATTAAAAGTTTTCTGACCTGCTATGCACAACCTCACTTGCATCATCACCTCTTAACTATAGACGCATGAGTAACGAATTCTTGAGTGCCGTTTTAACCATATCTATACTTTCGTGGTAGTATATTTGTTAATAAACTTTTGGCATAAATACACTTCTTTACCCACAGTATCACCGCAGTGTATGGTTATTATTCCATAACTAAGTGATTTTACTAATAGTCATCCAATAGTTATAAATCATTGGTGAATAAATTAGAAGCACGTTGAAACAAAATTGATTCATCACATAATACAAGTAAGTGAATTGAAAAGAATACATTTTGAACATCGATTCCAGAAAAGTATGAATAGAGAGTATGTTACAGATCTGGATATACCAAAGTGATAAATAGGTCTCATAGAAATAGAGTAATGAGAGACTTTGTATTACAGGAGTTGCAACAAGACATCCGTAGACTAATCAAAAAGTTAGTGAAAAATTGTAATACTTGTTACGTAACAAGGGAATAGTGATAATTCAACTGAAAAAAACTTTATTTTCGGCTATATCATTTGCTCCTGCTATACAGTTGTATATGTAGGGATTTCCATAAGATATTAGTTTATTAAAAAACAGAGAGATGGGATCACAATTTGGACAGAAATACCAAGAATCACAAGTAGTAATCATTTTTTTTGATTCACTAAAGTAGCTTGTTCTTGTTAGGATGTTATTAATTACTGTCTTCTCGTTCTTCCTTTGTAGAGTATCAACAGAGATCCATTCCTTATGACTGCCTTTTGCAACCCAAAACCTCTTGACATGTTGAAGTTACTGCCTCTTTATCACATTCCAATTTTTCACCATGATAGTTTCCACATCTTCTAATATGTAGAGTAACTTAGAAACATTAATTCTTATAGAAGTTTAATAGCATTCTAAATGCACTAATTTTTTATAAGTTTGCTTCTTGATACATAGTTTTAGCAATATTTGTTAAGACGTAAAACGATACGTCTGTAACCATGATTTTTTTTGCCATTCTGTAAGCCGCTCTCGTTCATCGCTGCTGTCTGTTAAATATGTATTCACCCTATTAATTATTGTCATTTGGGTATTTGGTGTCATAATAAAATATTAATACCTGTTCCTAGTATAGTGCTCATAGGGACCTATCTTGGATTCAACTGCTCTGCTGTTTTGGAAATCTTCGTCTCTGGTTAAATGTATATAGTTCTGATTTTGCTTGGGATACCACATTCACTGTTTATTGAATGAGGCGAGATTAATGGAATATTGCCTTGTGAATACAAATCGCAGCTCTTGCCAAGTAAACTGAATTAATATAAACTTTCTTCTGTTTGGTGTAGTTACGATAACTGATAATATCCATGTATTACATATTTAGTTTTGATGTTCGAATTCACGTTTCTTACATGCTTCTTCAGTTTCATTGGCATTTTAGCCGCCACAAGGTGGTGAGCTGAAACTTTATCAGCTACTCTCTTTGTTCTCACGTCTTCCATAGTCTTTCTGAAAATTCGTCGTGGGAGATATGATCTATCTGGTTCTCAGTAGTATGATCCGATGAACTGTATGTAGCGTTTGTGAAGAAATCGGGGGAGGGGGTGGGAAATATTGTGTGATTGGATACGATTTTGCCATTACATGAGGTATAAGTCACTTGTGCAGAAAATTTCATGTGTTCGATGAATTCTAGTCTCAATCTATTCTTTTATATTCCAATAACAGTTCATATTAAGTCTGTATCTCGAACTACTTATTTCTACCATAATTCTTGGCAATCCTGTTATTATCAATAAATTACCGAAATAATTGAAGTGATTCAATGAACGCTGCACTAGTACTTTTCAATAGAACTTTTACGACCCTTCCATCCCCGGAAATATGACGAAGGCAAAAGTTTGTTCATTGCTTAAATGCCGAAAATACATCGAAAAACACTTGCTCATTTTAGAATACATTTGACAATAGCTAATTTAGGGTAGTGTACGAGTTTCATAAAGCATGATTTAACAGTATACCGGTGGATTAAAATCTCAAAATGAAGATTATTTAAGGAATACTGTATTGGTTGAAACATGTCGACATTTTTAGAAATAATGTGTATAAGATGGTTAATATCTGACATAGACAGTAGACATAGACAAACATGGTATGTTTTTGTTCAATAAGATTATAATGCTAGTAAAAGAAATTTGTCATTTATTTGAAAGTTTATATGATATGGGTATTATTCTAAACAAAATCATCAGCTAAATGTTTGTCATTTGAACAAGAGGAAGTCTAATCACAGGGTAAGAAATACTACGACATGTTAAATCGAGTAAATCTGAAGCATAATTCAAGCATATTAGGCTTTCGATATCCAGCACGCTAATATGTAATTTAAATGTAATTGGAATTCAATAAAACTAGATATAAAACTTTCTTGGATTGTTTCCTACATTTAAATAACTCATCAAAAGTCGGACAAATAAAAGCGTGACTTATAAATTAAAATCAACAACTTATCGGATATCTATAGTTGTCTTTGGTTAGTCGTCATGATGCTAAGCTAAACCAGTGTATTGACCCACTAGTGTCTAAATTCTAGTTTAGGTGAATTCTCATTATGTTTAAATAACTTAACAACATGTCGGTTAACTAAAGTTGTGATGAACTCATAAAAACAAGTTTATACATAGCTTTACTTGAACTACATTCAACGATAAATCAGCTTGTGTCAGTTAATAGTGTTATGTTTTTGGTTATACCTCTTCCATTTCTATGATTAATTATGCACAACTAATTTATATGGTTGCTTGTGTCTGGATGCTTCAACTTCTCACAAACGACATGTGTTTGCGCTAGTGAGGAGTTACACTCTAGGACAATACGTCTATCCAGTGTTCTTTGAATTTTAGTAATAGTTTAACTATTTTTATTTTCAATGCCAAATTCATGCTTCAAATCCATCCCTTAATCCATACCTCCCCCCCCAATTGTAATATCACTTGGTTTCCCTGTTTAAACTAACTTCGATCTGCATATTTTCCCTATTGTATCTGTTAAATAATCCGAATTCCTTAACGAGTTGGAAATTATTATTATCTCACTAGATAATTCAATGTTACGTTTTTACAACTTTTCTTCTTCCGTTTACATCATCTGTCCTATCCCACTTTGCCTATGAATTCACAGAGTTTGCAGTAACTACTCTCAATGGGTCTCTTTCAGTTGTATGTGGTGACTTTATCTCGTCAGACTGCACTTTCCTTTCATCCTTAGGCCATTAAAACCTAGTACACTTCCCAACTCGCTACAATGTTATGCTTGACTTAGTTTTTGTCAATGACATTGGAATATACGAGACTCGTCAGCGCACCCCTCTTCTAAACTCCGACCATTGAATCATTCTAGTTTTGCCAAATGCGAAATCATTAAAAAATACAACTTCTTGTCCGACCAGGAAAATAAAATGTAGAAATTACTCAAATGAAAATATCTACACGTTGAATAACATGCTGGAATCAACTAACTGGAACCTCTTTACAAATGAATCGTTAGAAACCACTATAGATGTCACTAGTTCTTATCTCAAGTTTTGTCTTGATGTCTGCTGTCCTAATGAAACAATTTTTATTAGATTTGTCTGATTGATCTCCCCATATCTTAAACGACTGAGGAGAGAAAAAGAAAGTCATTACAGGAACAAAGATTATATTGAAGTTAGAAGGTTAAATGGCTTTATATGTCAAGAACTAAAACGTTTGAAGGCATTGTATGCCGAAAAGCTACCATCCTGTAAAAACTCTTTTATTGTTTGGGAACTATTCAAAGAACATACTTACACTAAACAGATTACAGAAGATACACACTTAAATGCCTGCTCGTTAAATGAGTCTTTTATACGACATGGATCTGATCAGGTGCTCTTTGATCACTGTAAATTAAATAAATATTGTGGTCCCATACTCAGTGAAATAGAAGTTTAAGAATGTCTGAAGGCACTCACACCATCACGTTGTCCAGGTCTTAATGAGATTCTAAACCTTCTCTTCAAAAAATATGCTGATGTTTTGTATCAGCCACGGACTACTATGTTTAACGAGCCTTTCTGTACAAACGTAATGCCGAAAGCTAGGAAGAAGATAAAAAAAAACGCCTATACTTACAAAAGCGTCTTCCAGTAGCATTGTTAAGTTTAGACCCATAGCTATAACTTCTCCCTTTCTCAAAACTATGGGAAAACTCCTACTACGTAAGCTGTTGCCAACAATGGAAGGGCATATCGACCCATATCAGTTTGCATAAAGATGCAATAGAAGTACACTGGACTCGGGAGTTATCTTACATCATAATATAATGTGTAGCTTAGAAAATGGTGAAAAGTATGTCCGTAGTACGTTTCTCGATTACACTGCAGCCTTTGGCTCCGTTCCTAGATCTATATTACTGAATAAACTTGAGAATATGAACATGGAAAGCTGGATAACCAACTGGCTATATTCCTATTTCTCCGGAAGAGAACAATATACTGTGCACAAGGGAAAGTACTCCACTCATTTGCTAACAGAAGTTGGTTTGCCTCAAGGTGCTATTCTTTCCCCTTTTCTTTCCTCACTTTTCTTAAATGGCCTGCTCTCTTCAATGAAAAATACCTCTGTCAAGTACGCAGATGATCTTAACATTAGTACGCCTGTTTCTTCTTCCTCAAATTGTTGTGAAATGAATTGCATTTTAGCGAATGTTGGACGATGGTCTAGTTTAAAATGGTCTTCAACTTAATCCCTCCAAATGTCAAACAGTCAATTTCAGTCTAAGACATGAAAAGGATCAAACTGCTTTTGTGAATTCACACGATGTTTGTAAAATTGGAGACTCTACAATTAAAACTATGTCGTATGTTAGTTACCTTGGTGTAACCTTTGCTTCTGATCTATCTAGGGCTTCGCATGTTTTGCTTATATCAAAGAGGGTTTTCCGTTTAATATACTATGTGAAGAGATTACGTAGTTTTTGTATAACCAAGCGCTTATTATTACAATTTGTCAGTTCATGTATATTACAGATCATTTTATATTGTTCCCCATTATTTTTTCCCGGACTACTGAGAAAAGACTATGTTGTGTTGCGTAGAGTACTGAAAGCTGTTAGTAAAGTGTGTGGTGAAAGCTACGACGTTATTATAAACATGGTTGTAGATAGACATTTAAAGTCCTACAGACAGCTATCTAAGGTTATTCTACCTGACGTAAACCACCCTCTTCATTCAAAACCTTCTCTTTGTTTATCTTCTGACAGAACGCGACGATGCTATATCAGGATTCAAGCACGTAAAGAGAAGTATAAATGCTCAACTATTCCACATTTATCACATGGAATATGTGATAAAAAGTTTGTAAGAACCGATGTAATTAAAAATCTGTGCTCTTAAAAATACTGATTATTATGAAATGCAAAGACTCTTGTTCCTTATGTTACTGTAATTTTGTTGTTGTTGTTGTATCTTTTTTTCAGATGTTAACATGGTAAAAAGAAACTTGTTGAGACATTGTATGCTGAAAATTCATATTGTACTAAAAAATACTATTGAATAAAACTATTATTATTATTATTATTATTATAGTTTACAAGTGAAAAAAATATTTCTATTTCACCAAAACGAAAAGACACAAAAAAAAACAACATTGAACATTGAAAGTAAGTTGAACACACACTTAAAATTGATAGCAAACAACATTTTTAAATTGACTAGAATGAAATATTAAAAATTGAAAAAAAAAAGAATTAATTTATTTAAAAGAAAATTTCATTTTCATTTTACAAGTAGTAAATATTCAATATGTTCAATAATCTGATAATTTAGTTTTATTTTTAATAATTGGAATAATTGGCATTTTTGCTATACCACACATGTTATTTGCATTACGTTTAATTCGAGCATAACCATATTCACCCCACGTAATACCCCAACTATTTTTTAATAACCAATAAGTTTCATTAATATCATTTTCATAACCATAACCAATAATTAAGATACCATGACATACATCCGTAGATGAACATTCATTAGATTGATATATACCATATCTAATTTATAAAAGAAAATAAATAAAGATGTTATATTTGAAATTAGGATAAGCTTGTATTTTTCCGTTGATTTGTAATAGACTGAAACATATATATGCCCGTTGCACAAGTGTGACTGTCTGGATACAGTAGCCTAGCGGTGAACGCGGTGGCGTTTGGCACAAAGCGGACTGAGTTAGAATCCCAGTGTGTACATCAACATTGAGATGCAGGTACATCCAGCCGATAAGTCCCAAATAGGATTAAACGCGCGTCCTGGATTCCGCTTTCCAGTCACAATTCAACTTAAATATTATATTTGGTTGTTAGTATCCATCATACATTATTTTTGGTTGGGTACAACTGAAAACTAAAAAATATCAGTGTATAACTCCTCAGCAGCGTGCACCTTCGATTACATTAAGGAATATAACCAAGGACTTCACGTCAAACACTTAATTATCTGTATCACTGTGCCAACCAGTATCAAGTGGTAGAATTTCTATCTTCATCTATTTATGGGACAGAACAGAGATCATCCATTGTCATACTTAATAACTATTTCACTCCAGACAAGGATGAACCGCAACCAGTCATGAATTGTCATAAGAACTTCAAAAATATATTGCAGTTAGTTACTAGGTGAGCTGATTAATATAATTTAATTGAGGTGATTTTGTGGAGGTAGGTATTACATTTAATTGATTTTATTCATGGCTGTTAGATTTCAGGCGTGTTGGGAGTGAAACAGTTATTAAATATAACAATCGATGATCATCATGCTGTATCACAATTTGGAGGTAAAAATTCTGTCATTGGACTCCATCTAGTCTAGTAGTGAAGGTGGTTAAACGTTAGCCAAACTAAAGGCCCCTGGTTCAATTCCCTGGCAGAATCGAGGGTAGACACTAGTCAGGAGTCCCATATTAGAACAAAACAGTTATCGATTGCTCTATGGTTTTTCATTAATTCCCAATTAACATCAATCTTAGAAGAATACAAACAATTATACTGAACACTTATCTCCACAAAACCACCTAAATTCAATGAATGTACCATGCATTTATAGATCGATAATGTTAATTAGAATAGTTGTTTCTGTGGAATACGTACACAATTCATCTAGTTTTGTTTCTATAGTGTTATATTATTAATCTTATTTTATAATCAATCATAAGGATTATAAACACTTTCTGTTTGGAAGTTTATCTTCTGCCTATTCTCTATCATTATGTACATATTTTAGTCAAGTAATTCTACGTTTAGCAATCAGTGTTACAGTAATTAAATTACAGTATTATAAATTTGATCATATAAACTATTTTAGCAGTGAAAGAATGAATTATTTCACCTAATAAGGTCCACATCATTTACTTTGTATAATGACCTGATTTCATAAGTGATTTATTTATTTTATTCATAGTGTAATGTATTTATGAGAATACTCATATTATTATTTATAGATAGTACTAGAATAGCATTCAACTCATCAATAAGGTTACATAACTTCAATGAATAAATACAAATCAAAGTGAATTTGTTAATCGTCATGTTAACATTTCAAAACCATACAAAAAAAAACATGTAATTACGATGGTTGCTCCATAAAAACACTTTATTTTCTCTTATGTTTTCAATCTTGACTAGAGAAGTAAATATTTCTTCTGTAGGTTATTGCTTGAGTTGAAATCAAATCAATGCCTGTTACGTCTCCTGGTGCATAGGTTAGTTGTCTAGTGCCTCTTTTTTATTTTATTTTCATTTTGGCTACTACCAGATAGTGGCTTTAAGCTATATTAGCTCCTCCTCTTTCTCTCACGATATTCATGGTCCTTCTGACCTTTTTATCCATGCAGATGTGGTCAATTTGGTTCTCACTAGTGTCGTCTGGTGAAACCTATGCAGCTTAATGTATATGTTTAAGGAAGAATATGGTGTCATCTATAATCACTCTGTTGAAGGCACATAGGTTTGGAAACCCCTTCACCGTTATCTTTCTTTTCTCCCAGTCCATGTCGATCTATGATATCTTCATATCCAGTGTTGTCCATTCCAACCTTGGCGTTAAAGTCTCCCATCAGAATGGTCATGTCCTTGGCTGAGCAGATTCCGGTGACTGACTGCAGTCTCGCATAGAACTGGTCTTTATCATCTTCGTTGTGGTCGTCGGTGAGTGCGTAGAACTAGATGACATTGATTGTAATCCCTTTCTTCATTATCTTAAAGGATGCTTTGATGAGCCTAGGTCCATGAGGTTCCCATCTCATAAGTGCTTTCTATGCTTCTTGAGATAGCAAAAGTGCTACTCCTTGTGAGTGTGAGGCATTTCCTTTTTCATGAGGAGAGTATAAAAGCACTTCTTCCGAGGCTTATCTTCACAGTCCAGATTGCAATCAATTGGTCTCTCTTATTCCAAGTATCTTCAGGTTGTATCTTTTCATTTCATTGAATACTTTACCTGGTCTGCCACATCGTATGAGCATTAATTAGTAATAAACTAACAAAAATTAAAGCGAATCATGTAACCGCGCTTTGAGTGAAATTATTTAAACTATCCTATAACACTCTAAACAAAAGTTTGTCCTTCTAACTAGTGTTTTAGGCAAAGAAAAGATCATTTCCTAACTGTTTCCTTATTACATAACTTTTTAAATATATAAACATATAACTCAATAATTAGACAAAGAATATTTAACCACCGAAACCTCAACTTCAACATTCCATCACTGTATCCTTATTCAGTGTGTATGTGTTTTCAACTTTAAACAAACTAGAATCTAATAAAAGCTGTTGTTTTTGTTGTAAGGACTACTGATTTTACACAACAGAAACTGGACATTGAATAGATAATTTCGCAATCAGATCTTGTACAATTCACTATTAACTAGTCGATAATAGGTTGAACAGATACCTATCGTTAATGTAACCAAATTGGTAGTTTCTTATCATGAACAGATTTCAAAATTCTACAAATGTGGAATTCTAAGAAGGAAATCTCATGTTATTTGAGGTATATCAGCTGCATATACCCCTGGGTCTTTCAACTGATAATCAATCTGAGACTCAAGTCCTGTACTAATTACTTCGAATTTCAACAACTTGAGATATGTCCATATTAAAGAGACAGTAGCAAAACAACTTTTAATTACAAGACGAAGTTTTTATTCAATTCATTTTAAACATAACGACAGTAAACGACTAAACTGAAAACCTACTTATAAGAAAAGAAGTCATGTACAACACTGATAGCACCAGCAAATGGTCCATACTGATACACGTTATACTTTAATATATCTTCATCACCACCAGAAAGAGTGAAATATGTTGTTGACCATACAATTGATTGGGATTCATTATGCTGACATGGTAATTCCTTTTTGAGAAAATAGGAAGAAATGTATGAACATCCATATCACTAATATAAAAAAATCTAGCTTACATAATAGAGTATCAGATACTAAACAGACAGTGAATATCAAAGTCTAGGATTCCTTGGGACAGGACACCTACCCTCCAGCTTGGGATCGGACACAAAAGGTTCAGTCTCATGACAAGCAAGTACTAAGGAGCTTTTGTCGATTACTTCACATTTCAAACGAAACAGCCAACTGATGTCTCTTCGTTTTCAGTGATTAGGTAGCTACAGAATTTCATGATTTGCAAGAGATCCATCATTTTAGATAAGTTAGTTTGGCACTTAGAAGTTTATGTTTCGAACTTTCTTCATGTTGTTATGCTGTACGATTATCATTCATTTGTATTGGCGATAACTTCCAAATGGTGTAAAACTTCAACAACACTACTGTCTCTTACAAGAGCATAAGGAATTCTATTAGCAGCTTGTCACTAATTAAGGTCATTCCATGATATTATGGTGAAGTATTTTTAGTTTTCTGTAAAACGGATGGTTAACAATTTTTTAAATATGTTTTATTTAAAATGACTTAACATATTGCTAAGGGATGGAGATTACGGCTAATTTTTATAGCTGAAGCCGTAGGGATAAATTATAGAAAACTCAATTAATGTATCCAGAAGAGGTATATTTAGCCCCTCGATCTACCATAACTCAAAACTGTACCACCCATTATATAACCTATTATAAACTTCCTTTCCACAAACCTCTTTTCTGTTTATCTTTAAGCTCTCTGATTCTTAATTGAACATTCAGCTTTCACACTTAACACCAATATCAATCTATGGCAAAGTACATTCAAAGTGGATTCATGTCTCTTAATGGCATATTATTAGACCCATTACGTTAAGTTCCTCTGTTTAACACGTAAAGTTATGTATAATTAACGATACATGTGTGAATTATCAGTTATATGTAATCACAACTGATCAACTGTCATATTATTATAATACATACAGAGTATGATTACCTATTTACATTACTAAGTAATACTAACCAATTGTACATCATGGTCAATTAAGTCAGCTTATTACTGTTTGGACGACACAATCTAGTAAGTTATTTACTGTTTTCAGTAATATAAGTTGTCAGTCAGTCAGTCAGTTAGATATGCATGCATACATACAGACGGACGGTTGTTAATAACGGCTAACACAGCATATATACCCATAGGTCCAAGTTGCCATAACTCAGCACAATGAGATCAAGAATAACACCACAGTGGAATACGGTAGGAATGAATAAAGGTAAGGGTGTGTATAGAGTAATAATAGAACTTAAGATCTAGATAAAGACAGAATGAATTCACTTCCACCACTATAATCGATTCCGAGCCATGTCACCCAGTATATTCAGCCATTGATTGCAATCAGCACGCAGATCCAAACCACGTAGCCGGCATCTACCGATATAGCTCGGGTCATCAATCAAATACTTCATCAACTGATGATATGTTTTGGTTTGGCTGCCCTTACTATTCTACCATCCAACTCCTTACTTACTTACGCCCGTTACTTCTCACTGACGAGCATAAGCCGCTTACCAGGATTCTCCATTAAACTCTGTCCTGAGCAATCCTTTCCAATTGTTTCCAGTTGCTGCTCATCCTTTTAATGTCTGCTTCCAATTCTCGCCGCAGCCTGTTCTTTGGCCTTCCTCTTTTCCGTTTCCCAACAGGATTCCATGTTAATGCTTGTCTGGCGATGCAGTCTGATGGTTTGCGTAGTGTATGTCCTATCCATTTCCATCGTCTTTTCCTAATTTCCTCTTCGGCTGGAAGTTGGTTTGTCCTCTCCCATAGTAGACTGTTGCTGATGGTTTCCGGCCAACAGACATTCAGTATCTTGCGTAGGCAGTTGTTTATAAATACTTGTATCCGTCTGATGATGTTTGCAGTAATTCTCCAAGTTTCAGCTCCATACAGCAGGACTGTCTTCACGTTCGAATTGAAGAGTCTGACTTTGAGGTTAGTTGATATTTGTTTTGAGTTCCAGATGTTTTTCAACTGCAGGAATACTGCCCTTGCCTTGCCAATCCTTGTCTTTACATCTGCATCGGACCCTCCATGTTCATCGATGATGCTCCCCAGATATGTGAAGGTATTCACTTCTTCCAGAGTTTCGCCATCAAGTTGAATTTGGTTGGTGCTCCCTGTGTTGTATTTGAGAATCTTGCTCTTTCCCTTATGTATGTTCAAGCCTACTGATGCTGAAGTTGCTGCTACACTGATTGTCTTCGCTTGCATTTGTTGGTGTGTATGTGCTAAAAGAGCTAGATCATCTGCGAAGTCCAACTCATCGAGTTGCATCCTATTTGTCCATTGAATTCCGTGCATCCCCTCCGATGTGGAGGTCTTCATGATCCAATCAACCACTAGGAGGAAGAGAAAAAATGAGAGTAGGCATCCGTGCCTGACTCCGGTCCTCACTGGGAATGCATTTGTCAGCTGTCCTCGATACACAATTTTGCACTGTGTTCCGTCTGAAGAGTTCCGGATGATTTTGACGCGTTTTTCTGGTACGTCGTAGTGTCGGAGAAGTTTCCATAGTATTCTCCTATCTACGCTGTCAAACGCTTTCTCGTAATCAATGAAGTGGATGTACAGTGACGAGTTCCATTCAATTGATTGTTCAACGATGAATTGTAGTGTTGCGATTTGGTCTGTGCACAACCGATCCCTACGAAAACCAGCTTGTTGATCTCGAAGTTGAGCCTCCACTGAATCTTTCATTCTGTTCAACAATAATCTGTTGAAGACTTTCCCTGGTACCGACAGTAGCGTGATCGCTCTGTAGTTGTCACATTTGCTCAAATCTCCTTTCTTTGGTATCTTGATAAGATGTCCTTGTTTCCAGTCTGCCGGCACTTGTTCTTCCCTCTATCCAATCAAAATCGCGTGGCAGGTAGGTTGCGGTTAGGCATAAGCAACACATCCCAACCATCTCAGTCGATGATGGTTTACGACCTTCTTTCCTAGTGCCTATTCGTTGACTCCATGACATACTGGTGATACTATATAGACTTTTATGATCAAAGGCCTCTAGTCTACATATATGTTCTATTTCATGACCCATGTTTTTCACCCATAAGTTAGGACAGGACAAACTGCTGTGCAGTACACTCAGCCTTTCGTCGAGAGACGGATATCTCGCCTACACCACGGGCGACGAATGTTAGTAAAAGCCAAGTGAGTCCTAAAAATGTTCTAAGATTGAGTCACATAGACCAACCAGAGGTGATGAAACCTTTGAGAAAAGTGACGAGGCAAACGTACTCAACTATCTTAATTCCTATGACCAATCTAACTGATGAGGTAGACTAGTCCTGAAGTAACAATTTGCATTTAGAGAAGGAAACGTGTCTCGAATACGCTTCGGTCGTTACTCATGATGATCAGAAGACTCTTCGTATGTCAGTGCATTCACCGAGTACAACTGTGTCATCTGCATATAGTAGATTGACGACTGGGTTTTTTGAAAAAAGATTAATTCCTAAAAAGCCAAATAAAAACGTGAAACTTAGAGAACATATGTGATGATTTGGTCTATTTGAGTCCATTGTTGTGTTGATGTTGGAGGTCGCCAGAGTAAATAATGTCTCTCCTTATGCTTAAAGTTTGTACTTGATAAAAAACAAGCAGCAGTTTGGGCATAAATTGTTCAGACAGTTTTCACTATCTGTTTGTTGGGTCAGGATGTCGATTAAACCACCTAAGTGTTTTTCACTTTGATTTAGCCTACTCGCTTGGGTGTTAAAATCCCCTGCTGTAATCACTGTATGTAAGTGCTTAGTTTTCTGAAGGAGACCACAGAACTTCATGTAGAACACGTCTTTTGATCTAACTGTGCTACAGTCAGTGGAGAGGGGCATTAGAGGAAAGGACAAAATACATCTGTGCTTATGCCTGTCTTTCCGGGTTTGTTTTGTACTATTTCTGAGAATAGTGCATAAGCGATTTTTGACTGGTATCCTCTTGGGTAGATCATATTCTGCTAGCAAACTTATTGCTATATCTACACCAGCAAGGCCACAAGAACTTGCTGTCCTGTCCCCAGATAAACGAAGAGCAAGTCGCGCTCTATTTTCGTACTGGCTAGGTGAAGTCAAGTGAATGACCACACTTGGGCCATGTATGCGTGTTTCGGAGACGACATACACTAATCTCAAGTGATACTAGAGTGTTAGCTAATGAGATCTGCTGACAAATTTGACTCAATCTTCACACACTATGAGTTCCAACAAGAAGTTTGGAGAGCGGTTTCAGGAAACCTGGAATAGCATTTCGAGAAATTGAAAAACCAGTACTAGTGGCAAGCATTTGAAAGGTGGCAAGTGAGAATTAGTGGGGGAGAGTGAGAAGCACTAGAGATATAAGGAATAGAAGGGGTTTGTTCGTAAACACAGTGATCTAAAGTGTTGTTAGAAACTCGAAAGCGGCTATTACCTCCCAGTTGCTGAATACTGACATGTCTAGAAAAAGATATGTGACTGGCTAATATTGTGTGCCAGACATACGACATTGATCAGGTCTTATGTATATATGTCTTGTGTATTATTGGTTATAATATATTCGTGTGGGTAACAAGCGGGCTTCTTGATAATCAGCCGGATCTTGTGCCTGTGTAATAGACTAAGGCAAGGCTGGGTGTTAACTGTAAACAATAAAGCGGCAGATAATAGAATCGATAATATCGGCTCCCCGTGCATCAGATATAACAAACACCATGGAGGGTTTCTTCATCTTGGACACCTGAAAAAAGAAGGGAATTGAAGGTCATGACAACCCGAGACTATGATCGCAGTGCCCAAAGAACAATTATTTGCGGCTGGTCATACACGACCTTCTTACAGGTGGTTTTCGAAAAGTTAGCTACGCAATTGGAAAAGCCTTACTGCCGGAGATGAAAATCCGTAGAGTAAGGTAAGGCGTGCCCTATTAAGGCCCATCTTTACCAACCCTTCCTTTCTTTCTGGGGATGGCAGCATTGCTATTATGCTAGTTGTTAGGGGGGGGGGAAACACCATACTGCCGCCACATCACTACACTGTCAGCAGAACGATTTCACCCTTGGACTATAGATTTCCTGCCTTAGGTCTTACTGTTCCACAGCCTGCTCGCCAGACAAAACAGGATCTGAAAGAGTGACTGGCCCGTTCACCACAATAGGCAAGCCAGTCCATTGCCTTAAAGTAGCAGCGCCTGTTGGGAAACATGGCACTTGTGGAGTGTGTAATCAACAGTAAATTATATGAAAGTATTGAAATGCCATGGGGTGGATAAAAATTGTGTGAATTCTGTTAGGAAGAACTTGAGCTTTCAACAATGAGTTACGCAAATAAACGTCTGTTTATCTACAACGTTTGGTGTACCTGTTAAATGTGAATATATCCAGAATCTTCAGTCATTTTTCTGTTTGTTTTGGTGGGTTGGTGCTGAATATGGTGTACAAAGGTCAGGTTGCATAGACTAGTGACTAATATAATTTTTTCCCCGTCTATAGTGCTAATCGAATTCTACCAGTAAAATGGTATGTGGTCGTCTAGGTGATCAGATAACTCTTCTGTAATACTGAAAGTAGTCATCAGAAAACTTAGAACTCTATATTAGTTCACACTTGTCAATCGTTGGGCACCTCAAACCATGAAAGAATTGAAGTTTCCCTCATGTATTCGAATTTAGGTCTCATAGTTTCACAGTAAGAGGCGTTATCGTTGTTCTTTTTGGGTAACAACAGATTATATAATTACAAATTATTGTCGAAGTTCGTGACCAAGAATTCCATACCGAACACAAAAGTATATATGACAAGTGTTCAGTAACAAATTGAATATTTAGAGAACAATGAATTTTCACCTACGACAGAAAGCGACTTTAGCAAAAATCAATATTTTGGACCAGTGCGTAAACCATTTTCAACGTCAAATTTTGATTCATAGAACTAAATGGTTGGAGAGACTGTATTGTATAATTAATTTTGTTGTTGAAACAATCAGCATAAACCATTCTGTCATTTTACCCTATGGTGTTTCACTTGAATTATAATTCCTCGTAGTTATAGATCAAGATTTTTCCTCTTAGGTGCAAGGCTTTGAGGAGAAGGATATCAATCATATCTAGTTGTAAATTTTGAGATTACTAATGAGAAATCCTATTCTCTCATCTTATTGTGATACCATACTACTAATCGTCATTAAATATGTATATTTGAACACAAGTAACTAATATTGATTTACCTCACCTACAAAAGGATATGTTTGTTCACTTTGTATCCCATAATCTGATACATAGTCATAGGCATACCTCATTAAACCAGCAGTGCACCCATAATTTCCATAATCTTGAGTACAATCAACCAGCTGTTGTGTAGATAAACTTTGCAGTGGAATTGAAAGTAGCTTCATTTGTCCTTCTAGGGCTCCAACGGAAGCGAATGCCCAACCACAGCGACATTTTTCCTAATTAATTCAAATAAAGACAATAACATAATTGGAAGTTCATGCAATTAGTTCCTCTGAAAAAATTTTCTAGAACGTAAACGGAAACGAATTTGAAATAAAGTGAATCCATTTTTTGTACTGTATCACGTCACAGTCTCTTTTCATAGATTATATCCTTCGTCTATGAATATGGCAACTAATTATAATTATTCTTTAAACAAAATCACATTTGTAAGAGATCCATATTTATTTATACAAATCCAGGATTATCTGTAGGATTCACAGTATATCGAATGATATGAATTTAATCTTGTTCGTCATAGATTGGTTGAATAATATTGAAAATGAAGAAACACTTAACAGCTGTTTCTTCCTAGTATAGGACTCTTGACCAGCCCTCCCCATTGATTCTGCCAAGGGATGATCATTGCACTATATTACAAATTGATGGAATTCGGAATTCTACACCCGGACTCTGCCCTAGTAGTGCAGAGTTAGGCATTCGCTAACCTGAAGTCCCTGGATTCGATTGCCCTGGAGGAATTAGGAGTGAGCACTTTTGGACAGCCTTATATTATGACGAAACAGCCCTCTGGTTTTCAGTGGTATTCTACTAACATCAATTTGTGACGAATCCAGTCAGATAAATGTTGTATTAGTTAACTCATTGTTCATGTGTTGTCTTTATTTAATGGGACAAAAATTATCTTAGTATTATTAGTTTTTTTATTGGCTGGGTGTAAAAATACTGACTAAACAGTGAAGAAGTATCAAGTGGATCTAAGATCACGGAGGGTGCTAACAGCTAACTACCTGAAGTTTTGTTTGATATCAGATGATTGTCGTCAGATTAACCTTAATGGTATTTTTCAATGGGGTCTGGTCATACGTATGCTTCAACTTTTCGTCCAACTCTGAACGTATTGTAATAAACTGTCGCGTTTTAGATTTATCCGAACAAAATAACAACTAACCTTATCTGGATATGACAGTTGAGTGTTCTTGAAAACTTACAGATTACTGTTGTGGAAGTGCCGGAGAAACCCAATGAAGGCATAGAAGTTGCTGGCATACTTTCCTCTTTATCTATGCCATGAAAGATAGAGAGAAAGACAAATCGTAATGTTTGCATCTTTCATATGATAGTTGGAAAAATAATTGTTGTATCTAAACATGTTCCGATCGTATCGTGATTGAAACCGGGTAGGATATATTGCCTATTACAATTTGCTTTCACACTAAACAGAAGTACTTTATAGCGCTCCCTTCATAGTAGTTCTGCTGCATGCTTGAGAAAATTGATCTCTCTGTGCGTCTTTCTTTGTCGTACCGTCATGGTCTCCGAAGCATTTATGATATCCAGTGATAATATCATATTACTAATCCATGGGTTCGTCAACATATGTTTGGGCACAGTAAAAACAACTCATTTGGTCCCACCATCTTGAAACATCAGCTTCGGTGGATTGTTCATATTTGTCGAATGTTATCCCACCTTCCATTTTGTGCATTATTTGTAGATGATTCATCTAGTCGTAAAACGCTGAAAGGTGGTCAGTTTATAACTCAGCTTTGTCAAATGAAGTACAACTCTATTGAACTGACATCCATTGATTCATTTTGACTTAATAGTTAGGTCCTGGAGATGGTCAAACTCAGTGTTCATTATTATACAGCTTCATATTAACATCATGAAAGAACGATAACGTTTTTTAATAGGATGAAGTACATTTCTATACAAACTGTATATGCTTCTTCACAACTTTCTCGTTGGCATTGTATCTTCTCGCTGATGTTACTTACTAAGGTGATCATTCTCTGTTGCCATGTGTGTATCATGAGTGGATTGTCTCTATACAGTGGTAATTTGGAAGTATGAGCTAAAAGATACAGGCACATCGAACTTACGATTCTCAAACTGGACAAAACGCATTAACTGGATTCAACTTTCTTGTCACAATTCAACTTAATTTATATTCGAGGTTTGGATACAGTTTATAGTTATCTTATATTTTACCTTTGATTATCAGACTTGTGGCTAAACTATTAGAATGCATTGAGTCAAAAATATCTGGATGGAATACCGAATAACCAAAGCTCATATTTTAAAGTTACATTAGCAATTTTTGATAGAACAATTTCGAATACATTGATCATTAAGTAGATAGTTCATGAAGTAATTGATAATAATCATCATACAAGTATATACTGGTGATAGCTTTCATCACAGACCTGTTTATATAAATTTGGCTAGCTGATATGTTTCTAAGCTGTTCAAAAACATGTGGGATAATCAAAGCTTGTTTATACACACCTAGATCCATTTAAACTGAATGTAGATATTATGAATCATGTGGCAAAGTAGTACTTTACAGAACATATATTGGTCACTCTATATCCTTTAGTATGATTAATCTTGTACTTTCATAGTAACCTTAATGTACTATTCTGCGTCTGATGCTCTGACTGCATTAACCCCATGAGCAGAGGGTTTGACGGTTACAACAGAGTATGTGGATAAATTTTGAGGCACTTTGTTAGGGATACGAGATACCCAGAATCCTTTTGGTAAGCCTATTTTTGCGATTCATTTGTAGAAATTTAAATTTCTCGTTTTGTCTCTAGTATGCGCCCTTTATACCTTTACTTTGTTTCTTACCTAGTAAGACTTTAAATCTTATTGGTTCGTTGACTCTTTTACTATGCTAATTGCGACACTTCCAAGGACGCTCGTTTTTAGCACATATACGCATGAATTGAGCGTTTATTATTTGTGTGAGAGGTTGTCTGTAGAATTAACGCTTCTTGCTGACGTTGGACTTCTTCCTCTAGTTAGGCGGGGTGGGGCGAAAGGGAGTAGCTTAGCCCTGTCTATTACTATATATCTGGCAATACGTTCCTTAGCAGGTATAGAGGAGTCATCTTTATTTGCAAACTCTAGCACAATTCACAACACTCATCCACACATTCCTTTCAGTTCATTATTATTCATAACAAACCATGGTTATTACTATAATTCCGAGTGGTTACATTAGAATACAATTACAAGTTCCCGTTATTATTTCAGCTGACACACTTAGATAAAGTTTTGTTGAATACTATGAATTGAGATTATTGAAATCTATAGGATTATTTCAGTTGCCGTCACTAGTAGGTTTGATCGATTTCTAAGAGTTTTATGCTGAGTAAATGTGTTACAGCTATCAGCAACTGTATTATGTAGATATCTTAGTAAATGACAACTCGAAGTACTAGATGAAAGACACTCAGCACTGATTCACCCTAAAAACATCTGGTTATAAAACGTCTTAGTGTACAATTTTAAAGTTTCGCATAACCTCAATCATCAAATCACTAGTAAAATATGAAAAATAATTTTAGAAAAACATCTACAATTATAAAAAGAAATGACAAGTAGCTGAAGTAGTTCATATAGTACCTTCAACTTTAATGACTCTCAGTCGTAAGGAAGACTTGGATATTTATTCAGCATAGACCATGATAAGCACACACACACAAATTAACTCCCTTTTTTTAGAATTTTTAAGTCCACTATATTTTTTGTAGTTTCCTAACCTCTTAGAAAAAAACAATAAAAAATTTCCTAAAATTTCCACCTCCCTTTCCACAACTCTTCTAGTTGTATATTATCCAATGAAATTAACAATATTCTAAGTTAAATCATTCATTTATGAATGGCAGTATAAAATTATCATATGAAAAATTAAATTACACTCTTGCGTAATCATGAACAATATTATCTATTACCTAATTAGTTACTATGTAGTTATGCCTAGTGAAAATTCATTTTGAAGTATGTTCATTTCAGTTGAGTTTTCTAGTGTTCCAATATACTTCTAAAGAATTAGACGCCAACTTTAATCTTTGAAATCAATTTATCAAATGATATAAGTTTGATTAATGATTTATTTTTGTTACGCCGGGCGATTAAAGAAAAGTAGCGAACTTTCAAAACTGTATTTTGGAGGATTATTCTCATTATTTTATTCATGAGTAATGTAATCATTTTATTTATATGACTGATATGTTCCCCTTACCCGATTCTCCCGTTTAACGTATTTATTCTTGGTATATTCTTTATTACTATGCACTACAGTTAATTTGTTGAGTACAAGTTCTCCGCATTCACTACCACTATTTCCTTTGTTCTGTATTAATACTAGATTCTTGACTAGTTTAATGTGTTGTCTGGTTGTATGTATATATAAAGGTATGGTTAAAATACAATACGTCCTCACTTCTCAGATCTCGGCTTTCTCCGCTTTCCGTTTCGCAATTCTAGTTCTTCTATTGTTGGCCTGGGGGTGGGTGAATGGGCTTAGGTCAAGCTCACATTACCAACTAGGAATATCTCATTGGCGTTCGCGTCTACTAACCAAAATCTCTCTCTTTTTTTACACGTTCTATCAGTTTTAGAATTGATTGAATTGGAAACATCAACTTTTAGGAGCCGATTCAGTGGTCCAATGGTAAAGCGTTCGCCGCAGAGCCAGAAGGTCCTGGGTTCGATCCCCGACGGGGTTGTGGATGTGCACAGCTTAGGAGTCCCATACTAGAACGAAACAGCTGTCCAGTGCTTCCAGGTGATCACTGATTGTCTGATTTAGATCAATTCGTGATATCAAAATCAAAATTAACAATTCTAGAAAAATAAAATAAAAAAAAAATGTAACTTACTTGATTTTTTACATTAGTTACAGTATTTTTTGTTCTCCAATCAAAATTATCTGGTACATTAAATGTATTCAATGATGTAATAATACTGAAGTTAGACAATGTTGATTTAATTCTATGTAATGAATGTATTAATTCATTTTTATGCATATTTATTGATAATTCATTTAAATAAAGTGTAGATAATTCAATCCATGTTAAATCACTAAATTGATTGATACCTAATGTATATGTAACATAATTAAGATCATAATATAAATTATGTAAACCAATACGATAAACATATGTATTCCATATATAACGACGATATACATTTTCTGGTAATATACTACTACTATTACTACTACTACTACTACTACTAATAAATGTATTATTTATTGTTATATTATATAATGAATAAGTTTTATTATATTTTCTTTTCCATAATATCCAAATTTCATTTAATTTAGTAGTATTTAATGTTTTCATTAATGTTTGATTCATTAAATTATAATTAATTAATTGTAGAGATGTTTTAATATGATGATTACATAATAATAATAATAATAAATAAATAATAAACCAAAATAATTGTAGCATTGGAAATATTCTTGATTATGTAATAAAAAAAAATTTTTCTATGTTGTTTTAATGTATGTTGATTACAATTTTTATAGGCATAGTAATAATCATTATTATACTTTATTAGTTGATTTTTTTTTTTTTAATTTTGAAGTAAATTACAAAGGTAACGTTTCATCCTAATTTTTTTTTGTTCTGTTTTTAATGATTTTTTTTTGGTTATTTTATTTATAGAACTCAAGTAAATCATCTTGATAGATGAATTGTTATTTAAGTAGTATTATTAAAGAATATAATGTGTATGGACTGATTTGACTACATATATATATATATATATATATATATATATATATATATATATACATGTTCGCGAGTAATGAGAAATAGTAACTGAGTTACAGTCAGTCAGTTATAATGCAGAACTTAGTACGTTCGTATATTAGTCTAGGTTACCGAGCGTCAATTAAAAGATAGGAATGTAACTGTTGGATTACATCTAACAGTAGTGGAAGTAGTAACAGACTTAATATTAATCAAAAAGATTAGAGATCGAAAGTAAGATTTTAAAAAATATGTAACTCAGTAAACAGAAAATTGTCAATTCAGAAGTTTAAACTTGAGAGGAGGATAAGCAATGGATGCACCTGCAACATTACCAACGATTTCTAACCATGTCACCCAAAATCACTAATCATTGATTACGATCATCACGAGGACCCCAACCGAGTAATCTGCACCTATTAACGTAGATAAACCCAATTATCAATGACTCCATCGACTGGTGCCATGTTTTGATTTGGCTACCTCTAGCTTTCTCTCAGACTATATCTACACCAAACAGGATTGCTCATCGAGGTAGGTGGCGGTCGGGCATACGTAACACATATCATTACCGCTTCAGTTGATAAAGATTCAGCACCTCATCAATCGATTTGCAATATTTGCCTAGTTCTCTAATCCTAACAAATGTATTACTTACTTCGTGATCACAGAAAACATGAGTAATGCTTCGAAGACGTCTATGATTGAATACTAGGAGCCTATGAATATCCTTTACCCTTAAAGGTATGCTTAACATCCATGAGGTAGAACAAATCGCACTGCTGTCTGGTAAACGCGTCCACTGGTCAGAAGACGAATGTCTCGCCTATGTCACAAGTGACGCAGATTGGCAAAAGCCAATTGAGACTTGAGTATACGAGCCAAAACTTCATTATATACTTCATTGTATCACAAAGATTGATGAGACTTCCAAGATAAGTAAAATGGTCAGCACATTCAGCTTCTTCGCTTCCTATTACCAATTTATGTGTCAACGTAATTCAATGCTGAAGCACCATTTTGCATTTGGATGTTGAGAATGGCATCCCAAATATGCATGCATTCATGCTTAAGAAGGTTAACAGAGGCTGCATGTTGTCATCATCTTAACCTAATTGAACGATGTCATTCGCATATTCTTAATCAACAAGTTTATCTCCTGGAAGGAGGTTAATCGCTGAGAAGTCTTTAAATAGTACAATATTGGCATATATAGTAGACAGCCAGCACTGAATCAAAATATAAGATATATTCTGTACTTTATATCATGTCCAAATCAACGTCTCTAAGGTAAACAAGAGCAACTGTATTCAGAGGATATAAGACAGTTTGATGACAAACAATAATATATATTTTTTCTTTTAATGAGTACTGGGAGAGGTGAGGGGAGGGAAGCTGTGTTGTAGAGTTTGTTAAATTTACCATCACATAGTAACTTCAGTTTGACAGATGTTCGAGACCGTAGTACATTGGTTATCTGATTCGTTCATATGTAGTACTGTAAAAAGTTACGCATTCATTTCCTTCTCCCGACCAATGGTCAAACAATCGAAGTTTAAAGATAGTGTTTAATCACTAGATAAGTGAATATGTTTCCATAGTTTACATTTCTAACTTTCAGTTTACAATATTATGTAATTATCACTTAATCCCATCTATCTACAATGTAATGTAAAAATTTAACTGTGTCGGAGATTTCTGGCTCAGGAGGATGATTTCAGTAATCATATGTTTCTTGAGTTGGTGATTATGTCCAGGTTGACAATAGTAGTACTTCAAACGAATGATCCAGCTTAAACAATACATCATTATCAAAATACTAATCGTATTAAAGTTGTTTTAATAGTGAAATGATACAACGTCGTACTATGAAGTAACCAACAATGTTTCACTTAGTTAATGTAATCAGATTCCCTAATGTTAATTTGTCGAAACAACAAGTACATGGTCATCACTTATATGAAGGAAGACAAATAGCCTGGAAATACTGACGAAGCAGAGAATCATTTCATAAATCAAAATAATTGTTTCTACATAATGTAATAAATCCCACTGTAAGGAGAAATATAAAATGTTACTAAAGAAAAGAAACTAGGACATTTGTAAACATAAACAGAGTAATTGGGCTTCGGAAAGAAGTTATGATAACTAATTGACGTTAAAGGGACTTTTCATAATTTCGCAAAGTGATTTAATGAAAAGGTTACAATCCAAGGAATACAAAAACTTGGATCCTCTTTTTTGTCTATTCATTTTGTTGTACTACACATAATGGGCTTACACTCTTTTATACGAAATGTTACAAGCCATTACGACAAATTATTACTACTAATTACAAGTAGAGGAAATATATTTTCATTTTTACTACTCATTGGAAAATAAGTTAGATTCGTCACAGGTTGATGCTGATATGGTACTATTGTAAATCATAGAGGACTTGACAACTGTTTACCTATCTTATGAGGCTTCTCAGCAGTGAGTGCTCTCGTTTCTTTAGGAGAGTCAAACCCAGGGCCTTCAGGCTACAAAACGTTCAACCCTCTTAACCGTTGGGGCTGCGTTCAATAGTAGAAGTAGAAAAGAAATTTCGCTCTTAAATTTATATGAGAGAGTCGGTTTAAAAGCTTCATGACTTAAAACACCAACTTGAATTTCGAAGACGAAATCATACTGTTAACTCTAATGGGGGTGCAAAGACAATAACGTGTTTTCCCTATCCACTGGTAAATGATTAGCATTTCCAACACTTTTGCCATATCACAACGAAAGAAAAGGTCAAAAAATGTCAGGCCTAAAGGTAACACACCTTGACAAGTTCCACAGAATTGCGTATCGAACACTATTCATAAAGCTATTAAGTATAACAAGGGTTACGAAGTTGTTCTTTAGACTATCCTGTTCGGTTATCAATTCGATAAAACTACTAAGACTAATCTAACTTCCTTTTCAGATATTTCTTTATAACGTATCTATCTACGATGCAGCCAATCGAGAAGTTACAATGGCTCGCGCACCTCTGACAGAGCTGATAAAGATGTTTAGTTATAGTTTAAGTGAATGACAACTTTGAGCGTGTTGAAGTATTGTCCATTTATATTTTACAACTCTTTTCTTTGACTACAACACATGCCACTTGATAAAGTTATAATTGATTGTACTCCCAGGCATCCAAACCAACAGATCATCGAAAATCTTCTATCTTGGTTTTGAAAGATTTCCGTGAAATTCATATGCAGTTCTATTGTGTGACAGTTAATAGATAGTGGGCATACAATAAACAAAACTAAATAATTCAGAGTGATATATCGTATACCATTAGAGTTCGCAGAAATGTTCTGATCTTGTCTTCTACATACAGCAGAAACTATGGGGACTGCAGCTAAGAACCCCAGTATATGTGCTCAGAAAGAAATGTGTAACACTCTTATCAATCATCACATAATTTTCAATAAATAGCTTACTCACTTCTTTGTATCCCTTTATTGTTTGTCTGATCTTACTTCAATCCTTTCATATCTTCACACGTTTTGACCTATTTCCTGTGTTAAAATGGTCATCCAGATTATCTATACAAATATTCATCTTTTGTTGAAATATGTGTTCATCTTGTGATTAATCTGTTTATTGTAATTGGGTGTTGTGGGTATTGTTGAGTGGTAATTTGATATCACAAAGTGGTCTGGATTAGATAATCATTGATTGTCTAGATGCACTGGATAGCTGTTTCACCCTAGTATGGGACTCTTCAACAGTGTGCATCTATAACCTTATCAGGGATGGGACCCAGGACCTTCTGGCTATACCGTCAGACCACTGAGCAGGTTCTAAACGGTTGGCATTTCTAAATTAGCCGATCCGTGATATGTTTCCTCTACCTCAATTATTGTCATTTATAAGTGACTGTCTAATATCCAACACGTCTGAGATCAACTTATCACATTTTCTCACTAGAAAACCAGGAATGTTACCTCAAGAAGTTAATCACTAATGAGCTGACTTTGACTGTCATTTAGTATTGTGAATATTATTGATTAATAATTTGGTAATGTGTTTACCACTACTACTAGTACAAATGCCCTCCTATTATCAATTTACATCTTTCATCTATCATAATTGGTTATACAATCCATTTGTTTCATTTTATGATTAACTCATAAATTGCGTTCTTTAGTTTAATGTTTTTTTAATTATCAATGTATATCAGTATTTGAAGTTGGATTGTGACTGACAAGTGGAATCCAGGAAGCGCGTTTCGTCCTATTTGGGACTCATCGGCTGGATGTATCTGTATCCCAATGTTGATATTCACACTGGGATTCGGACTCAATCCACTTCGTGCCAAGCACCACTGCGTTAACCACTAGGCTAGTGTATTCAGACAGTCACACTTGTTTAACGAGTATATATTTAATTAGAATATGCTTGTATCTTCTCGTTGATTTGTTGGTACATCCAGCCGATCAGTCCCGAACAAGACAAAACGCGCGTCCTAGATTCCGCTTTCCAGTAACAACCCAACTTCAAATATTACTTGTGTACTATTGCTATATTGAGGCAATCCGCTCAGGATGCACACATGGCAACAGAAGCTGATCATATATTTAAGTTGGATTGTGACTAGCAAGGGGAATCCAGGACGCGCGTTTCGTCCAATTTGGGATCCATGGGACCCATGGGACTCCTGGATTCCGCTTGCCAGTCACAATCCAACTTAAATATATAACTTGTGTAATAACGCTATATCGAGGCAATCCGCTCAGGATGCACATATGGCAACAGAGGCTGACCAGTTTCAGTCCATTATAAATCAACGAAAAGATACAAGCTTATTCTAATTGTATATCAGTATTGTTGTATATTGTTATCTTTGTAAGCCTGATGAAGATCGAATTGACGAAACAGTATTGTTTACTTATACATGTGCTATTTTGATGTTATCATTATTATTATTATTCCATTGTTAACAATATTTGATACATCGTATGATTATTTTAAAGTGTAATTGTCCTTTGACAGTATTGTGTTAACTGATTATTATCAGGTCATTGGAATAAACGAACATAAAGGAGAAGTAGTTAAACAACTTAGTTGTTATCACCTTTGTACTATTCAACTGTATTAACTTTGATTTATAACTCCTTTGATCTTTATAAATAAAATGCTTTTTATTGTGAAATGAAGTAGCAATCTCGAAAAATGTCAGTAAAATTGTAATAATTGACAATCGGAAGAGATACGGAATATTCAATGGTGAAAATTTTTAATCAGAATGAAGATGTTTCAGCAAATGAACATAGTTCCTTCTCGATGAAGTCATTTACTAGGGTTGTACGTTTTTTATACAACAGCTAACCAAGTAATCACTCAGATTCATCATTGTTAAACTCATAAACCATCTCTTTCTTCTCTACCTTTAACAGGTTATCCAGCTTCTTATTCTGACCATACACTCCAATATCTCTAACACTTTCTTTACACCACTTTTTGTTACTAGTCTTTTGCCCTCACTGCCACTTCACCTTATCTTCACTTATCTGTTTTTGTTTTTCTTGCTTCTTTTCTTTCTCCATTTTACCTTCTTTCCAAATTCCTAACTGTTTGGGGCTGCAACTGATTGTGTCTCAGGCCACATGTAAGTACCCGTCCGGGTAAAGGAATAGAAAATAGGAATAAACAAACAAAAGAATAATAACAATATCGCGAAATACAATAAAACGAAAAAAACAGAAGGGAAAACCTGTACGAAGGAAACGTCACGGAAAGTAACATTCATATTTGCTTGTAAATAACTCAATACGGGTGGAAAAAAGCTAAAACATTAGTATCCTTTAATATCATTACTAGGAGTAGTGAAGTCAGACAGCTGGACGATTACAAACAACACCAATAGACTGGAACCAAAACGGAAACAACAAGCTCTGAGCGCCAAGAAATCACAGGTTTACACTTCCGCGTCATAAAGATATTGGATATTATATACTCCCTACTTGTGTATAATAAAATAGAAGCATTACATAACTTACCGGGGCAATAAAAAATAGTCGTATTCCCATGTATCCAATTAAATGTGTCTGTGGAGAGGTGTAAGTTCACAAATAATCCAGGTCATGTTCTACCCCAGGTGTTAGCTTTTAAAATCATTTCTACGGTTATTAAAACTAGTTCATAGGGAGTTTACGTCAGGAATTAATGAAAAAGCTAAGGAGTTGGAAATTCAACAATTCCAGCCGGATATGATTGAATCCCTGATTTTATCAATTTTTTGACAGCCACGCCTGCTCTCTTCATTTCTTTATATCCAATTGATTAAAATGTTATTATCGCCACTTATTCTTTATCATCTTTACATCCAACACGTTGACAATTATCTTTTACATTTCTTCTATTACATTTTAATGACTTACAACATCCGACACTTGAGAAGTCCAACTAATTTATGACAATTGCAACATGTGACGACATAACGCCCTTCCCCTTCCTCTTAAAAGAAATTATGAACTCTTCATTGTATTGAAGACTTGAGAATGTGACTAACCTTCTTGATTACTTTGATAAATAATGTAATGTCACTCTATTTTATAATAGACCATTATTATTTGGTAAATTTACTATTAATACAAATGTACAGTCCGAATAAATGACTTCGTCAAAAATGGACTTCGTTCTTCCATCGAGCATATTTTTCGTCTTATCCGACTATTACACAACCTAGTTCCGTCTTCTTATCACTTTCATGACTTGCACGCATAGCTTATAATTGATACTTGAAATCATTTTGATTCCACAAATGGATTTGACACGTAGATATGATACTTCAATATTATTATGGCCTATTATTATTTTTAAGTTGGAATGTGACTGGAAAAAGGAATCAAGGACGCGTGTTTCGTCCTTCTTACCCTTCTAACATCTCACGCTTACCCAGCTAACATTTCGCGGTAAGGTAGACGGTGGTCGAGTATACATAACACACGCTTCAACCATCTCAGTTGATGAAGGTTAACAGCCTCTTCGATTGATTTTGCTGTTTTCCTAGTACTATGTGTCTAACCACAACATATCATATGGATGATACTACGAGAATTTCTATGATTGAAGACCTAAAACCTACATATATCTTCCATTTTCATGGTCTCTGTTTCACATTTATGAGTTAAAACAGAGCGAACTACTGTATAGTACACTCTGCTTTTCGCTAAGAGACAGATATCTCTCCTTCGCCACGTGACATAAGTTGGGTGATGTGAGCACAAAAATGATAAAATATTTTAATATGTGGAGAAAAATTGTGGAAAAATAGGATGTTAAACAAATCTCTATCTGAACCCTGCTTAGCTATGGCATATGTTAGTAGCCATGTTAGACGGAGGGGTTGTACAAACTGTTTCTGAATATAAAGTTCAGATTTGTGTATATGAATGGTGATAGTTTCGGCCGTATGTAAAATATGAACTTCTAAATCATTTGTGATGGTTAGTGGAATATGATAAATAATTCAACAAAGATTAATTCAGGTCAACTTGATATCTTTCGTCAATCAATTAGACTAGAATAAAACTTTAAATCTGTTTGCTTTATCTTTCAATTAACCTGTCTAAGTGTTATTCCGTGATGCAATGTTGAGTCTATTAAATTGTGACCTCTGATTCTACAGAAGTAATTATGTTGATCAGTCCCGACCGTGCTGCTACCTTGACGTGGTGGTCGGGCTTGCCTACCGTGATGACTCAATCGGGCTATACTGGCTGGAACAATCGTTCCTCTAGGTCCTACCATGTCAGGCAGGTCGGCTGAAGAGCGGTGAGACCAAAAGCAGCAAATATAAGGTCCGAGGACGAAGTCGTACTGCCGGCTGTATAGAGGTGTGACGGCAGTAAGGTGTTTTCTTCGGACAACCAGCATAGCAGCGATGCTGCCTTCCCACAAAGGAAGGGCGGGGTTAGAAAAGGTCGACCCTAAAAATGCACACCTCACCTTACTCCACGGATTTCCGTCTCCGGCAGTAAGGCCTCAACAAGTACGGAGCTACAACAACAACAACGAAAACCTCTCTCAAAAAGACCGTGTGTGACCGGCCTCAAGCAGTTGTTCCTTGGGCACTGCGGTCACGCTCCCAGGTCTTTCAGGCCAACCCTAACCCATTTTATTTTTCAGGTACATCAAGAGGAACCCTTCCACAGCGTGGGCAACTGGGAAGCGATAACCGCCCTCATACCGCTAACTGCTCCTTCTATTCCTAATATTTATCCTGCCCCCACCTTCAAGCCTAAATCGTCATCTTCAACTTCCTCTGTGTCATTAGTGCTAACGATTCCGGCCCACAAAATAACGTCCCGAGCATACTAAGACCACGCTCCAAACTTCACATTGGTGCATTCAATGCACGAACCCTGTGTCAAATAGGGCAACAAGCCTCCCTAGCTAGGACACTAGAATCCCGCGCCATTCATGTATGTTGTGTCTCTGAAACACGCATACAGGATCCTCGTGGTCATTCACTTGACCTCACCTAGTCAGAGTGAACAACCTTCACAATACACTCTTCGTTTATCTAGCGATTCAACAGCAACTTCTCGTGGGCTCGCCGGTGTAGGTATTGCGTTAAGTATGAAAGCAGAACAGGCGCTTCTTGAATGGATTCCTGTCGACAGTCGCCTATGTGCCGTCCGACTAAATGGTTCAGTAAGAACTCGGAAAGATAGGGACACACGTCGTTGTCTTTTCGTTGTTTCTGCCTACGCTCCCACCGACTGCAGCCTGGATGAAGTGAAAGATGAATTTTACAGAAAACTTTCTGAACTACTTCATAGGGCCAAACACTCAGATTCGGTAATTTTAGCTGGTGATTTTAACGCCCAAATAGGTAGCTTGAACCAATCTGAAAGACATTTAGGTGGATGTTTCGGTGTTCCAGCTCAGAGGAAGGATAACGGCGACCGTCTGCTGTAGCTTTGCTCAGATAATCGGTTATTTCTAGCCAACACGAACTTTAAGCATAAGGAGCGACATCGTTTAACATGGAGACCTCCTGGCCCTACTCAACGGTGGACTCAAATAGACTATATCACGATTAGTCACCGTTGGAGAGGCTCGATAGAAGATTGCCGATCTTTCTGGAGTACATGTTTGGACTCCGACCACGCTCTAGTGCGAGCACGCGTTTGCTTGCGTCTTACAGGTCGAAGAAAATCTACTACAGGAAAACCTTTTAGATTTCAGTTTAGTAATGAAACAGCCAAGATTAAATTCCAGGAACAACTGAGGAATCACTTAGGCAATTATAAAGATGCGTCCTGACTAGATACTGCTTGGCAAGATGTTCAAGCAGCTGTGGCATCTACAATGATATCTATCTAGGACTTAAATCAACAGGTCTAGAAAAATCAATGGATCTCAATGGCTTCTGTTGATTTAGTAGACTCCCGAAGACTTATCCCATCAGACTCCGAATACGATTATGAGCGACGAGTAATCAGGCATAAACTGACGAAAAGTCTGCGAAACGACCGTGAGCAGTGGTGGGTAACGAAAGAAAAGGAAATGGAATAGGTAGCGGCGATAGGTAACACTAGACAACTTTTCAAGTTAATAAAAGAAACTGAGCTTTAAAAAATCAACCGTTGATGAGACGATCTCCGAAAGAGATGGAACACTTATTAGCTCTCAGTCTAGACGTTTAAAACGGTGGGCTGAACACTTCAAGGAACAGTTTGGTTGGCCTTCAGCTACTCTAAAACTTCCCACTATTTCGAGACAGCCAGAATGGAAAGTCGACTTAGGTCCCCCGACTCTTATCGAAATCGAAAAAGCTAAAGCCAATCTAAGGCGAGGCAAAGCAGCGGGTCCAGACGGATTATCCGCAGAGGTCTTTAAGGATGGTGGTCCCACATTGACAACCAGGTTGACTGATATTTTGACTAAGGTTTGGGAACTTGACATAATTCCGTCTGACTGGTGTCGATCGTTAATCGTCCCAGTATATAAGAAAGGGTCAAAATCGTCCTGCAATAACCATAGAGGAATTAGTTTGACTAATATAGTGTCTAAAGTACTAGCTTCTATAATTATCAGACACTTAACTGCAACTCATGATCTACAAATACGAGAAAATCAGGCTGGTTTCAGACCTGGTCGCGGTTGTATAGACCAGATATTCACGATTTGTCAGGTTTTAGAACACAAACATACTTTTCGCCGCCCAACAATCATGGTTTTCCTTCACTTGAGGGCGTTTGACTCTGTACACCGTGAAGTTCTTTGGCAGTGTCTTTCATTGACAGGCGTATCCCAAAAGTACATAAAACTTGTTAAGGCTCTTTACTCAAACACTATTAGTCGTGTCAGAGCATATGGCGAACTATCATCTGAACTCGTAACCTCAAGTGGTGTCCGTCAAGGCTGCCCACTTTCCCCATTTTTGTTTAATTTCATAGTTGACATACTGTTGGAAATTACACTTTCATCGTCTGACTTTTCAGGAATCGATTTCCTACCAGGAGATCCACTTATTGACTTAGAATATGCTGACAATATAGTTCTGTTTGGCGAAGACGCTGATACGATGCAGAAGCTTTTAACAGCAATAAGCTCGAATGCAAGCATGTTCGGAATGCGTTTCTCCCCCCACCCCATCTAAATGCAAACTATTGCTCCAGGACTGGTTTTCGTCAACACCTGAACTAAAGATAGGGAGTGAAGTAGTTGAGCACGTCGACCATTTCACTAATCTTGGAAGTCTGATTAGCCCTAATGGGTTAGCCTCTGACGAAATCTCAGTACGAATTCAAAAGTGTCGTTTGGCTTTTGCCAGCTTACGTCACCTATGGCGTAGACGAGATATTCGTCTCTCAACGAAAGGGAGAGTGTACTGCGCAACAGTTCGCTCTGTCCTTCTGTATGGGTGTGAGACGTGACCTTTAAAGGTAGATGACACTCGAAGGTTATTAGTTTTTGACCGTTGATGTCTATGAAACATCGCTCGCGTTAGCTGGAATCACTGAGTAAGTAATAACGAGGTTAGACGACGCGTGTTAGGCAAATGTGGTAAATCAGTCGATGAGGTTGTGAATCTTCATCGACTGAGGTGGTTGAGACATGTGTTGCGTATGCCCAACCACCGTCTTCCTCGACGTGCAATGCTCGCTGATATAGGAATAGAATGGAAGAGAGTTAGGGGTGGCCAAACTAAAACATGGCATCAGTCCATGAAGTCACTGACTGCCGGTTTAAGCCGTGTCGGTAGCTGCAGACTACCTGGATGGGGTCCTTGCGATTACCGTATCCAGTGGCTAGAAGCGCTGAGTGACATAGCCCAGTATCGGTCACAATGGCGCAGATACATTCACTGATTGTCCTCCCTTAAATCATCAGCTTTAAATTATTCCTTAACTTTCTTTCTATGTTTCCTGAACCATATTCTATATGTTCACACTCCTTGTTACTATTATTATTTTATTTTATTGAAGTAACTTCTACTAATGGTGGTGGTGTTAATCTTGTGGTGCCATGGAGGTATGGCAACTTGAACCGATGCACACATGTGCCAGGTTCCATGTTGATTGTACATACATACATACATACATGTTGATCAGTATTGACTTTATTATTCTTTTAATTGTATCCATGTATATTAGCGTAGTGAACATTCCATTCTAGCCAGCGACCTATGCTTCATGTGGGGTAACAAGCATTAATTGATTGATATTAGTTGTAGTACTTTGATGAGAAACTAAATGAACAGAATTCTCTTTACTCGATTGTTGTTTTGTACTAATCTCTTTACTCGATTGTTGTTTTGTACTAAATGTCTAAACGGGATTCTTCACGTTATTGATGTCATCTACAATAAATGTACAATCGTTAGTGTAGTGAAATCTCAAATATAATAATAGTCCATAATAATTAAAATATATATGGATCTTCCCATTGATTTGTTATGGACTAAACTGATCAGTCTCTGTTGCTATATCGCGTAATCCGTCTCTTTAGTTTGTCGTTAGTTAGGAATTGAACTTGATAACAACCATAAACCAAGAAAACATCAAAAAAGTGTTTTGTTCAAGTCCGTGACTCTTTACAAGTACAACTTTACAATATCTATATGGATCCAACCAACTACCTTAAGAAGTCACTACTAGCTGTAGATTTTTAAATAACTGAATTATTATTTCATGATTTGTTTCCAACTGTAGTCAATTCGTGGTATTACTTGATTAAAACCCCTTTGGTATCAATCATACTTATCTCATACCCGATGTCGACAAAAATCTACTGCTTGACCTCTGGCAGACTTGCTGATACACATTGCTGAAATTCCCTGTGTTTGATGGAAATAACAACAAATTATTTCATGGTTTTCGATGATTAGTTAGTCTAAATCAATCAGTGACATTAACTACGTTTAAAAAGACACCCACCAAGAATCTACTTAATACGTAAATTATATAATATCTGGTTGCGTAATGAGATCTCTGATTATGACACAATGTTACAAGTTAGCATTCCACTAGAAGCATAAAATGATAAAACTAAACATGTGCATACATAGACATTTTTAGTTTGTCAACTTAAACTACTTATATATTTGTTAGTAACTGTTATATACAGATTTAGAATATTTTGTCGATTACTCCATGTAATGCAATATAATTATTTATTGGTTGGTAAAATTCTTGTTCTCGTTGAGTAAGAAAAACAATACTGATTTATAGTGACTTTAAAATTAAAAATAAACATGACCTTCTGTATGCAATTAATCAATATTGAAGGGGGAGTTTTCCACTCCTCTTTTTGTTTTTTTTTATTCCATAAATCTAAAGATTTCTCCTCCCCTTTCTTAATATAACGTTCTGTAGAAAATTTCAACATGTATGACAACTGTGAAGAGTTTGTTTTCTTAGAGTAAGAGTTTGATATCCGATTAGATTCTTATTTTACTACGAAAATATGAATGATTTATTGTAGATAGAAAGTGAAAGAACTGGAAAACAACCTCGGGACTCATTTTGGAAAAGGAACTATCAGTGTAGTAATACATTAATCTGCAACTAAACTATTGAAATGGGTTGATCAGTGATGTTGGATTAGAGGAATATTACCAGCTGAAAGCGTTATATATGGAATAGATCAACTACGAACTGGCAACTATAATGATTGGTGAAAAGTAAAATGTACCATTCTATAATTTCGAGTGTAATATTTCGAACCAACCCAGTTTCGTCAAGATTTTCAACTCGCTTTACCGGTCATATTCATACCACCACTTGTTGCCTTAAAACATAAAGTTTACTTTTTATAATGTTATACTTTGGTGTACTGTGAATAGAACATCAGCTTTCTATTGTGTATAATACAAAATAAGAGGAATAAATCCTGAATTGATATAAGTAACATAGATTTCAACAGACTGTAAAATGAAAGAGCTGAAACAAATCACATCAACCAACAAAGCACGTTTTACGAAATCGACGATAAAAGAGAACATTACCAGTAAGCTGTTTATAAATCAACTTATGTACAGTAAGCAATTTCTCAACCGTAGTTGCTACCTTGATATAGTGTACACCCAACGTCATATTGTTAAAGATTGAATCTGTCTTTTAACCACCTTATCAATTTTTCTTCTATGCTTAGAAACTGATCAGGTTCATGAAGTATTGTTCTCAATTTCACAATACAGTAATTCACATTAATATTATAGTATGTATTAGTTAATATTACTACTACTTTCATTGTTTACTTATATTTCTACTGTCCATAACTATATCAAAACAAAATTTTACATTGAAAAATGTTAGTACAGATACTGTTAAACCCAAAAAAAAAAGAAAAAAGAAGAAATAGAAGAGTTCAAAGAAAGAAAAAGTTGTATGTTACTTCTTCATGAATTCTATTATCCTTGAAAATACACATGATATTAATGATGATTTGTATTCTTTTCATTCTCTTGTACAGCTTTTACACATTTTGCCATTGTTTGTGAAGCACGACTTATACAATCTGTAATGTAATAATCTTTTAAAGTAAGTAAACTAAGCTTAATTGATTCTTTTGTATTCATTTGAGTTGATTGTAATTGAGTCTGTAAAATTAAAAATAAACATGACCTTCTGTATGCAATTAATCAATATTGAAGGGGGAGTTTTCCACTCCTCTTTTTGTTTTTTTTTATTCCATAAATCTAAAGATTTCTCCTCCCCTTTCTTAATATAACGTTCTGTAGAAAATTTCAACATGTATGACAACTGTGAAGAGTTTGTTTTCTTAGAGTAAGAGTTTGATATCCGATTAGATTCTTATTTTACTACGAAAATATGAATGATTTATTGTAGATAGAAAGTGAAAGAACTGGAAAACAACCTCGGGACTCATTTTGGAAAAGGAACTATCAGTGTAGTAATACATTAATCTGCAACTAAACTATTGAAATGGGTTGATCAGTGATGTTGGATTAGAGGAATATTACCAGCTGAAAGCGTTATATATGGAATAGATCAACTACGAACTGGCAACTATAATGATTGGTGAAAAGTAAAATGTACCATTCTATAATTTCGAGTGAAGTGAGTGCACTCGCTTTACCGTGACCGATTTTGATTAAGAGACCCTAGCGCAGACCCTAACTAAGCAGCTTTCATTTACCGACACGGCTCAGACGAGCAGTAAGTGGTTTCAAGGACTAATGCCACGCATTGGTCAATCACGCTGTAGCTTTCTTCTATCCTTTTCAAACATCAGTCAGCATTGCATATCGAGGTAGGTGGTCGTTAGACATACTATAGTACATGTCTCAGCTACCACAGTCGGTGAAATCGCCTAATCAGAAAAGATTGACTACAAAAGTTACACAAAACACTGCCTTAAGATATAAGCGATGAAGTCAAAAAAGCAACACATCAAGTTCCCATAAGCATTATAATCACGCTTCTAAGTCAATATGATAACTAATAATCTAGTTTCCTTTTCATGTATCACAAGAAGAATTATCCTCACATAATATGTGTAACCGTAGATTGACAATAGTGTACACCCAACGTCATATTGTTAAAGATTGAATCTGTCTTTTAACCACCTTATCAATTTTTCTTCTATGCTTAGAAACTGATCAGGTTCATGAAGTATTGTTCTCAATTTCACAATACAGTAATTCACATTAATATTATAGTATGTATTAGTTAATATTACTACTACTTTCATTGTTTACTTATATTTCTACTGTCCATAACTATATCAAAACAAAATTTTACATTGAAAAATGTTAGTACAGATACTGTTAAACCCAAAAAAAAAAGAAAAAAGAAGAAATAGAAGAGTTCAAAGAAAGAAAAAGTTGTATGTTACTTCTTCATGAATTCTATTATCCTTGAAAATACACATGATATTAATGATGATTTGTATTCTTTTCATTCTCTTGTACAGCTTTTACACATTTTGCCATTGTTTGTGAAGCACGACTTATACAATCTGTAATGTAATAATCTTTTAAAGTAAGTAAACTAAGCTTAATTGATTCTTTTGTATTCATTTGAGTTGATTGTAATTGAGTCTGTAAAATTAAATGCAGAAAAAAAAGGTTATTCAAAGACAGTGAGAAAAGTGTACAAGTGTTGTAGATGATGTGAATCAATTATAACAAGTTTAAATTTATGAAGTCAGTTATAAGTTACAGATTATACATGATAGCTAATGGATAATACTACTCTTTGGTCTAAACTAAAGTAGCTAAGACGGAGTAAGAGTTTGTGACTAAGTGATTCAAAGGTGAATGCTATAAATGCCAATCCACCGCTCCAAGGTTTGTAGAAGAAAAACCATTCTAGTGGTTACAATATAGGGTTCAATATGATCAATTAGCTGTTAACATTTCTTGAGGAGACTTACTAATAAACTTATGTTTCTATATGTAACATTTTAAAACACTTTTCTATGAAACTCAGAAGAATATGTACTTGGTTTCTCATCATTCTGGTCAGTTTGTTATCATGATTGAAGCATGAATTTCTGATTCCTAGTGCTAAATCCTCCTTCTTGCAAAATTAAAACAGCTGATCGTTAGAATATTCATAAACAGCAGCGGCGTGCGTCGTTAGTGATCGATTTAAGCAGAGTCATTTCTGTCTTTTTCAGAGAAATAAACAAGATATAACTAAATCTATATATTATCCGATCTACATCAATGTGCGAACGCTAAATAAGGCCAGTCTAAATGCTGTATGTTGCTTCAGAGAAGCTGTATCAGATTTCAACATTCATGAAAATAAACAAGAAAGTTCACAATTCAACAACTTCACAGCAAACTGACAGAGAAGAACTTTCACCGTGGACGAGCTGCTGAGTGGATACGATAAGCAGTGAAAATAAGTGAAAGAGATAAAAACAAAAGGAAAAGGAATATAGAATAAAACAGTTTTCATTAAAACAACAGCAAATATCCTATGAACGTAAATATCGTTCAAGTGAGGAGCAATATGATAAGAGGACCGGATTTTCATAATATACAGTTGTTGTAGTTGTATATGGGCTAAGATACTGCCCAATCCTCCAAACTGAAGCAGCTGATTTTCCTAGACGACCAAACTCCCCGAGCTTTGACCTTACGATTAATCCAGTACCGTGGCAGCCGGTGGCCAAAGTTGGTTCACAAGCCTTTCGTAACTTTAGGATCATGTCGATGACTAGTGATAACTGACGGACTATACGCTCCTTAGTACTAATTACTAAAAGGCGATTGGAAGCTCAAAGGAATTCTTACTTTCACCAGAGAATAAAGTTCGTAACATCAATGTAATAGTTTTCAGAAAGAATGCAACTAATACTCATAAATAGTAAGATCCTATACTTTGATATGCTATAGTATATATGAGAACTAACTGGCTACTACTTGGCTTCATAAACAAAAAACCAGATGTTGTGAAATCCTAACAAGTACCTCACCAAATGAAAAGTCGATTATTATTACAGGTGTATACACACAGATGGCGTAAAACCAAGAAGTAATATCTTTTGTCAATGTCATGTCAGAACTTAGTACGTCTGAACATCCGTCCAAGTTGCCAAGCCTCAATTAACAGATAGAGTAGTGGAAATAGTAACAGACTTAGTATTAGTAGAAAAGATTAGAGATCGTAAATAAGAATTTAAAAAATATGTAAATCAGTAAACAGAATATTGTCAATTCAGAAGCTTAAACTTGAGAGGAGGATAAGCAATGGATGCACCTGCAACATTACCAACGATTTCTAACCATGTCACCCAAAATCACTAATCATTGATTACGATCATCACGAGGACCCCAACCGAGTAATCTGCACCTATTAACGTAGATAAACCCAATTATCAATGACTTCATCGACTGGTGCCATGTTTTGATTTGGCTGCCCCTAGCTTTCTTCCAGACTATACCTACACCAAACAGGATTGCTCATCGAGGTAGGTGGCGGTCGGGCATACGTAACACATATCATTACCGCTTCAGTTAATAAAGATTCAGCACCTCATCAATCGATTTACAATATTTACCTAGTTCTCTAATCCTAACACACGTATTACTTACTTCGTGATCACAGAAAACACGAGTAATGCTTCGAAGACGTCTATGATTGAATACTAGAAGCCTATAAATATCCTCTTCCCTTAAAGGCCATAATTAACATCTACGAGGTAGAACAAATCGGACTGCTGTGTAGTAAACGCGACCATTGGTCAGTAGATAGATGTCTCGGAAACGCTGAAAGTGATGCAGATTAGCAAAAGCCAATCGAGACTTGAGTATACGAGCCAAGAATTTATTGGACACTTCAGTAGATCATAAAGATTGATGAGATTTCCAAGATAAATAAAGTGGTCAACACATTTAACTTCTTCGCTTCCTATTACCAATTTATGCTGAAGCAGCATTTTGCATTTGGATGTTGATAATGGCATCCCAAACATTCACGCATTCATGCTTAAGGCGGTTAAACGACGCTGCATGTTGTCAGCATCTTAACCAAGTAGGACTATGTCATCTGCATATTCTCAGTCGACAAGCCTTTCTCCTGGAAGGGGGTTAACCCCGGAGAACTCAGACGACGAAAATGTTAACTCTAAAAGCATGTCAATGAAATAATTAAATAAAAATGGGGAGAGCGCACAGCCTTGGCGAACACCACTTACAGTAATCAAATCTGACGACAGTCCGCTATAAGCTCCGACTCGACTAGTGATGTTCCATTAGAGAGCCTGTGAAAGGTTAATGTAATTCACTGGGACGCCTTTCAATGACAGGGATTGCCACATAACCTCATGATCGACAGAGTCAAACGCAGCCTTAAGGTCAAGGAATACAACTATTATTGGACATCTAAAAGTGTGCCTATGTTTCGGTCTCTGCCAAAGTGTGAATATTTGGTCTACACAACCACATTCATGTTTGAAACCACCTTGGTTTTGTCGGGTTTGCTCTTCCCGAGCTTTAGTTAGGTATCGAGGTATTATTGTAGCTAATATTTTAAACACTATATTCATTAAATCAATTCCACAATAATTGTCACAAGAAGACTTTTGTCCTTTCTAATAGGCTGGAATGATTACTGATCGAGACGAGTTAAATGGGAATACGTTTAGTTCCGAGATTCTAGCCAAGATTATGACTAATCTCAGGTCAATCCACCAGGTGCTGCTGCTCTCCCTCGCTTTAGATTCCCTATAGCATTTTCAACTTCATTAAGACTTGGGGGACCGATATCAATTTGCCATTCAGATTGATTGGGGATGGTGGGCAACTGGGATGAGGCCGAGGGCCAGTTGAACTGTTCCATAAAGTGTTCTGTACATCGATTGAATCTTCTGAATTGACAGTGAATAATAGTCCCATCTTTTTCTCAGATACCGATATCATGTACACTTAATGATTGAAAATCAAAAGCTTTAACCAATAAGCTAGGAAGTTGTATCGTGTATAGAAAACAAGTTTATGAAGGTTTACAAAAATGAACAATCGCTTTTTAATTTAAACAATAGTAGAGAACAGTCAAGAAATAACACTAGCGAAATCGTAATACATGCTGAAAATTATTTAAAAGTAATAACATAATAACTTAAAAATTACCTTAGATAAGTTATCTGCCAACGTTTGAACTTCTCTAAGTGGCTCCTGAACTGTATTAAAGACTAATAAGCCTGGAGCAATTTGACTAATTCGATAACGAATTTGATTCAAATCATCATAAGGTAAACTAATACCAATTACTTCAGAGATGGCACGGAATATCTTCCAGTCTTCTCTACCCAGTCCCGGCGGGACAACAGCCAGACGACTTTGTTGAGCACGTCCTTCGGTATTTGCATATACTGCATCTTTTTCAGTGTAAGCAGCTGCAGGTAACACAACATCAGCCGACAATGCACCTGCATCTCCATGGTGACCTATAATTGTTAAGATGATGTATGGAGGTAAGAATTGTAAACTTAGGAGCTCTATTTTCAGGAGACAGGTATTTATAAATGTAGCGTGTACTTATTATTGGCTTAATTTAAGAGATTTCTAATATTCTCTTACTTGTAAAGTTTCTATTTCACTTATCAACTATTCGCCTGTTCCCCAGTTATTGTTAAGCAATCACAAGACTGCTATTGTATTCGTTATAGATTGGTTCGGGTCAGGTAATATTGGAAATCAAGGAGAACTAAACTTATGTTTAACTTTAGTATAGGACTGTTCAGGAGTATGTGCCCACTAGTCCACAAGGTATCTGACGCAGTGGCATGAGTGGTAGCTACGTAATCGTCGCAAAACCTGAAGGTCTTGGATTAGATTCATGGTCGAAACGTGGTCGCACATTACAGATAGGTTTCGTATTAGAGTGAGTCAGCTGTCTAGTGCTCCGTGTTTTATAGAGGTACTCAACCTGGAGTAATCAGCGACAAATACATACAACGAAATTAAATTTATAACAAATATATATATATATATGGTATTTTCCTGGATATATATATATATATATTCTTTGTAGTTACCGGTCATGGCAGATCTGTTTTGGCCGATGTATTAAAATCCACTAGGGTCATATCAGTGTGGATCAAGAGTGATATATCAACGCCACTGAGGTTGATCACCAGTTATGTTATGAATATCATATGGGTTTCATACATAATTTTCAGACGGTAGAGGAGATTTGTAGCTCACAAAGATGGTTTAAGTTTGATTACGTACTATGAGCTGGTTTAACTACGCAGCCCAGTACTACGATCGATAATTTCATGTTTAGTCTAATCTTTGAATAGGCTACTGCTATCAATAAAGGACATTCATCTACCCAAGGCACAAAATAAAGATTTTTCGTTGACTTACCAATATAAACTATAAAGCTGTCTGTGGCTAAATCCTGACGTGTAATTAAATTTCGGTCGGCGCCCAAAAGAAAAAGAACTTTCGGTTTGCTTTGTTTGATTGGTTCTATGCTCGGGGTGTATCCTAAATCTAGAGCAGCAACTTGACTGGCACACTGAATTAGAAAATACATGATAATTTTAAGTAGTAATATTTTAAATTTAGTATACATAAAAGCGAACTGCGACTATGCACGCCAATTTCAATGCTTGCCAAATATTCTGTATCCGGCATTTTCAGTCTAGTGTAGCTCAGCATGCTGAATGAAAACACAGAGCTACAGTCAAAGATTAATAAAGCAAAATTAATTCATGTCATTCTGTTCAAATGTTTGTTCGTCATCTCTCAATGAACAGAAGTAACCAGAAGTGCTTGATACACGACAAAAACATCGAAATCGCTGCAGTTAATCTTAGCTTCAAGTTAGAAATTTTAAAGCAAGTAACGAAAACATGACAACAGTCAATATTATAGGAATATTTCACTAAAAAAGTAACTTACACGGTGAAGAATATTGAATACTTGGTAGTTCAACTGTTTAGTTTCTTTTAGGTTAGCAGATATTCGACGCACAGCATTATGAATTGCCGCTGCATCCGATCGTTGTAAGCATTCACTACCCAAAATTATTATTGGATGAGATGAACAATTCAAACGCTTCACAATTAATAAAGTAATAATTCGAGAGATAAGATGAAAAGAACAGTGAGGAAAAAACAATTACCTTACATTAAAACATGGAGTAATTCAGATTAGTAACAAAAATGTTGTTTAACCAACGGAAAATGAGCAGAACTAAATAAACATCAGATTGGTCAATACTCAGTTCTATAGGAGGCCCGTTACAGATCAAACAGATGAGTGGTGTAACATTTCAGATTATGTGGTTAGGTAATGCAATTTCAAATCCTCTAGAGGACTCTAGCTCCCTTAAAATTGCAGGTACCCCTCCGTTTATGAATTCAATATGTTTGTATTTCCCCTTGATGTTGGCTAGGACTGAATTTGACTATTCGCTGTTGCTATGTGTACTTCCTGAGAGAATTGCAGAAATAAGGCGTTAGTTCACAAGTAATATCAAAGCTGGATTATGGCTAACAGGGGGAATCAAGAACGCTAGTGTCGTTTTATTATGGGACTTGTCAGCTGGATGAACACATATACCCTAGTGTTAATATTCACACGGGAGATTTAAATCAGTCGATTAATCTCAAGCGAACATGAATACTTGGATGAAGGTACATTCAACTGACAAATTCAAAATAAGTTGAAACATGCGTCCTGAATTCTAATTACCAGCCACAATCCAATTTAAATAATTAACTTATAATCTATAAACCAAGATATAATTTGAAATATAATCGAATCCAAGGAGAGAATTTACTTTGTTCAATGGATGCTTTCCAGCAGCTAAGGTTTGTAAAGCCTCAAGTTGATCACCAAGGTGCTGAAATACAAAAAATATATATTTAAAAAAGACAGTAGCATTATATTCGTTGAGGCTAATCTCTATCAGGTAAAAAAATTACGGTGGCTTTGACGTAAACATGTAATCCATAAAGTTTATGGGTTATTTATTCCCAGAGAATCCTGGGAACAAATTGGTTTGGAATAAACACTTATCATTAAAAAAGACTAACTGAAAAAAAAACCCCTTTAGTACTTGAGTATTTCTTCTAAATGCATAATTATTAATCAATACCAGCCTGATATTTTGCTTATTCGGTTTGATTGTAAAGAACTGTCAAAATTCCTCATGAAACCTCACAAGACGAGTCATAGAATCAAGGGAAAATGACGAAACGTCGCTGAACCAAGATCGGTCGGAAGCTTTTAGACAATCGACATACTAGTGGAATTTGTACCTAAAATATTACTTTCATAAGTAAGTTTTCTGCCTATAGCTACTGACTATCTGTTCAGGGTTTAGTGGAGAATTCTAGAGGACCAAGCAGAATTTACAAATCAGTGCTATGTGTTTTAGTATTGAACTTTTTAACCGATAACGGATCTAACTGCAATCAATATTACTTTTGTGCAGCTGGAAGCCCGTTTGGTCGTCAAGATAAACAACTTGAAATAGATCATTCTATGAGGTGACTCTTAGGTAATTTGGTCGCGCTCCCAGGTCAAGACCACCGTTCATCCAGTTTTACTCTGAAATACCTCAAGAAGGACTCTTTCAGTGTAGGGAACCTACAAGTGATAGCTCCAAATCCTTAATGGAGTTCGAGGGTATCTAGAATCGTAGTGAGTAGTATCAACAATAGCAACAATTTCGTGATCTACTACACAAAACATACATCGTTCGTGAACAGCAGTGTATATAGAAGTATATTTAAAATCATACATTAACGACAAAACACTAAGACTTACTTCATAATCATAAGTTAAGTCAACTTTTGGGCCCAATGATACAATTTCCAAGTCATTATGTATCCAACATTTACGTAAACGTGCATTTAACAACGGTGCTTCGAAACGTGGATTAGTACCAATTAGCAAAATGAGATCAGCATCTTCTACACCAGCAATATGACTATTGAACAGGTAATTACTACGCAGATCAGTTCTAAAGAAGAAATATATGAAGAAAAGTTCTGTATTATTAGTAGGTAATTTAATGTAAAATATTAGTATTTTTAATTGGTTGAATATGTGACAGATTGATATTGGTAGGGTAGCATCGGAAACCAAGGAGTACCAGACAGCTGTTTAGTTCTAGTGTGAAACTCCTCAGCAATGCGCACATCAGATTCTGTACTAGGGGCTTCAAATTGACAGCAAACACCTAACTCACTGCACCATTAGGCCGGCATTCAATGGTAGAATTCCAACCCCCATCAATTCAATAAAACATTAGGTTGAAGATATTTGGATTAAAGTACTATTCTTGTCTGTTGTCCACCCTCCCCCCAATAATGATGAGTAAAAGTGGAAGTACGTTTCAAGTAGAGTTTCAACTATTCAGAGTGTTATGATGAGCGCTCACCCAGGATTAGAGTCTCTGGAACCCGATACCATGTACGTTTTTTTTGATTAAGTGACAGAATTTTACAAAGTAGGACAGCAGTTAAGTGAAAGAAACCTTCGATTTTGAGCCAATAATACGCATGTTAGAATCTCATTGTGACTACTTCAGATTAGATGATTGGGTAGTACCATTAGCCTTTATACATGATTTATAGCTCAAAATCAAGCACGAAAATACGTGTATCTATTAGATGGATTATCATGTTGGACGTCAAGATAAGAAAATCCGTTTTCTTTATTACTAGATACGATTCATCAGATCATATCAAATAAAATAGTAGAGAATTATACCCGAATAAATAAATTAAAATCCTGAGTATTAATATAATTTCAGACATTTGTACTACACAAATTTATCGGTTCCTTCAGAACTATATTCCCTTACAAATAGTTTTCCCTTTATATTGATATTATTATTTCTATTCCTGTGCTTCAGATTTTTCTGTAATTTACTATTTTACTGCACTGATAAGTGTAGTTAGCTTAAGTTGATGTACCTCTGTGCTAAGTTCTACGTATGCCCAGAGACGAAATTTCTACGTTACATCAGCAAAACTGGAGGGAATTAATAACATTCATGAAGAATGAAGTAGTCTTTGATAAGAAAGTAAAAGCTAACAGAACATTGTTCAGAAAGATAGAATGGAATCGGAACATAAAAAGGTATGCAGTAAAGCTAAGATTAAAGATATACTTAAAATGAGCACCGTATTGGCCATACGGCCGACATTTCTGCCATAATCTCAAAAGCTCCATGGCCGCTGATTACGATCATTTTTCAGTTTATATGCCGAGATGACTAAACTGCACCCTACGCGCGTCACCGCAACAGTAATAATTAGAGCGTTCCATTTCCAAGCACTAGATAACACATTTGAACTATGCCCTATCTATTTTAGATTGAATAACCGTGTAAAAGTATTATTAGTCCTCATGTATGGATTGTGGCTCGATGTTGAGTAAGTTTTTAACTGGTAAACGAGTCACGTCATTCTAATTACGGGCGGAGGCTCGCATTGATGCCAAGTTTTAGTTTGGAGAGTCTTAGCCACTTATCTATCTAATTCAATGCTCTTCAAGATCACATATTCGTGTGAGTAATGACTAGGGATATGTAACTAAGGTTAAATTGTCCTATATGACAAAGTAATGTATCCTTCCCAGTACATTTACTATTTTACCGAATACCGTACATCTTACTTCGAGTATACACCAGTGAATAGAATATATCTTAACTGGACGTGAACAAACAGAGTTAATGACATGCTTGTTTAGTGAGCCAAATTTCATAATTTGATTTAATTACATCAGACACAGTGGATATTTTCTTCAACTACATACACAAGAATACAGACTAACAGTAGGAAAGCACAATATATTATCACATATCAATGCCAAAAACACCAGAGAATGTCTAATAACATAGCATTAAAATCAACCAGTAATCAACCGATAGATCGACATAAATTTAATTTATCAAGCAATGAGGCAAATATCAACCAATTACACGATCGTGGGTTAATTTAAAAAAATATAGAGAAAGAGAGCACAAGGATACATGCAGACAACAAAACCCGCAAAACTAAGGTCACTGATATGGATTGAGTGAATGCTTCTTCAAAAATCAGAATGACTGCTTCTACTTGATGTAACCACTGATGATGTTATTTAATTAAGACTACGAAAGCTTCAAAAATAAGCCAACCGGTTCAATGAAATCAACATTACCGAAACTGACTAAATTACTTTTAAAATGACTGAAAAATTACCTATCAGTTGGAAAACCTTCTTCTGTGCATACTAATTCAGAATTAAATCGATTGACTAAATCTTTTAGCGCTACCATTGATTCAGCGTCGGCAAATTGACCGACAAGTCCAGCTACTTGATTTGGTTTAGGTACGATTTCTTCAGATGATCCAAGTAAAGGAAGTAAAGTTTCAGCAATTTTGACTAATACATCTTCCCATGTACTTTCGACTAATTTATTAGATTGTTTTAAGAATGGAACCACTAATCGTTGTCTACTTAAACCATCGTAAGAAAATCTAGATTTATCAGCTAACCATTCTTCATTCACATCCTGAAAAGGAATTTAGAAAAAAGTAAAAGAGAGGATATACTAAAAGTAGAATATTTTTTGAGAAAAGGAGTTAATGTGAATGATTACGCTAGACCAAGAAGTAATGAAGGGTTTTATCCCTTCAATAACGTCACTATTGCCAATAAGAGGGACATTTAATTGATTTAGACTACCGACTTCGGCGCTAAAGCCCCTCCCCCTACTGTGATTGTTATGCCTGAGTGTCTAAAAAGCTCAATATAGCACTCTTTATTTAAGCCATCCAAGATGCAGTCGCCGGGGACATAGACGACAAAAAGCTATCAGCATGCACCCGTACTGATTTGATTGAGACAATGATCACGCTAGGATCCAGTAGGCGTGTTTTGGAGACGTAACATACATTATAGGTAAGAGATCCTAAGGTTTTAGCTAGTGAAATCTGTTAACAGATCTGATATAAGGTTCACATATTATAGTGGCATGTGTTGGAGAAGTAGGAGACACGTGGGAATCAGACGTTAAAATAGTAGTTATGACTAACTAACTAACTACGGGTGAAAATGAACTTTCATTGGAAGACAAAGACCCCTCTCACCAAATATTTTTACTTAATCGCTGATTGATTGTGGGACTCTAGCAGAAAGCCAGCAGGATGCTTAGGAAAGATCGGATAGAAACTAATCACCTTATCAAATATATTATAGTTATGAACTGTGAATTATATGATTATTTATATCAACTCAACCGTGACTGTAAGATCGTATGAAATCTGAAGAGCTATTAATAAACAGATAGTCATATTATTGATAGTGTTTAATAGACAATAACTAACTTCATTTAACCTTGGGATGATTCTTAAAACTTGATTTGTACGCATAGAAACAACAATATTTGCACCCAGTGCATCCATTACATCAATTGATTCAATACGTCTTGTCTCCCATGGTCGTGCGGTAAATGCATATGGTTTCGAAGTAAGAGCTCCAACAGGACATAAATCAATCACATTACCAGATAGTTCGCTAAAAAATGGTTTATCTATATATGTACCGATTTGAAGAGAACTTCCACGACCAGTAGTTCCAAGATCGGGAACACCAGCTACCTCATTAGCGAATCTGTTGTAGTAGAGTTATATTCACAAAAACTAGTGATATATACATACCGTTTAAAATAATTGAAAAGTATTAAAAAATCACCTGTTTCTTTGTCAAAATGTTACATTTCCACGAAATAAAGGCATATAGATTAGACGATCTGATATAATAAACCTAAATAGATAAAATGTGACTTCAAAGAAGGCTGAGCACGAGCTCCATAATTATCAGGAGCTAAGTAAGACCTAACGAACTGTAAGACAACAATAGAAGAACCGTTTTACAGCACAGCAGCAAAAAACCAGCTGCCGTGTATACAATTGTAACTCATGAAACTGTGAGGTTGGGTGACGATGGCTCGAGTTTAACAGGGAACATTCATTCCATTGAGGTCACAGGTATATCTCGATGATGAGTGCTAACAAGAATCCGCTGTCATGCAAGTCTTATTGTTAAGAAAAAATATAAATACTATCATAAGTTACAAGTTTAAAAGAAGTCGACATGAGAATCAATTATAAATGATAGTAGTCTCAGTACATAAAACGGGAATACAGAAGTGATACTATTCTCTAAAACATTCTCCGTAGGTTAAGCTTAGTCCTTTGATATTCCGTCGCTCAGTAAGAATGTGGGGTTCTGGGAATAACAATTCACTGTTGATTCCAGATAGCCTTAAGTTAAATTCGTTTTCTATTATTGCATACAATACTTCCTCAGACATAACAAGAACATTCCTCGATGAGATGAACGCCTAATAAATCAGGAATTTAAATTAACAAATGAATACATCTAACTCTTATCAGTTCATGGATAGCCTTTATAATAATAGGCATAACGAAACTGCAACAACTTTATGCTTAAGGTTTCATATCACTTTCGTTCGGAAAACATTGAAAACAAGGCAGCAACGAAAAGCTATATCGGTCTAAATTGAGATTCTTCAGTGATGCACATTCATGAAATCATCATAGGCAAAACCCATGATATTTAGACTTGGTGATGAGTAAATGTCTTTAGGCCACTAAGGTGACACTCATTAGTTAATATTTTTAACAGTAATCAATTCGCAACATTATGTGACCATCATCTAACAACAGTAGTGGGTAACTACCTAACTTCAGACATAGTTAACTCTACTTTTCACTCTAACTAGAATTCTAGTCCCTTCAGGTTTTTAATGTGTGTCTGATGAAAGTTACTTTATGATGTGAAACTTCAAGCTTACGAAATTTCACAACAACTGAAAATAATAATGATACAATTGCTTAAAGACAAGCTGATTACCTTACACATCTTGTACAGTGTATGCAACGAGTCATAATAGTTTTGATTAATGGACCAAGATTTTTATCTTCTACAGCACTAAATAGAGTAAAAAGAAAATATCAGAAGTGTACATAAATGGTAGATTACAATTAAAAAGTATTGATGAGATGTTAGTCACCATAGATTGAAACCTGCACATTCGTAGGGGAGCTGGTTATCATCGATTTTTAAACGACTTTTATTTCAATAAGGAATCAGTTAGTAAATTAAGAACGTTTATCAAATCGATCGCATAAATCCGATTTGTGATAATCCTACTTACAAAGTTAATTATACCCATCATTTCACTCGAATTCCTAGTTTCTTCACTATCCTATCACTGCCCATAAGCGCTGATGATACACTTATCGCTAACATCCAATATCATCTAAGACGATGGTCTAAGTTCTTAAAGTCAGTTCAGCTGGTCTATTGCCTCAAGAACTTCGAGTAAATCATCATACCCTCCCTAGTCAGTGACAACTGATCCACCTAACAATGAGAGGATCCACAAAAAACCCCTACTTCTGAAATACAAAAAGTCACCAGGCCCAGACGACATATTCCCACTCCGGCATTTTTCAGGATGGTTGGGAACCCCTGGCCAGGGAATTGACAAAGTTGTTTGGGAAAATTTGGAAAACTGTGTGTTATATTATCTTCGAATGAAGCAGATGATATCCCTACCTTTAACAAAGGCTTGAGTAACCAGTAGAACAACTATCTGGGGACAAGTCTATTCTCGATGGCTTCCAAGCAATTGGCTTCCGTCACACTTCGCAAATTGTTCAGAATGCGTAAAGGACTGACTCGCGAGGAGCAAGCTAGTTTTAGATCAGGTCGTTTTTCACCCTCAACCAAGTGTTGGAACACCATCAGAGATATTGCAAGTCAACAATCGTTGTGTTTCTCGACATCAAGGACGTCTTCTATTCGTTGGATAGAACTGTTCTCTTTAATTGTCTATTGAAGAGGTGCATCTGTGAAATTTACTGACATCTTAAACGCTCTGTACACAAACACCTTAGGGAGAGTGAGGGTATACAACCACCTTACTTCAATGTTCCAATCTAGTGGTGGGGTTAGGCAGGGTTGCCAAATCCCACTTTTCCTCTCCGACTGCACCATAGGTGACATTATAAAAACAGCTCTGAATGAAGTGTGTGCTGGTGGTGTGGCATTGTTACCTGGAGGAAAAGATTTCGACTTTGAGTAGGCGGATGAGATTGTCATAACTTAATCAGTTAGCGGTTAGTGTCGTAGGTGTTGGATATACTTAGCGCCATCCAAATGCGGGATATTTCCGGAAGGCTGGAAGGAGTACGTGCCTGCTCTGTTAGAGATAGTCGAAAAGTCTATGCAACTAAGTACTTGTATAAGCACTGGTGGTAGTGTGCCCAATGAGATCGACCTATGCATAATTAAAGCTAGATCTGCTTATTCCAATATGGGCCACCTTTGGTAAAGTTGTGATATAAGTCTAACTGCAAAAAGTAGTCCTGTCGTGGATATATATGGTACATGTCAAAACTATGTCAGTTGATGAAGGTTTACATTATTGTATAGTATTGTGTACATAACTTTATCAATGCTTGCTTCATTAGCAGAGTGAATTTGGCAAATTACAAGATACAGTAACTATACTTTGACGTGCAGTCGTATAAATTTTCAAGCCAGCAGGACTTTCTAGAGTACGCTTTTCCGATCAGTGTAAAGATTGCTTCTAATTTGCGTTTAACCAGATAGAGAGCTTTTTGCAACAAAGTAAGGCATCACGACAAGGCAAATATATGAATTTACCGTTTCCCAGTAAAGCGATTATCAACAAAACGCGAACGGTCGGATCCGAAATTCATTGATTGATCCTTGAAATAAAGAGTAGTCGAGAGAAAGTAATAATTAAGAGAATGTTACGCTAACATCTTAAATAGTGCATAAGTAATACAAGACAATGAAATATGCTATGTTCCCACTTAGCAGGCTTTTCATCAATTAACTGCAATGTACTACTCTCTTCTGACACGAGTGATAGCTTATTCAGAAAGGGTCTATATTGAATCTAAATGCATAAATTTGAATTACTTTATTTTCTCATACACTCGCATATGACTATTATATCAGTATATAGATAAAATATTCATACAATGATAACCAACATTCAAGTGTCTAGGTTGATGATGATAAACGGGTTTCAGGTTGTTGCAAGGAGTGAATAAAATACTGAGAGGTAGACAAGGCGCAATGACATAATGTGGTTGAATGATAAGTGTTTACGAGATGGAATTACTAACACAAGTCCCAGAATAAATTGATATCAAAAATGAAGACACCTAGTCGACCGAAGAAATTTCCTCTTTTGTAAATAACATATATACACATAAGGTATTCGATAAGCACCAATAGGTGCAATTTAATTAATACATAATTGAAATTACTGAATCTGTTAGGATAACCACGAACTTCTTCAATAAGCATGTAATTAGGTGACCATATAGGCTTATTTTCTCGTATTTAATATTAGGAATTGTATTTGGCCAGTCACAATTGATATACGTGCAACCGAAGTGGATTACTTCAATGTAGCCTTTAGTTACAAACTTTTAGTAGGAAACACTCACCCTGGATCCTATTACTAGCCATCACCCAACTTTATCAAAAACTTGTAACTAAGGTCATAATAAAAACAATCTGTTAAGGATGCACGCGAGCAAGAAGAAAGTGATCAAATGCAGTTGAAAAACATCAGCAATGAGATAACTCAAATTCTCACAAATATGTAACTTTTAATGCTTTGTTGTATAAGACGCTCCTAGTTACGAGAATAGCTATCACAAAAGTATGTAGAAAGAAATTACTTGGAGATCGCATTCTCCTCCTTGATCACAAATAGGACAATCCAAAGGATGATTAACAAGTAGAAATTCCATAACACCTTCACGTGCTTTACGAGTTACCTCCGAATCCGTTTTAATACTCATACCACGCATTACTGGCATCGCACAACTAGCAACAGGTTTCAATGACTTTTCCACTTCGACCAAACACATACGACAGTTACCAGCAATGGACAATCGTTCATGATAACAAAACCTAGTAATCATAATTACAAAATGTAAAATATATATAATAGAGTAGTGAACATGAACAAAAATAACTTGTTTCAACATTACAATTCCAAGTTCTTGATAAATTAAGACAATGATAGATTTTAAGTCATAAACTTGTAACAAATATTGTTTATCCATAATGAAACGTTGATATCGCTCGAGTTTGTTTGGACCACCGCATAAGTAATGAGGTTAGATCCAAGGTATTAGGGAACGATAGTAAATCAGTTACTGAAATCATAAATCTTTACTGATTAAGGTGGTTAGGACACATATTACGTAAGTCCAACCAACAAATACCACGACGCCGTGCTGATTGGCATTGGAGTAGGATGGAAGAAAGTTAACGGTAATCATATAAAAACGTTGTATCAATCCTCGGGAGATTTAAAATCCCGAAAACTACAATATTTTGGAAAACTAAAAGAACTTGTACTGATTTTAGCAAGCTAGATTTGTTTACCACTCATTACATTGATCCAATCATATATGGGTTATGTTCCAGAGTAAATGTTATAACATTTAACATTAACATTAACTCAATTGTAACTTGGGACCCAATTAGTTAAATATTATTTCACGTTAAGCTTTGTGCAACTGTTATATGCAGTTAATGATTGTATTCAATTAATAATCACAGTAGTGAAAGTAGTAACAGGCTTAAAATTAATTGAAAGAATTAGAGACAAAGGTAAGGTTTTGAAAAAAAAACAGGAAATTATGAATTCAGAAAAGGATAAGGAATGGATGAACCTGCAACATTACCAACGATTTCTAAGCATGTCACCCAAAATCACTAATCAATGATTATGATCATCACGAGGACCCCAACCAGGTAATCTGCACCTATTAACATAGATAAACCCAATTATCAACGACTTCATCGACTGGTGCCATGTTTTGATTTGTCTGCCCCTAGCTTTCTCCCAGACTATACCTATACCAAACAGGATTGCTCGTCGAGGTAGGTGGTGTTCGAGCATATATAACACATGTCTACACCGCCTCAGTTCATGAAGATTCAGCATCCCATCAATCGATTTACAATATTTACCTAGTTCTCTAATCCTAACACACGTATTACTTACTTCGTGATCACAGAAAACACGAGTAATGCTTCGAAGACGTCTATGATTGAATACTAGAAGCCTATAAATATCTTCTTCCCTTAAAGGCCATAATTAACATCTACGAGGTAGAACAAATCGGACTGCTGTGTAGTAAACACGTCCATTAGTCACTAGATAGATGTCTCGAAAACGCTGAAAGTGACACAGATTAGCAAAAGCCAATGGAGACTTGGGTATACGAGCCAAGAATTTATTGGACACTTCAGTAGACCATAAAGATTGATGAGATTTCCAAGATAAATAAAGTGGTTAACACATTTAACTTCTTCGCTTCCTATTACCAATTTATGCTGAAGCAGCATTTTGCATTTGGATGTTGATAATGGCATCCCAAACATTCACGCATTCATGCTTAAGGCGGTTAAACGACGCTGCATGTTGTCAGCATCTTAACCAAGTAGGACTATGTCATCTGCATATTCTCAGTCGACAAGCTTATCTCCTGGAAGGGGGTTGACCCCGGAGAACACAGACGACGAAAATGCTGACTCTAAAAGCAAGTGAATGGTAAAATTAAATAATGATAGGGAAAGCGATTATACGTGATTATATATATATATATATATATATATATATATATATATATATATATAGAGAGAGAGAGAGAGAGAGAGAGAGAGGGAGAAAGTTTGAATGTAAAGTTAAGGAATCACGAATGATCAACAAAAATAAATAAACAGTGATCAATTAGTACCTACCAGGAAGAAAACCAATTGAGAAAACTATTACATAAATCTACTATCAAACACTGCTACAAGATAATGACAAAAAGCAAAACACAATCGTTTTTTGGAACACATAAATTTTTTAACGATACCAATAGTTCTATGAATAATACAAAATCTATAGAAATTGCACACCCACTAACCGAGGAATTTGCACACCAGCCAAAGCACATGCTTGTAAAATAGTCATACCAGGTTCACATAAGACTGTTTTGCCATCTACCAAGACTTCAATATGCTGAGAAGCTGGATGGGCTGGAGGAGGTGGGGGTGAATTTGTTGGATTCTTAGTAGTGTTTGTAGTTGACGTAGTCCCAGACACACCAGCGACCACTTCTTTAATGGGAAAGGGTCGAAACGAAGATGTTTGTCTACAGACTGCTTTAAAAATAAAATGTGTATACAAAATAAAATTAAAACTAGCATACATATGTGTATATGCATATACATAAAAAACTACCAAGTGGAAATGCTGACGTTAGGTACGAGGAATAAACAAGGTCGATTGGGGCACGTCACTAATGTCCAACCAAACCCAACTAACGAGGGTAACAGTAGGTGGTAATACAGCCATGGGTAGCAACACAAAGAAGTGACGTCAGTTTATGAAGTCATAAACCATTAGTCTCAATTACACCGGTATATGTCGGCTCCCGAGTTGGGTCCGAGGGATAATAGTTGCTACACAAACTAGGTTTTCCAGTCAGTGTTGAGAACTAGGTGTGATTCGGAGAAAGGATATTTAAGTGATCGAGTTACGACTTTGTAGATGCAGAAATTAAGTTGGTTCTAGTGAAGCAACCAAACCTTGATGCTATATGCACTATATGACAATGACATAGTTATTTGTTCCGGTTAACTCACCAGCTTACTAGAAGTAGACCCTACATTATAAGTTCTCCAGCTGGTTTTTAGTAGTGCAATCCTTAAAACCCAGAAAACGGAAAGAAGACAAATATATTTTACTGCTTAATAATCTAAAATAATCAACTTTAATTAGCTAACAGAAACGTTGTGTAGAACTCGATAACGTAAAAAGCGAATGTATGTAGTTTATATAACATCATTCCGGTATGAGGATAATTAAAAATTAGTTTACATGTGTCTACAACAAACAAAACTGGATGCTGTTGGCTTAAGCCAAGGTATATTTATAGATTTATATACCTTATGCGTATCTCGTTCTAATAAGATTACAGAAAGCATTACTGGTGTTCAAGAAGGTAAAAGAGTTATTAATTCAGGCGCATCACTAACTTTTATTGAGTTTTCCAAACCAAAAGTGAGCATAAAACTTGTTGAACAACATCTTCGACGGGATGGACGAAGAACCCGCGTAAAGACCGTGACCTTCCCAATATCCAATAACTTTGAAATTAGCTTGTTTGAACAGGCTAATTAATTCAGCCTATAATCTTGAAGTTAATATCTGATTTTAGACTGTTACTTACGTTTAATCAAGCCAGGTAAGCCGTGTAACTGCATTGGTTTAAATAACTTATGAGAAACGATTGTTTACATACCATTTGTCTATTATAAATATGAAAGGTACTCACGATTATAGAATGTCCAAAATTACTTCTGATGATTACGCACTAGCAAATAAAATTTAAGATATATTTGATCGTAGGTAGAACGTAAACGGTATTTCAGCATTAATGCTGGCTGATTCTGAAAGTAGCTACTTTCCACGCCATATCATGTCATGATCCCGTGATAATGTCTCACAGACAGTCCACATCTATTTGTGTCCGACAAAAGAAGCATGATCAAAATTAATGACAAAAGCCTATACAACTCCCTCCTTCTTCCTTATCTGTTCGTAGGAACCCTAATACTTACGCGCCCGGGGCTAAAACCCAACGCACTCGGTAGTGGTGAAATTTCCGTGATATCCTGTAAAGCTGTGCAGCTTCTGGATGTTGATTCCAATGGAATAGTGTTATTGAACTTAACTTTGCACCAAGTTATTTGTTTCCTTCTTCATTCTGTTTGCCCCAAAACAAATAGTTACATAGGTCCTCGACACTGATACTGACCATGTTTGTTTTAGCAGACACTACTAGTTGAAGGCGCTCGGTCATGCATCATCACCAGATCACGCCACGCCGCATCGTGGAAAGCAACCCTCTCTCTAGTTTGCCAGCCTAGACGTTGCTATTCCATTGCCACCATATTCACGACCAAATATAACTTCCTTTCCATCTTTATTTGCCTTCTGATTTATTCTCATTCGTAAGAGTGGGTTCAATCGTTAGAAGTTGCCCTGGTAATACCGCAAACGTAACTTGGTCATATATCGGATGCACTTCAAGCCAAATAACGAAAATTTTATCTAGCATTCGAAGAAAGTGGGAGAAAATGTTTCACTTTTGTTGTATTCAAATGGTAACGTTACTGATCAGTGTGTGAATCATTTCACAAAAGCTAAGAGTTTAGAGAAATCACTTTGTTTTGGTTAGGGCCATACCACACAGTTTCATCGTGAATTTTGAACTGGGGTAGATTCAGTAAGACACTTCAAACTCTTTATCACCATGGTTTTCGGGAGGCCACGCAAGCTCATGAAGTGTACTCGGTATATGACCAAGTTACGTTTGTTGTATTATCAGAGCGACTTCTAACGATTGAACCCACTCTTACGAATAAGAACAAATCAGAAGGCAAGAAGGGATGGAAGAGAAGTTACATTCGACCTTAAATAGAGCGTCAATGAGAAAGCAACGTCTAGAGTGGCAAACTAAAGAGAGATGCTACCCACGGTGCGTCGTGATGTGATCTAGTAGTGATGCTTGACCGAGGGCATTAGTCGTGTCCGCTAAAACAAAAATGGTCAGCACCAATGTCAAAAGGCTATGTAACTATTTATTTTGGGGATTATTTACCGTTACAGTTACATACATCCCTTGATATCTTGGTCTATAAGATGTCAACGTAAACTTAGAGTAAACAGTGTTGGATTTAGTTGTAATTGTCATACTACTCATGATTAGTTGAGCGTTTATTGTGCTATTCTCAACTTTCATTTGATTCGTCAGTTGTGACCCAAATATCTAGACGTTGATTTCTATTGGTTTGAACATTGTTTGTCTAGCCAGCCATCTTGTCTTAAAATTTTTCCGCTTTTGCGCGTAAGGTGCAGATTGTTGTAACCATTTTGTTGTTGTTATTGCTTAATCACACCGACTGTAAGCGACTAGTAATTTAATAATTGTCTGTTGTAGGGCCGCATCAAGTACTTATATATCTATTCCATTATATAAATATACCGAATTCAAAAGACAATCTTTTGACTTTACCGACTTCGGGTGCGTTGTTCCGGTAAATCTAACGTGAAGTCAGATAAATTGTACAATGAGTTTAGTAGCACCAATAACTTCAAATGAGAGAGGTGATACAATGAGCCCAAAATAATGAATCGATGATTCTCAGCATTAGCTGGGCCGTTGTTCTACTTTTAGACGATTCACAACGTCAAGTTTCCCTTTTTTTTCTAGTCGTCTCCGTTTGTAGTTCGAATTTTGTTGTTGATAATTTGTGACAGAGACCACAGTCTCGCTTATGAGATGAAGCTTTACCAATCATATTGATCCAGTAAATGCTATTCAAGTGATGTATTTAGGATAAAACGTCAGTAACTACATTGTTAGCCTCGGACGTTTGTCGTTTATAGTTAGTGAATTCGGATATGTAGCCTAGATGACAAGACTCTCGTGAAGCATACTTGTCTGAAAGTGAGTTCATGCTAAACATATGTGGCTAACTATTTAAAAAATGTTCATCACAGTACGCAGCTGGTAGTTCTTGGCTGAATGTGATGTGACGCAACCCAGTATCTTGAAAAAGGTTTTGAGAAGAATACTAGGAGTTGCCAACCTTATTTAATCAACCGTTAAAGAACCATGCCACATTCTTAATCATATACGTCAATGTAAATAAGTGCCTTCGTATCTTGATGTGCCAGATTAGTCACCCTAGCTATTGATTCTTTCGCTACAATAGAGGCTTTTTCTTTTTTGTATTTAATATTTCAGTCTTGTCGTTCCAACAAAGTCGTTCTCTTGGCGGTCTCAAAACAGTTGTGTAGTTAGGTGTAATACGCTTGTAAAAGCTTAGCAATTCATCAATATCTTTCACCAGCTGAGTGGCAGGTAGTTCTAGTTACTCGGGACTAGTTAATAATAATTTGCTTCTTGACATCAGGAGCAAGCCTTTTGTACAGGCGGAATCGTCAAAAACATACCAAACAATAGCAGTGTTGAATGGTTGCACAAGCAAATTTTACTACGACAAATAATCACCCACTTTAAAGTGCCCAGTAATGTAGTGCGACATTTAATTGTGTGGATAATGACCAGAAATGGAAAGAATAATACACATTTTGGTATAGTTATTAAACATTACGGAATTGGGAATTTCAAACTGCAAGGAGCAATAAAATTATACACACGGAGTGCAGTGATTTTCGGAAAAAGGATATATTGGATGATAAAATTAGATTGCATCAAAATCTCACCGCTCAAAATCAAACCACACTGAATAGCGCTCTTATCCAATATTCAAGTACTCCTAGCCTTCTCCTGAATCTGGATAACCTCCATTCTGTTAACTCCCAGCCATCTCCTGGAATCACACCGCCATAGAAGGAAAAAGTGGTTGTTTGTCGGGAGTGCACAATAATATAATTTATACTTCTGGTAGCCCAGTACTGTAAAATGTAAACTTTCTTGTCGTTGGCTCTGTTTTTAATTTATATTTTCATACTGTGTGAATTCCCTAACAGTGACTCTCTGCCAAAGCCATTTTGATTGCCATATTATTCTGAGCATGCCTGTTTGCTCACATGCACAAGTGCTGCTTGAGGACAATGCTGTTATTACTGCTTAAAAGCGAGTGAGTATTGGTTGAACGGACTTTGTCCAGAGGTTTGACGGAGTGAGATAAGCCTAGTGCACGGCTCCTTGGGAAGCTATGGGTTTCTATTTAGTCCATTTGCCAGTTATTTATCTTGGGAAAGATGAGATAGTTGCCATCTTGTTTTATTCAGGACGGAGGTATCGAGCATCAATGATGTGCCCACTGTGTCCAGGTGGTTTTTCTGTTCGGCATATAAGTATGTTTTTCATATTACCATGCATATTATTCACAGGTCTTAGATCGATGAAACGATCAAGTATTGTGTAACGTTTTGTCATTTTATTTTCTGTCTCACGGAGCTTTCTTCTGACGGAGAGGAACTCATCGTAGCAGATCCTCATAATCTCTGGAATTCAATCAAAGTAAGAAGTCCAGTTGTCTACCATATTACTATTAAATATTGCTAATAATGATCATATTTGTTGTGAACGGTTGAAAAGTCACCAGAAGAAACCCTTGTTGATCGATTTCTTCTACTTTGTAACAACGCTTATACTACCTATCCGCTATCAAGCTTATCATTGTAGAATGATTCATCCAGCTATTGTCAGTTGGATAAGTCTGCATATTAGATAGTCATTCTATGCTTATCACAGGGTCATGGACATCCTTGATTTAAAAGACAAGGTGTACTATGACTGTTCGTTTCAAGCAAGAGTAATTTTACTACGCCTAGGAATTAAACCTGTCAGTTTGTCATGCCATAACCTTGAAACTCTGCTACTATGTAATAAAACTGAATATCTAGATTGTCCAGCCGAAAAAGGATAAGTAAGAAATTTGAAGAAGAGGTTGGATATCAAAAAGCCCGGGCGTTTAACCTTCCATTAGATAAATACAAATATATGCTCATTTATTAGCTGTTTTGGATTAAGGTTTGTTCTGTCAAGCATAGAGATGGCGTCTATCTTCTGTTGCATTAATCTAGAACTATATTCATCACATGTTGCAAATTTAGAGGCTACCTTTATAGGTATTTTGGACCAAAAGAGCTTTGGTAAGTCCCTATGTTTTCGGAACCTTGCAGTCATCAGAATAAGTGGTTCTTTTAGGCTTATCATTTATCTATTAGGGTTTCTTAACACTGGTCATTAGGATGTGAGCTAAATTCTTGATTGAGTTTCACTAAACAGTAAGTGAATGGAGACTTTTTGATGTGGTCTTTTATCTGAAATACAGCCAACAGAGTTTAACAGCAATCTTACTATGTCCGAAATTATTGCAGTGGTTCTGCTATTTCTGTTTTCCAAAAAGGTTCTCTGCAAGTGTGTTAAATTCTAGTTGTGATACAGGATTCTTAACCCCTTTAAGCCCGACACCTATATATGCACTATTGGTAATTTCACCCTCATCACCCTCAACTCATGCAAAAATGACAATCTCGGGGTACTCGTATGATCAAAAAGTTCAAAGCAAAGATACGACAAATATATATTTATGCTGGAAAGAGATAGGACTAGTTATTTTTTATGTAATTATTCTTAATTTGCTATTTTTTATTAATTGTAAAATGGGCGGTAACCGGTACTGCCGTTTATATTCTCCGCATTGACCTCGCATCTTGTGATTGGTTGTAGTGTTTATTCAGTGTGCTAATTTTTCTAATTGTTACAAAGTCGTTGTTGTAATTATATATACAGAGTTGGCACAGAATAGAACTGAATCTTCTCAGTGCTGCGTTCGTGTCTTCTTGATTTTGGCTTTGGGCGAGTAATCGGTTTCGAGTGTTTGGTTCAAGGTTTCGAGTATCTGTTCGCGTAGAAAATCCAGCGAGTTGAAGTTGCGGTTAGTGCTGCAGAGGTATAAGGGTTGCGTTCCGTCATATTAGTCGGCGACATATCAGTTTAAACTCAAAAATATCCAACGTTAAGAAATTATATTACGCGACAGATTTCAGTGGTACGGTACAGTCTAACATTTATCACATATACCAACAAAGAAATATGCGAATCAAAGATCATTATATTAGGAGGTAAACATGGACTCTACACCTTAACTAGCGTCTGATGGTGTGATAGTAAAAAGGATTAGCGACTGATATCTGCAAGTTATTTTTACTGCCTGATGTTATTACTCATATTAAAGGATTTTTTCACTGCATATTCCAGTGGCTACCGGTTTTCCTCATTCCACCGTTTCTACCTCCTGTAAGCTTCGGGGAGGAGAACGAAATTTTAGGCATACCAAAATAGGAGTTTTGGGAATACAACCGAAGTGCAAATTCACAATTAAATATCTACTGACATTGAATTAGTTCTTTGGTCACGGGTCTTGATATGTTGTGACGATCAAAAATTTTGAGGTTAAAGAAGAAGTCGTAATTACTCCAGGAATCAGACTTGCAATTTTCCTGTGAGACTATACCAAAAAGTCAAGTTTTAAAACACGATACATATACTAGAATTACAGGTAGGGATTAACCACCGTAAAGTCATATTACTCTTGAGGTTTTGTTACGTCATAAGTGGTCAAAATCCATACGCAGAAATCGCATTTAACGATATGGCATTTTTTATGGCCAGGATATCTTCTTACTTTGTTTTTTAAGTCACTCTTATAATGCCCAATTATTAGCCGGCTATTTAAAATGATATATGGTTACTTACTTTTTAACCCAAGGGTAAACATATTATTTCGTAACAAGCTTGGGATCTTTAGAAGTGGGCGTAATAGTGCCAGTCAGCGGGAGTAAACATTTACAATCTCCCGCAAGCAATGGACGTATCAACTTGGCATATCTGTCGTTTACTACGACCAGTGGACTACTACTAATCATATACATAATTATAGTGAAAAAAATAACAAGTCAAAAAGTTAATAACGTCATGCAGGACGATAGCATATCAACGTCAGGAACAGAGAGAGTATTCAATGTATTTAGTACCACTATGGTGAGCTGTGATAATCCCTGTGGTTTACTAGTGTTCGACTTTTGAATTTTTTAGCTCGAATCCGAGTATTTAGTGGTGTTCAGCTGTAGTTGTCTAGCCGTTCGATTTCACTGGCCCTAGTAAAGTGGCCAGGAGAATTATTAAAAACATTTTTTTCTTTACCTCATCCTCTATAATTTCGAATGTAAAGTAATAAGGGAATTTTAGAATAGGGCCTGATAAACTTTGAACTATATTAATACCAAGAAACGAGTTAATATGAAATTTAGTATTAGCTCCTGGTGTATTATATTTAAAGAATGGCTTTAATTATGAGATAGGCTGTGATAACAACAAAGATATTGCAGTGGACGACTAGCTGTAGAAGTAAATAACCCCCCCAAAAATGAATGACCTTCTAGATAACAGACTATGGTTTGAATCTTGTTAATCTTAACTGACACTACTAACTTGAAGCGTTCGAACATGCATAGCAGCCTTGCTCCGGGACAGCCCTTTGAATATTTAATATAAGAAGCCTCATATTCATTTTTCTATTCATATATTCAAACATATTATTTGTCTAAATATACATTTAGAATGCAAGAAGAAGGCACTAATTGGGAGGAAACATATTTTTAAATATTTTAAAGCAGAGGGATGAATTCTTTGTATTATTTCAGATAGTGGAATGAATTAATTGTGGCTAAGTGATTATTGTTGATGTAATAGCACAGAAGACGGTTATCAAATCAGAAAACTACATGTCAGCTAAAATGCGTTGCTTCATTTAATGTCATTATACACCTTCAATGAAATATTTTACTCGAAATTAATGTTATCCAAATTTATTTTGGTTGTCAATGATTGTCAGATTTTGATTTTGTAGATCATTCTCTAACTTGTTGCTTGCCATATCACCTACCCTCAAGAAATGTGGTGTACTTTACAAACTAAATTAATGATACGTCAGCATTTTGTTTTTTGATATCGTTAATTCATTGATTTGGTTTGTTTCTTTCACGATTTAACCTGATGGGGAATTGCTCAAATAATACACTTTATTAAGTGAACAAATATTAAAAGTTTTATTACTGAAAAACAGTTTTTAATTTCATGATAATCATATGTGTAAGATGATAGGCTTGATGTTATTTGAAGATAGTCGGGTAGCAAATGGAGCCAGCCATACTGAAGAAAATATAGCAATTACAATCATGAGTAAGTACTCGTTGAGATTACCCAAGATGGCAAATTTGCATAGCTTATATTGCCACTCAACTGTATTGATCTTGTCTTAAATATGTTTAACATAGATAATCGTTATAGTCGCTAATTAAATTAACTTATTATGATTGAGTTGTAAAAAACTAAGGGGATATCCTTTTTACATTCTAACTACATGGTAGATCGTTTTATCTCAAAAGGTACTGCAATTACTTAATTTGACAGACTTAAGTGAACACTGAAGTTTAATTCTATTTGGGAGTCGCAAAGAATATTTTCGAATTGGAATCCAATATCATTAATTGGCCTAGTTTAGACAGCTAATAAAAATCAAGAAGTATGGGTGATGTTATATTAGTATGGGACTTTTCAGCATGGCCCGACTAAGATTTAATCAAGGTGTCGAGCCTAAAATCTCTACGTTTCTTGGTGTATGATTTAACATCAGACCACTAAGCTGGCCGACATTCACGGTTGCCTAACTGAATCTAATTTGCGATGTCGAATTTAAACTGTATAGTTTCTACAACACCTAATTAAATTCATTTTCAGTTTAGCAATGATATATTTAAAGAGTTAACTTCCTAAGTTTTAGTTAAATGAAAATAGTGGATTTCATCCATGTCGAATGTTATGCAATTACCAACCACCGACGACATTCCAAACAATAACTTTTGGTCTTCTATGATTACAATAATGTCTGGTAAATTGGTTGATATTCAAAGTCAAAAATCCTTTATCTGTCCAATAACTATCATATGTCATCAAATACTAATAAATCTCATTATCCACAATTTCTAATTTTTTCATTCTGTTACAGATTCGTAAATGAATTAATTTAGCTAACTAAGTCATTTGGTAGTTGTAAGCTTATCACACAATATCGTTTATCATCATTCATTCATCCATTTATCCACCTGTCAGAAATCTGTTCGTCATTTAAAGAATTAAACCGATCAATGAACAATCATCTGTTTGTATTCACAAGTAATTGTTGTTGATTGAACTTGTCACAGATTGATATTAGTAGGGTATCATAGAAAACTAGAGAGAACTAAACTGCTATTTCGTTCTAGTATTGGATCCTCAGCTGTTTGCACCCTAGAACTCAGTTAAGTGAAACTTGTCGGAAGTGAGACAGTTATCACCAATCACAGTAGATGATCATCGTGCTATATCACGAATTGATGGGAGTAGGAATTCTATCATTAAATGCCGGCCCTGTGGTGCACAGGGTTAGACATTCGATTACCTGAAGCTCTAGAGAGCTCACTGCTCAGCCGTCCCGTACTAGGACGAAACAGCTGCTCAGTACACACTAGTTTTCAGTGGTACCCCATCGATACCAATCTGTTACGAATTCAATCAACCAAAATTAATTCCCCCACCCAAAACCAATTAATTCAACTACAATTGTCAATTAGATGTCTAATGGACCAATAAAATATTGTCTATCTACTCATCAATCATAAATATGATTGGTTGATTTTCTAAGCTACATTTGATTGGTTAATTTGTATTTTGTGCCAAAGTGATATGTTTAGAATATGTTTTATCATATTAAATGAATTATAATTTAAAATAATATGATCAACATAATTAACAAATTAATTGTCTTTTCGATATCTTAAATAAATAAATAAATTATTTAAAGATAATTACCAGATGATTTATTCAATGTACATGCAATATTGTGTAAAATCATCATACATTTGTTTTATTACATTTTCAACAGTCTTCATAGTACTTTTAAACTTATCATTAATTACAAGTAATAAATATGATTATAAATGGAATGAACAAGTAAATCCGTATAATAATGAAAATAATAAAAATATTCACTTAACACGTCATCATAATGCTTTAATATCATATAATGTAAACAAGGTGAATAAACAGACACAATCACCACATAGAAATGTTCAATATTCATCTAATGGTGATTCATCGATTTATCAAAATCATCCTTCAATACAGTCGAATGCATATCGTTTTCAAAGACATCGAATACCATATTTAAGAAATACAGAATCTGTTAATCCGTATCATTCATATTCATCAAGAAAATATTCACAAGAATGGTGGAGAAAAAATTTTCTATCTGGAAGATATCCAAATAGAAATGATAATCTTAAGCGACGAAATCGTACAACAACAACAGATCGAGAAGTGAATGATTATGCAAACATTTATTCATCAGACAGTCAAAATGAATATGATAATACAAAACTTGAGAATTACTTTGAAAATACTATGCCTTTATCAAATCAAAATGATCGTGTTTGGAATGAGAAAGAACAATATTGGGGCTATGCACCAAATTCGTTTGGCATACATAATCAAAAACCTGACATTTCAACTTATTTATGGTCGCAAAGTGCTAGACAATTTGATGAATGTATACCGCCGTTTTGTATTCCAGCAAAGTGTGATTATCATGCAGACAATCGATCACCATGCACACAAAATACTCAGTGTATTGGCTCTATTCCATGTTATCAAAATGATCCAATATGCACTCAAACAAATTATGGAGTACATTGTAATGTAATGAACTCAACATTTTGCCGGAAGATGTTCAATTTACAGTGTAGTTTTGGGTGTGTTAGAAATGGATCTCAACCTTTGGATGTATTATGCGTATGTAATCCATGGACTTCAAAAAATAATGAATCATCTTGTGCCTCCGTAGACTTGGATATATTTAAATGTCCTTCAGGGTGTGAAGGAAGAGGTCAATGCGATCTGAGAACCAGAAAGTGTTTGTGTTATCCTGGCTTCAAAGGACAATCATGCGAAATAGAAGAACGTTGTCCTCCAGGATTAACTGGACCTGACTGTGAGTATGATATTGATGAATGTTTAAGTGGTAGGAGTGGATGTGAGAGCAAATGTGTGAATACTTATGGTTCATTTCGTTGTGAATGTGAAAATGGTTATGTTGTTGCACAAGATAATCCAAAGAAATGCACACCAACGGAGTGTTTGACAAAATGTCATTTGGAAAATGGAAAATGTGACGAAGCAGGCAAATGTCAATGTTTGAAAGGGTATGAAGGAGAGTGGTGTAACGTTGATATCAATGAATGTGCATTAGGAACACATAATTGCGATCAAATTTGTATTAATACTCCTGGATCGTACTTATGCGACTGTCATTCAGGGTACAAGCTTAATGCAACTAACAAAAAAACTTGCTATGAAGTTTCTTGTAATCCTAAGTGTGCTGTTAATCAGGGATTTTGTTCTGATGACGGAATATGCACTTGTCGACCGGGATTTACTGGACCGGAATGTGGTGAAGACATAGATGAGTGTAAACTAGGTACACATAACTGCTCTCAAAAATGCGTTAATACATATGGTTCGTTTAACTGTGAATGCTTTGAGGGATATGAAGCACAGAATATTAACGGTATGCACTTAGTATGCACTCCTAAATGTTCGGAAAAGTGCATTTCAAACAAAGGAAGGTGTGATGTAAATGGGAAATGCATCTGCCGTCGTGGATTTACAGGTCCTGACTGTTCTGAAGATATAGATGAATGTGAAATAAAGCCTGAACTTTGCGTTCAGGGCTGTGTTAATACCTTTGGGTCGTATTATTGCACATGTTATAAAGGTTATCACCAGGACCACAAAGGTCATTGTCTTCCAAATAAGTGTAGTCCTGAGTGTGTTCATGGACAAGGTGAATGCACACCCAACGGTTCATGCTTCTGTCACCCAGGTTTTCGAGGTCCTTCTTGTGAGACAGATGTAGATGAATGTGAAGAAGGAAAACATAACTGTCAGCAAGAGTGTATCAATATTCCTGGGTCCTTCAAATGTTCTTGTCACTCAGGCTACAAAGTATCTAGTATAAATCCGTCAAAGTGCGAACCTATTTCTTGTCCATCTCATTGTGTTTTAGCCGATGGAGAGTGTAAGTGTGAATGTAAGCCTGGATATTTAGGACCTAGTTGCAAGCAAAAAGTTGATTCGTGTGCAATTAAACCGTGTGATCAGATTTGTGTAGATTTGGGTAATGGAAAATATACATGTCAATGTAATGAAGGTTTTGAACCAAACCCAATTAATCCCAAACGATGTCAGCGTATATGTCGAGAAGGTTTAGATTGTGTTTATGGAAGCTGTCGAACTGTATTTGCAAATGACACAGATCAAACTTTATGTAAATGTATTGAAGGATTTTATGGTAAAAAGTGTCAAAATGATATAAATGAATGTTTGAATGAAGACGGTCAAAAACATTTATGTGACCATCATTGTATCAATACACTGGGATCATATCAATGCTTCTGTAATCCAGGTTATGAATTACAGTCTGATGGTAGAACATGTAAAAAGCAATTTAATCCTGAAATGAAATGCCCTGAATATTGTTTAAACGGTGCAACATGCAAATCAACAGGAGAATGTTTATGTCAACCTGGATATGAAGGAATATATTGCGAAAAAGTTAAAAACATTTGTACACTATTCAATTTATGTGATCAACAATGCTTTCCTAAAGAAGTAAGTCAGCTATATTGTCGAATACAAAACTCATACTGGAATATAGTACTTCAGTACTAATGTAAATCGTAATCATACCAATATAAGAGGATTTATACCGCAGGTAGATTTTAGTTAGATAGTCATTGAAAGTTGTATAGTGCAGGACAGCCATTTCGTCCTTCTATAGTTGGACTTCTCAGCGACGGGCAGCCACTGTTTAACTAGGCGAGTAGAATGGAATCTTCACACCTCACAGAAAGCACACCGTTTGTAGGTCACTGAACTAGTATCCAATTGTGAGAGATGTAATAAAACCGAAAGAAGTAATATCAATTAACATCTGTAGAGTAAAAGACAGAAATATGTCCTATATTTAAATAATACTTATGTTTCGGGGAACTGAATAACAGATAATCCTTGTTTAGCCATCGTGTGTTAAAGGACTTTCTTTACAAGAAAAATTCTCACGACGCTAAGCTTAATTCATGGAAAATCTTCATCACGAATAGAAGTCAGATAAAAGAGTATTGAACCGATGGGTAGATGCTATTGTTTAATAGGGATGTTTATTTTCGTGGAGATTGGTACTTTTTATTGATTGAATACGTCGCAGATTGATTTTGGTGAGGTACCATTTAAAACCAGGAAGCACTAGGCAGCAGTATGCATCCCAGATTCCGCCCCGCCCCATGGACTGAAGGTTAGCGAACACCTAACTCCCTGTACCACTGGGCTGGCGTTCAGTGATATTGTTGAAGAGTTTTACACTAGAAAGAAACAGCTGTCTAGTGCTCCCTAGTTCTCAATGGTACCGTGCTGACATCAACCTATGACATACCCAATCAATAAAAATATACCATCATCTTTGATTGGGTTTAATAACACATGGATATTTGGGATCAAACTCAAAACCTTCAGATGTTGTAATAAATAATGATAACATGCATCAATTAAGGTAAATTACTGTGTGAATATTAGTTTAGTCATCAATTATTCTCATCAACCGTGTAGTTCCTAGTTGTTCTATACATGATATCAGTTCGTGACACAAACTATACTGTAATGTTTTGCGTGTTAGTTACACTTCAGCATTATTCAGTTATAAATAACAGAAGATATAATCATCATGGGATAGATTATTTCACTAAATCACTTCCAAAGAATACGTATGAAGTCATCATTATAAAAAGACTACTTCCTCTCTCCTCCCCTACCCTTCCCCAAATAAAATGTTACATAGTTTATAGGAATTTTCTCCCAAAGAAGAACGAACAGATTCGTAAAACTTGGTAGATGAGTGTATGTAAAACATACGTGTAAAATATATTTGTTAATAATTTCAGTGAATAAATTTAAAGAAATTCCGATATTTCACTCGGCAATCTAGCACCAGCTTCTTTAAGGAAATAATCCAAGTCGGAAAATTATCGAATGTAAAGGTAAATAAGAAGTTAAATGTCACTACGAATGTCTAATCGTATGCAGAGTATGTGCATACTGTTACATGAGTCATTATAAATAAGCTGATGTTGAAATGTTGTGGATGAAAGGAGGTGTACATTTCGTGTGTAGTTACATGTCATAACCATTATGCATATATATAACTCTGGGTTATGTTCACTGAAAGGGATAGACAATCTGAGGATTGACGTGTCAAATTACGTAAATTTGAATAAGAGTAAATGGATGTGGTGATAATTATGGGTTGAAGGATGGATGTCTACTTGCAACTGGTAACACATTGAACTGTATATTTAAACCAAATAATTCTAAACAGAATCACTAAATGAAACAAGCTTGTATCTTCCTGTTGATTTGTAATGTACTGAAACTGGTCAGCCTCTGCTGCCAAATATGCATGCTGATCCGATTGACTAGATATAGCGATAGTACATAACTCATATTTGAAGTTGGATTGTGACTGGAAAGCAGAATCCAGGACGCACGTTTCGTCCTATCTGGGACTCATCGGCTTGATGTATTTGCATCCTAAAGTTGATGTTCACACTGGGATTCGAACGGCCGCCGCGTTCACCATCAGGCTACTGTATCCAGACAGTCACTAAATAAATAGTTGGATTGTGTTTGCATGTTGGAGTAGCAAATTATGTCTGAATTCATTTTTTAATCATTAATTGCCATGGTGTATCTAGTAGTACTGCATCTCGTCGGCTTTTATTATTGAGATCCACTCATATACGTAGGGCTTCAGATGTTAATCTTTTTCTTTAGTTCAGTCGAAATTGATGCTGTATCCTGTTTCTATTGAATGCCAACTTATTTTCAACTTCCATTAGATCTTCTAAGGACTTAGGATGTTATAAATATCTAATGTAATGGTGTGAATTTGCATCATAGAGACAATGTTTATTATGTTTTTGTTTCACTAAAGGATACATATTCTTCTTTATTCTAAAGAAGTGTAATGTCACATTTGGTTACCGCAGATACTTATAAGGTCGACAATTACGTTGATGTATTAAAAGAATGCTTTATGTTTTTATTGCTGAATTACTTCTCAGCAGTCAGTCTTATTGTAGATGTGAACTCCCCCCCCCCACCATCTGAAGATTTGAAAGTACAATGAAAACATTAATGGTAAAAAAATACATAAGACTGAACAATGTATGTTACTATGTCACTAGCATAGATTAAATGTAATTAAAATTAATCCGTTTGTTTTTCAAAATGTTACATTTTTTAAAATAATTTCTAATTCATTTGGGTTATTTTATGATTGTGGAATTTCGTAATTTTATACAACGGAATGACAACTACTGAGCAGTTTTATCTCAATACAGATCTCCTTCATAGACGATATTATCAAAGTTCATATTTACAGGCATCAGGCTTTGTATTAAATCATTGATTTAACATTCAGTGGTCAGCAATTCTAGTTTAAGTTAACTATCCTTCAGTAACTTTAGAGGATATTTGAATTGCATCCGACATGGCTGAACATGAATGATGATTGCTCATTATCGCAAATTGATCTAAGTCAAAAGTGTAAATCTTTGGTTCTGAACTTATGAGTCGGTATATCAAATACTCGTAGCGAAACCTGAAGGTACTTGGTTCACGATATTTACGGTTGAGGAGTTCCACACTAGAATAAAACAACTACTCATTGATTCCTGGTTCCTAATGGTTATCTAACAGTGGTTAGTCTCTAGTGTTTAAATATAAAAGACAACCACAAAAATTATATATACATATATTCTGAAATTAATTACAGTGGAGGCATTTATTCGAGGTCATGTTCAAGTCGTTAACTAAGATACAGGTATGTTATTCATCATGATGTCCATGATTACTTTAATTAAAAGTTTAATTAAAAGTTGCTTAAAATTGTCAAATATAAGATGTTAGTGATATGTTTAATCATAGATGGTAGCATAGTTGTTACATAATTATTAATATAGAAAATAATCTCACCAGTACATAGGTTGTCTATGATAACCAATGATAGGAAGTTACAATTTGCTCAGAGACAGAGTGGCTGTGATAAATCATCACAAGCGCTTTTCGGGTGAACATTTTTCCATAAGGTACCGTGTACTTGATTAGCTAAGAAAATGAAATGCCATTCATACAAAGAACAGAAATACATAATGAAACACAACTAGATTCTATTCATATTTTATACATGATCACCTGCGGTTACAGTGAAGAAAATGAAACAGTAATCACAAAATAGAGGCTAGAAGATCCTTGAAGTAATGAAGTTGATGTACAGAATTGGACCTTATTTGGTAGTATCATAAAACAATTTATGACGTAAACTTATAATAAGATCAAGAAGGTAAATTGTTATCATAATACTAAACTTAGCATACAGATTGTATATTAATTTACTAACACAGTATAAGATAATCGTTGAGGTGAAAACTTTTAGTAAAGTAACGACGAGGAGGAAATTCTTAATGTAACGTTCAAATAAAGAAGGCAAACATGTTTTGTTAATAGATCATGATAATTTATGCAGAAGATCCATTTAAAATATGACAATACTACATTAGAAACCAAATAACGGAAGCTGTAACGAAACGAATCAGGAAAATGAAGTGTATTAGATGATGTAAGAAATCATTAGTGCAGTAAATTGTTCAAGAAAATAAGGTTCAGTCTGAGCTGTTACTTTTATAAAGGGTCTTGTCAACTTTGAATAGATTCTTTTTTTAAATTTCACTCTAATATAAATTCTTATAAGAATGAAAATACTCTATTCTAGTTTTAATCAGATGGAATTCGGATGTCAATGTTACGTAATACATATACAAAGTATATAACAAGAACTCTGTGTAACTGAGATATCTGCACAGTAACCTGTTCTAATAATGATAGATTATAAAAAAAATATTTGAATCTTAATTAAACCAGTGAATTAAACCATGATAACATGATTATTTATAAAGAGTTAGAAATCGAGGTATGTATTTCCAATGGCTACTCATTTTCATTTAGTAGTACTATGTTTCAGTTACCAATTCACTACCGTAACTCAGCCTTGTTCTATTCAGTAATGGTACAACTGTGTTTATATGCATACTAATGAGAAGGAATAGAGAACTCTTCTTTAATATCATTTTTGTAATTGTAAGAAATTCAAAAGGAAATGAAATAAACCAGTCACTGTTTTTGTTTGATTATCTGCTTACAGAAATTCGTATCGACAATGATAGTGAGTGCTAACAGTGACCATTATAGCACTGAAATAAACTGAATTCGTCGGAAATTTCAACGTCAAATACTATGCCTTGATTTGTCATTGGCCAATCTTATCGTTGTCTAGTCTTTTATAGTGCTAAATGAATGGTATCCATCAAGTTGAGATTTGGTCACTAGATATAGTGATATAGCAGATATAGTGATATAGCAGACACTATGTAGTGATGAGAAGTGATTTAAGGATAGTCATCAGGTAACTCTGCATGATCGTGGTTTTATAAAAGACATACCCTTAATCTTGAAAAGACTGATGTTCCCCAGTGGATCAGTAAAGTATACGGAGCGCTACTGAACCACTGTAGGAATGAGATATTTAAAATGACTAATCAATGAACAATGACCAATAAGATGTTCTCTAGTTCTTTGTTGTGCTGACTTACATTTCAATATACTTTGTCATTCTTAGAATAAACTCGCCGATATGTTTCGTTGGTTCGTATTAGAGTATGCAAGTGGAAAATTTTCTTAATCATATTGTTTGCACACGTAGCAAATTGATTTCGGCTGGGTAGCAATCAAAACCAGAGAGCACTGGACAACTGTTTGGCCTTTTGTGTGGGACGAATCAGAAGTACGCACTGCCTGATTCCATCAGTTTGTGGTGTAAGAATGTATAAATGAGTTGATTTAAGTAAGTAGACACATATGATATCTATCACAGCCATGGAGTAGTTTTGACTAGAAATTTCATTACCTTTTTATGATATACACGGATAATTTGATCTACTATATAACATGAATATATAAATGGAAATCACCAAAAGGCTGTTTCATCTAATATGAAACTTTTCCGAAGTCATTACACATGATAATACCCAATCTCGAAACTAGGACGATATAGTCTCGTAACAAACAATATAAAATTCATTTGTTGACTCGGAACCCATCACTTCATGTTTGCAATTCCAATCAACTTTCTGTTATCAGTGATATTAGTTGTCAACATCACTCGATTTCACATTACCAGAATTCCTATTGGAATTACTTAGATTTATATGGTTATTAGCCTTTTATGTGTGTGTGAGGTAACAATTGTGGGTTAAAATCATCACACAATTATTATTGTTCTATGATCGGTCAGTATAGATACCTGAATTCTACAGGAAGTCATATGTCGCCCTAATTCACCAGTGTTTAATGTCTACGTTATTAATATTGAGTTCGAATCTCTTAAGAAACTTCTTTCCCATTAAGAGTTCAATGTAAAATTGCAGGCGAGCACCAAATAATATAGAATTAAGGTCAAGTAGGGTTTCTGATCGACAACCACCAATTATACACCAACAGTTCCATCTATGAGTCAGTGATAATATTTTACGCTTCATTCAGATAATTCAAATACATAGTTTCATTTATTAATTTCAGTCTCCTAGAAACAAAAATGTAGGCGGAGAAACTTGATTTAGTTTTTATTCTCTTTAGGTACTGAGTAACTAACTGCTACCTATAGTGTTACACGAAAAAGAAATTACAAAACGCAGTAGGAAGCACTTCGTATTATACATTAAGAAACAACTGACTATTGAATATAACTAAGTTAGTATGGTTTTATGAAGATTGGTTTGGATTTGTTGTTTTTATTGCATACAGATAGATTCCCAATGAGTAACATTTAAGACCATAGAACATACCGCAATTGTTTTGCCCTAACATGGGATCCTTCGGTAATAGTGTGCATCTACCAGTTCATCAATGATCGAATTCAAAGCTTTTCGCGTCTGTCATCAGCAAATGTAAGAATCACGCTACAATCAATCTATGATATAGTGTTTCACTCTCAATAAGAATAAACTCCTTCCTTCTGTAAATATCTTCTTAAAATATCCTAAAGTTAGTCGATACTGTAGTAATTAAGTTGATATGTATTAGAGAAGAATGACTTTAATCTATTGTACCATTAAATGATATCCAACTAAGAATAATCTATGACAAATTAATACAATAGATTATTATAACTATTAGAATAATATTTTTTCAATTATGAATATAGTAACAATATATTGTAGTCATTTACATTGTATAATAATTAGGTGGCAACAACTGATATGTATGATTATTTTTACTTAAAACTAAGATAGTACTATTTTTTTGTTGCCAAGCTAATTAAGGTCAAACATTCAAACATTTAATTCTTAATGGTTAATCTATCCAATGTTTATGTTATAGTAATAAGTGTACTTATATCAAGTTATTATAACAAATCCCTAAAACAAAAAAAGTTTGCAAAAATATCATGTTTTTTTTTCATTTTAATTTTAACCTTATTCAGTAGTATATTATGTTCTTTTTCATTTTTAACAGTAATAAATGTCAGAGATTATTTATTTAGGTAAATTGTTTTTTGACATTAAAGTGATGCATAGTAGAATAATCATTGAAATTAGGCATAAAGTACAATTTTATATTGGTTGATTATGTTTAAGTTAGGTCATGGTTAACAGTTGAAATAACGTTATGCATTTTGTCTTATTTAACTTGTATTACACGGATATACCTGAATTACAATGTTAAGGTTCATTTTAAGATTCAAACTTAGTACGGTAAAACTAAACTACGCCGACGAACTTGAGATGGTCAATGAGAACCGAGGTATTTGTTTCAAGGTCGCGCGCTCATTTAACTTCAAAATGCTCACATTTGATCGGCTTGTTCCAATTTTCAATGAAACCGCTATTATTTCTAACCTATAAACCTCAACATGACTTAAATACAATCCACAGCCTTTCGTTGCAATGGCTGCTGGAGAAAAAAATCGTCAAGAACTAGTTTTTTCGGCAAGTCTAAATTGACACTGCGGCAAACCTGCATGTTAGTTGTATTATGGAGTATGCAGTTGCTTGTCACTCTGGCATCGTCTCTCACAGATGTAAGCGAAGTATCAGCAGTGCAATGGTATCAGCACTGTAGAGACGTATGATCAGAAATCATGTTGGGCTTAAATCTGTCAATGGGAGGCATCGGGAGAATCGTTGAAATCGATTAAACAGCTATTAGAGAGAGGAAATATAATAGAGGAAGTTCTGTAAACACCGAATGGATGAGTTCCTATATTGCTCATATTTTGAATTTAAACTTAATGAACTTGTCTCCAACCTCCAAAAGTTTATAAATCATGTAAAAACATTGTATCATGTGTAAATTTCATCGTTTTTCATAATAAATAATGATTTTCTCTACCACCGCATTCTCATTGGCTAAAAGGTACCTCAAGGTCGTCGGCGTAGTTTAGTTTCACCCTTAGTACTTATTGCTACATATAACCTCAAGAAACAAATTATTAATATACATTTGAAAAAACAAGTAGCTATCTGTAGCTTGGTGGGCAACAAATGCTAAATTTGAATCTACGAATTAACATTGACATTGAGATTTAAACTAATTGAATAGTATGAACTAACTTTTTACGAAGGTAAGAGTAACTTAAGTAAGTTTAGGAGTAATTAGTTACAAGTCTTTAATGTCGTACATATTGGTTGATTGACTGGGATTTATCAACTTCACGTACATTTATTTCCTAGTAAGTAATGTCAGTGTATATTCAAAAGGCAGTATTATTACTTCCAACATAGCAGATTCGTTTTGCTCATAAGTGGCAACAAAATTTCATAGATCAAATGGGACTCCTCACCAGTTCTCTCAATCCACCTAACATAAAAATTCACAGTAATCACTGAATAGTAACTAGTATGATATTTGTCTGGCACTGTTTATAGTTTTGACCTCACTCTATTAATCAGGTTGTGGAGTATAGATTGACGATGGTCCTTTAATTTCCTCACTATTATAATTTCACCTTGCTGTGGAGTGCCGACTGTCATGAAACCTAAGTTAAGCAAGATATCCTTCCCCTCCTTCCCCAAAAAACACTAAAACTACCTTTAACCGTAGCATGAAAAATACTAGATAAACTAACAACTTTTATTCACTAAATCGATTGGCAATGATTACATACTTTGTTTATATTCGTTATTCGGATTGCTAAAAATCAGTTTTAAATAGTCTAAGTTACACAATTATCTGACCGAAAACTAGGATTACTGTGTAGTGAATTCGATTACATAAAAAACCTACTGAGAAAAGTAGTATGTTACATTGGCACAGTCGTAGTAAACGGTGCCGGTTTTTCATTATATACATTATGTATGAAGACCATATAGAGTTTGTTAGGTAGAGTAGTTTTATGTATATTATATTACGTACATTTATATTACTGAAATATTTTCAAAGTTAAATTAATGTAAACCTGATTAAACGGAAGCACTTAAACCATACTAAATTAGTATTTACTCCCTCCAAATCTTAAAAGCCTATGTAATACATCATCTAGAAGTATGCTGACCTTTCTTTAATTCTAATGAACATTGAAAATGTGACTGAAAATATTCGTCCAATCAAGGTATTCCATATCGAGTACAAGGGAGTTACTCACTGATGGATAAGGTAGGATAAATATAACAAGAGCTGACTGAAGTTGAAAGTAACAAATGTTCGGTGCCGGCCAATCCACTAGTTTAACTGCTAAGTTTTCGCCAAAAATCTTGAGGGTTTCAGGTTCGCTTCTTAGGTGGGATCTTAGATACTCACTGTTGAATAGTCTCATAGTAGGACAAAACAACTGTAGACTACGGTTCCTAGTTTTCAATGATTGTCAAATAGTGATATCATATTCAAATTCAATCACAATCCCCATATCACCGGAATGAAAATGGAAACATTGCTGAAAATAGTGGATGTGACATTCATATTAGTCATCGTTGTTCATTAAGAGATGACCAATTTATCATTTCTCTATTTCATTAACACTGAGCAAATTTTTTTTGGTCGAGCTGTGATGTGCTAGTAGAACATTATGGCAGCAACATAACTGCCAAACATAGTAAGTAATTAGGTGACATCACATTTGTCATATAACATTGTCACATAACATGTGTCATATGTTTCGGATGTTTTTCACTGATGTATTCATACATTTTAATGAAACAGAAAGGAAATCTTGTAATGAAAAAATCTCTCTATCACAATATTAAAGCTTGAAAATCCAGCGTTCTTTGTTTTAATATGATCAAAAGTTCTCAATCGAGGTTTGGAAAATAGTATTTAGAGATACTTGTATAATAGTGATTTATGGCTCTAAACTTTTGACTGTAATGGTTCTCAGATGGTTCTACTGTCGTATTTTCCTTTACGCATTAAATTATCTATACATGACTCTAACCAGAAGGTGTTTTATGTTTTCCTCTATGTACTTTGATCACGTATTTCTATCTTAATTGAATAGTATTAACTTAATGAGGCTACGCTTTCATAAGTCTTATTTCAATGGCATTTTAGTAATGCCAACTAGTTATGTCATTTGAATTAACGATGGGTATTAAAAATGATATATATTAAGTCTATTTAACATGTCTACAGATGATATTTATCACCAGTGACAATGATTTATAGTGACGCTATATTACAAATTGATGGAAGAGTGGATTCCACCACTGAACATCTGCTGGCCCGGTGGTGTAGATTGTTAAGGATTTACTGTGAGATCTAAACACCTTGGATTTTATTCCCTAGCGAAATTGGGAATGTGCAGTGCTAAGGACGAAATAAATGTCCAGTGCTCCCTGGTTTCAAATGGTACGAAACCTTCATCAATCTGCAACGAATGCAAGCAACGTATCTATTTAACACTTAATACGTTAAAAATAAAGTCACTCAGTGTGAAGAAATTTCTAATGGAGAGGTAAGTGAGAATTCTTCAATTGGGTTAAGCCTTCGCCAGTCTGAAGCCTCTAGGGCTGAATCCAGGGTGCAGGCTGTTAAGGAGTCCCACATCGTTACTAAACAGCTGTGTCAGTCCTCCTTTGTTTCTAGTGGTATCCGGCTAACATCAACCTATCAAGTAAAAGGAGAATAGTTAACATTTGTAAATTAAAGCATCATAAAAATAAGTGTCACATTATGCCAAACCACATTATACCGACTTTTCACAAGGTAGATGAAAATATCTCCTCTAAATAAAACTTGCCCTAATGGTGTAATCTTTAATTGTAAAAAGGTAGTTCATTACAGATGATAACTTTTTATAAATATATCAGTCTTCATGAAAATTGACTACAATCAGACGAGCACACCGACGACTCTAGATGACAAGCTTAAAACCTATGCGGAATGTAAGTTCTACCAGGAATCGTCTTCTTGACAAGGATTAATAGGAAAAAACTTAAATTCAAGATTGAATACCTACTACTTTTAGGTAACTGATAACTTATAGTAACTCATCTAGAAACTTATGTAACTAAACGGTCATTCCATTTGTTCCTATTGGGGATAATAGGTATTATTATGGTACTGTTCGCCTAAAACATGTCGATAGATACGAACCACTTGGTTGTATTTTGAAATTACAGCGTGACATGGTCTATAATCGGTCACAGAGGAACAGGTGGATTCCCACTTCATCTCTCTTAAGATGCCAAGTTCCATTAATATTCCATGTATGCCTTTTAATTCCTTATTGTTAAACTATATTCCTGTATTAATCTCGTCAATTTAATCTCATCACTCTATTCTGGTTTGGCAACTTGAACTAATGCATATTTGTCCCATATTATACACTGTTTTGTTGAGTAAACAACATACTTTGTGAAAAAGAAGCGTTTACATTTAAACCACGAAGTACCATTAAAGTATTTCTTGTGCATTCTGTGACCACTGAGTTGACAAATATTGTGATTTGCGTAAAGTAGTAGTAAAACCTAGCTATTTGTTTGATTAGATTACATAATTTGATCGACCGAAGTGAGTTGTTAACTGACGCATATCCAGTTAGGCGACGTTAGTCAGTGTAAGATTAAATCGAAAGAAACTTATGTAATCATAGATTGTTAGTTTGAGCACTATTAGTATACACGAACTTTCTGGTAGTTTTCAGTTTCCAATAATATTCTCTATTCCTAATTATGGATACTAATGTCGCTTTAAGTTAATAATTTTATCCTCATGGGCTGATGTAGTTGGAAGACATAAACCGATACAGATATACATTACATTCTACGTTGCCTTCAACTGACTTACTAACAAGTATTCCACTTAATACCACTGTGACAATTTTATTTAATTTATACATAATTGATGATGACAAGTAATATATCAGGTATTCCTCATTGATGTCTGAGATGCCTCTAATTGCTAATAACTACAATATTAATCTATTGCATGTTACTTACAAACAACGTCTATGCTGACTTTTGGACAAACATATACTTAGCAACTACATTTATAGTATCTTAAAGTAAAACTACAGGCAAAAAAAAACATAATTATCATATACATATACATTGATATCTGTCATAGAATGATTTTGTTTTACCTTCTTTTAAGAAACTAAGTTTTACAATCAATAAAAATGTTTCATCGCCATGCCTAACTAAAACGAAAGTAAATTAGCATCTTTTATTTGGTTTAGTTAAGTTGATGTTAACCTTTATTATCTCCTGTTCTTTTTTTTTCTCTAAAAAAAGAAAACAAAGAAAAAAATTCTCTTATAACACAGAATGCCTAAACCAAAATATCAAAAAAAAAAAATATGATAATCTGAGATATTGAGATAATTAGTGTATAGAATAGAATTATTATTTAATTTATAGAAATAGTTACTACCTTATATCATATTCTAGATTTATAAATACTTGAATAATATCAGTAGTATAAGTTAATCTGTCAGTAATATACAATGATAAGTGAGTTTTTTTTATTTTGAAAAGGAAAGCAACAAACAAACAAACATACATTTTAAAGTTTGTCTGATAGATTTTGATGAGATGATATTGATAAGTAGCATATTTAAGTAGTACTGATAATTAGTGTTTGTATATTGATGGTAATGGAAAACATAATTGTAGTGTAAAGTTAACTGAAGTCATTAATTCTTTAATGGTTGAAAGCACATTTTGTCGATGAGTGCCATGTAGCACAGAATTTAAATCTATCACGATTTCTTACAGAGTACTGTCAAATCACTCGTCATTATTATATTATGATTGTAGTGTTAAGTCACTCATTTAGGTGACCACATTTCGACTTGACCAATACCATTCAGTCAGGAGAATAGAAGAATAAACATACTTCAGATTGGTCACTACTCAGTGATCGATCAGTGTATACATCATTCAAGTCGTGTGACGCATTAAGTTACAGTTTACAGTTCTAACAAATGTTTATTGTATAAAGTATGGATCAACCAACTTACATATCGTTGTAGTTTGGATGGTGTGGAGTGACATTTTGATGTTAAGTAACAATTTTTATATGTTTTAATCAAAATGAAAAGGTTTAATTGACATATCTAAATTTATGTACTGTTCAAAAGACAAATGTGTTCTATATTGTCCAGTGATACTAAAGATACGTCTTATTCTCAACAATTCATCATTCGATTGGATATATCACAGACTGATGTTCGCAGGGTACCATTGACAACAAGGGAGCACTGGACAGCTATTTCGTTCTAGTGTGGAACTCTTCAGCAGTGCGCACCCACTATTCCGCACCAGGGGCTTCAGGTTGACGCGAACGCCTAACCATCTGCATCACTGGGACGGCATCCAATGGTAGAATTCCCACTTCCATCAATTTGTGATATATATTATAGCGCGACGATCGTCCATTGTCATTGGTGATAACTGTCTCACTCCCGACAAGCCTGAACTCCACCAGTCATGACTTCTCACTAGAGCTTCAGGAACATCCTGGAGTTAGTCACTAATGAGCTCATTATTATAGTTCAATTGAGATGGCTATTTTTGTGGAGATTGGTTTATTTGATTTGATTGGATATATCACAGATTGATGTTGGCAGGGAACCATTGATGATCGTCGCGCTATATATATCACAAATTGTTGGAAGTGGGAATTCTACCATTGGATGCCGTCCCAGTGATGCAGATGGTCTAGTGCTCCCTTGTTGTCAATGGTACCCTGCGAACATCAGTCTGTGATATATCCAATCAAATCAAATAACCAATCTCCACAAAAATAACCATCTCAATTCATCATTCATAGATTTACATATAGTTTAACAACTTAACATTAAGTAAAAACCATTCAAAAGGCCTACTGTTTAACAAGTTGAAAACTCCTAGGAACGTGCTTTGGAAACCTGACAAAAATGCTTATTCTAGTCCTTCCTATATATTTATTACCACAATCACTTGTGAGTTCGTAGATACAGTTATAAGTAGCATCAAAAGGTATTGATCCACCTTCGAGTGGTCAAACGAGCTTTTGGAGTTGCACAAGAAAATCACTTGATTTGAAGGAAAGACTCACTTAAGTAATGTCCTGATTCTTTCATTAATTGTTTTTGTGATCTCTTTACATTGAATGGATAACGTATGAAAACCGACTATCAATTAACAGACACCCAACACCACTATTAATACGTTTTACAGAGGTAATCGTTGTCAAATGTTTTCAGCCTGATCTTTGTGTACAGAGTGATAACATAATAAACCTTTCATTATCGTGGTGAATATAGTTATTACTTTCTCTTACAAAATCATCTAGATGTTCACAAATCGAAATGACCTCTGTTTAACATTCATCGAATAATTATGTAATCATCTATTATGATTTCCTTATAATCTTGTATTACCTTCCTTCTTTAGCTTGACAAAAATTACATTACTCCATCCCTGGCTTCGTTTATTATCTTTACCCACGTCAATCTACTTTTTATTTACAGCATATGAATACACGACAAATTAGTTATAATTATAAGCATATCTGGCATATTCATTCTCATTATTTTGAATTCTACTTTCATACACAACGACTAACTTAGTCTCAACAGATGAAACATGCCAATTACTGATTTCACTATATATCTATTAAAATCTCTACCATATAGTCTTCTCATTCTATTGTCATTCACTTGTTTATTATTATGTAACTAAAGTGTTTTCTTTTATGTTACGGAGGTTATTCATTCAAAGAGTCAACATAGTTAACAAATTGGAGTTTAAAAAGAAAGCAATAACTGTATACACGTACTTATACGTAGTATAGTTAGTTGTTCAGAACAATCAAACATCGACATTCTACTAAGCAACTATGTTTTTTTTCATATGAATACAGTAGCAATGTTATAAATCATTTCATTTTGGGATTCACTGTTATGATAAACAAGAAAAGGAAAAGAAGAATACAAGTTATAAGTTATATCAATGGTGATATCGTATTGAACAATACACTTATCTTATAGAATTGTATATCATTCTAGTAACATGAATTTGTTATTAAAACAAATTATATCTATTTAGATGTAAATTACAGTCGACTATGTGGTTAAATGAATATTTATTCATTGAGATATTTTTTTTCATGGGTAAATGTAATAGTCAAATGCTTTGAAGTAATGAAATGGCATAGAATTTAACTATATTTTGTTGAATGATAGTTAGAGAGTTATTTGTAACATTTTCAATGTTCATTACTTAAGGTATGTTATTAGGATGAACTTGTATATTCCCGTTGATTTGTTATAAGCTGAAGCTGGTCAATTTAGTGGTGAACGCTGTGGCGTTCGACACGAAATGGACTGAGTTCGAATACCAGTGTGAATATCAACATTAGGATGCAGGTACATCCAGCCGATGAGTCCCAAATAGGACAAAATGTGCGTTCTGCATTCCACTTGCCAGTCACAATCCAACTTATATAATTAAAGGATGTTAGTTACTTTTTCAGACATTGATTACATAAGAGGTATGTGTAAATTTCACTGAAAATTTCAATCTAATTATCTAAAATTTTCTATAAATAGTACATATTGTTAAAGTAGAGCAACTGTTAAATCAAATGAAGAATACAAAATGAGTGAACATTTAAACTTGAAATAAAACCATTAATGAAAAGAAGTTATGCAGTAAGTGAATAGATAGTTGACTATAGTGCTAGATACACTTGACTTTGTGAACATGAAAAATGTTAATAGTAACCTCTTAACTTTATGCGATCCAAAAAGAAATTTTAATTATGATGACAAATTATGATCCCATGACAACGGATAATTTATGCTAATGCTAAAGTGATATTAATATTCATAAGCGAAAGCATTAAACTTTGAGAGTTTACTATAGAATACTGAAACTTCATGTTGATGGCATGTGAAACATTAGACTTATTGTCATTTGTGAAGGTAATGATGAAGGGATATGTGTAACAACCTTTACAGTGTGATTTTTCATGCTTACTGTCCTAGTGGAAACAAAGGTAAATTATATAACCTCAAGTGAAAGCTTATTTGATAATGATATTAGTACGTAGAATATACTCTTATCAATTCAATTACTTTGAATAGATATGATGCCGTTGTCACTAAGTAAAATCAATATAAGCACTATAAAAAGGGGCTGGATCTAATCACGAATAAGCATTAACAAAAGAATTTTTCTTTAAAAGCATGGAACATTTATCAGTTGTTTTATTTTCGTTTAGAAACTTAATACACTTTGACCACATCCCCATTCAAGACCATATGCAAAACCTTCGACTGTAGACCACTGGTTTTAAATTCACCAATCTACACTTTATTATGAAGCATAACTACAATATAGCGTATTTATTATTCAATATCGTTGGCGATTTGCTATTAGTACTTATGACAAGGCCATACTTAATGAATTACAATTTCTCACGTAGAGTTAATTGATGCTTCATGATTTCTGCATATGATAATTCACATAATTAATAACGCCACTATAAAACATCACCAGAGAGGAATTTTCTTCTCTGAACTGTCGTTAATTTGTCTTTTAATTCTCCTTAACAAGTTTGTAAGGATCCTTCAATTGTCTACATGTATAATCATTTTAACCAATCAGTATAAACTTAGAAAATATGAATTAAACAAATGAGCCAACCAGCCTCAAGAATTTACAAGCGTTCTAAGCCAATCAGAAGTGAATAATTTACAACATATTCCACAATTGATATTTTCTATGTAATTCTCTTCCTGTAAATTAAGGATATCTCAACATACCGCCGGTTTTTTAAAACTTTTTATTGGGAAAGCAAATAATCTTCTATACACTCGCGAACTATTTTTGTCTAGGGTTCAGAATTATGGTTGTGGTTAATTTGGATTGATAGTTTAAGTTAAGAATTTTAGTAAAGGAATAGTATTAGTTTTGCGAGTTACGCGTAGTATGTTTAGCAAGAGCTTAGTATTTAGTTAGTTTTTGTTCTTTAATTTTTACTCTGTGGTGTTAAAATGAATTTACCTTGAAAAGTCTATTGTTTTGTATGTCAGACATAGAAATGTCAATGAATTATTTGTGATTGGCATTGAAATTTTCAGCTCGTGTCTGACTGGTTATAGTGGTTAATTTTTGTGGACAGTCTAAAATTCCCTATAGGTGGCCTCTATACCATACTGTAGGTGATGATCTATAGTAGATATATATTCACTAAAAGTATTATAGGCAGTGTTTTCAGTTATTTTTTTGTCCATTTAGTTAATAAATGTTGCGCATCTTCAGAATTGATTTCATTTCAAGCAATAATGTAAGCTAATTTTATGCATTTACTCAGTTTACAAGTGTTATGACACCATAAGAATGGGTTTTGGTTGGTAGACGCGAACGCCAATGAAATGTGCCTAGTTGATAATGCGCGATTGACCTAAGCCCACTCACCTTCCCCAAGACGATAATAGAAAAACCAGAATCGGGAACCGGAAACAACGGAAAACTGAGAACTGAGAACGTATTTTATTTTAATCATGTCTTTATATATACATTATATCAGACCACACAGTAAACCAATCACGAATCTAACATTGATACAGAACAAAGGAAGGAAAGTGAATGGGTACAATTTGTACACAATCAAGTAAACGTAGTTCATGGTAATAAACAATATAATAAGGGTAAATATACTAAGGGTAAATATACTAAATGAGAGGACCGGGAAAGGGGAATGGAACAGTCATAGAAATGAAATGATTACATTATCCACAGTTATAATAAACGAAATAATGTTCTAAAGCACAGTTCACGAAAATAATCAATCTTCATTAGGTGCCCGGCATATCAACAAGACTGTTTTATATTAATATGTTCATGGAAAACAGTTGTAGATAGCTCATTGTACTTTAAATGAAATGTATATTTGACATTACACCATAAAATATTGTACTCATACATTAAATGAACGGAAAACTACCAGAAAATCCTGAGTACGTAACACTTAAATGATTCCAAACCGATAAATGTAGTAATAATGACTGAAAAACAGTGATAATTCTTCATTTAAATTAACTGAATACTTGCGTATTCGTTATTCGATTTATGTGTCCAGTTGTCATGTACCCATAGTAATAGAAGTATGACTTTTTACTAGACTTCTATTTCAATCACCCTCCTTGTTTCAAACATTGATACTCATATAGATAGCACTCGTTTCATTACTCTTACACTTCCCAATAAAAAAGTAACTGCACCTAAAGTCACCCTAGGGTTACTGCCGGTCCCAAACTCGAACAAAGGAGGAACGTTTGGTATGGCATTAGCAGCCAACCTTGTTAAAAAAACGATAGCCAGAAAAAACATTTAAATCATTTTAACTCTGCTCCGAGAGGTAGACATGAAAAGAATGAATAGCAATTTGGAAAAACTGCATAAGAGAGCACAGGGCAGAATAGGATGACGAATCCTGGTCGGCGGCCTATGCTCCACCAGAAGTAACAGGCATTACCTTTGAATAAAAAACCTACCGTGAAGAACAAACAGATAACAGTAGACAAATGTGTTTGTGTGTTTTGTATGTGATATTATCATGGCAATAAACGATATCCTCATTAGAAATAACTATTCATTCAACAAACGATAATTATTCAATAAGTGTTAGACAGTATTTGTGACAAACTATTGTATAAGAACTGCTATACAAGTGATTGCATTAACATACTACTCGACCTCAATGATCTTGGAGATTGCTGGTGTGAAGACAAGATGCGAGATCACCGACAGAAGTGTAACACTGACCTTGCATCTAGAACGGATCGATGGGATGTATTCCCACAATTTATACGATCTGACTATGTAGACGTTGACTGTTTGATTTGTAATCAGTATGACAAAGCTTTCCGAGAGACAGAGAGTGAGAGAGTAAAACACAGGTAAGTAAGACCCAGCACTAGGCCATTTATTGAGTACGAACAAAGGCTTTTGTATAACACATTTTGGACCAACCGGTAATAACAAATTTAATATACACCAAAGACTGAACTAAGGAGTGGTGGGGTGGGAGTTTCGTACAGGAAACAGGATAACAGGTTATTAGTAAAATTGCAATAACTACGAAAGGAAAATAGATGCCACAATCAACACTGAGTCTATGAGACTTATGGCTGCATACTGAAGCGTAATGTTTATCAATAATTTTATTTCAAACGTCTGCAGTTATTCCTAACTTTTTTATGGATATGTTATGTGTAGCGCAATCCAGCATACCATATGGCATTAAATTGAAGTGGTTTGCAGAGATTGGTATAAAGTTTAGTTTACGAATCTGTCACAAATTGATGTTGATTGGTATTACTGAAAAGCAGGGAGAACTGAACAGCTGTTTCGTCCTATTATGAGATTCCTCAGTTGTGTACATCCCAGGTTCCATTCACGCAGTTTCGTACGAAAGACATAAGAATTTAAACACAGTTTCTTAATGAGATTTACATTTCAGTGTTTAGTAATCTTCGACTTAAATTACTGAGTATATCAAACCTGTTGTATTGTTAATTATTTTAGATAATCTCAACTGTAACTTCAATGTATTATCATTTTCAAATGTTACTGATAGCTCATGAAAACTGATAATAAATGAACTTTTATTAAATTCTATTACAAACAAACTGATCTCCTGAAACCATTTTAATTTTGATAGTCTTATTTTATACCCACATAGAGAATAGCTGATTTTAAGAGTAAAATTTATTCATATAATTAAACTGTAATTAACGATACTACTGATTATTTACAATGGTATTTCGAATATCTGTGCAAATCACTGAAGCATAAAAGTAGTCAATATCTGTTGATAATGAATATGTAATTTACAATTCTTAGAAATGCGAGTGTTCGAAGCGTGAATGACTATTTCATGCTGAAATTGTACTATTCAGTTGATGATAATTAAAAACTGAATTCTGATAAAACTCTGCATAATTGTATTTTGACTAAGTGGTCTCAGTAAGTCAGTGGGTAATAAGTTAATTTTTAAAATATTAGATACAGGGTATGAGTTATCGAACAGGATAAAGGACCCAGTCAACGCACAACTCCGAGATCAACAGCCCGGATTCCGTAAAGATCGATCGCGTACTGACCAAATCATGACTATGCGGATCATTGTTGAAAAATAGATTGAATGGAATTCACCACTTTACATCAACTTCCTCGACTACAACAAAGCATTCGATAGCGTGGAATGGAGAATATTATGGAGTCTTCTTCGCAGTTATGGTGTACTCGTAATGATAGTCAACATCATACGAAATTCTTACGATGGACTACATTGTAAAATCGTGCATGGAGGTCAGCTCACAGATTCATTCGAAGTGGAGACCGGTGTCAGACAAGGCTGCTTACTCTTGCCCTTCCTCATTCTGTTGGTGGTTAACTGGATCATGAAGACTGCAACATCTCGAGGTAATCTAGGAATACAGTAGACAGCATTAATACAACTAGATGACTTGGACTTTGCAGATGACCTAGCATCAAATGCAGATGAAGATGAACAATGTAGCAGCAGCCTTCACGGACAACAGTAGGCTTCAACATACACAAGGTGAAAGAAAGATCCTTCGATACACAACAACTATCACTAACCCAATTACACTTGACGGAGAAATTCTGGAAGACGTTGAAACCTTTACATATTTGGGCAGCATCATCGACAAACAAGGAGGGTCTGATGCGGATGTGAAGGCGAGGCTTGGTAATGTAAGGGCAGCATTTTTATAGGTGAAAAACATCTGGAACTCAAACCAACTTTCAGTCAATATTAAAGTTAAAATTTCCAATACAAATGTGAAGACAATTCTGTTGTATGCAGCTTAAACTGGTACAGAGAACTACAAAAATCATCCGTCAAAAGATTCAAGTATTTATAAACAACTGCCTACGTAAGATACTTCGGATTCGTTGGCTAGACACCATCAACAATAACCTATTGTGGCAGGAAACTAATCAACTTCCAGCCGAAGAAGAAACCAGGAAAAGACGCTGGAGGTGGATTAGACACAACTGAGGAAACCATCAAACTGTGTCGCAAGACAAGTACTAACTCGGAATCCTAAAGGCAGAAGAAAAAGAGGAAGATTCACGAACACCTTGCGTCGAGAATCGGAGACAGACATGGACAGAATGAAGAGCACTTGGGAAGAGCTGTAAAGGAAAGCCCAGAACAGAGTTGGTTGGAGACTGCTGGTGGGCGGCCTATGCTCCACATTGTGTAACATGTATTGATAGACTGATTGATTGAGTCTCACTGTGAACATTTGCAATACGATATGAATGGTGAATGAAAAATATGATAAAATGCGTTTTCTGAATTTTCCTATGAATGTCAAATTTCAGATGTTCGAAAAAAATTTGTTAGAATTAATCACTTTCTTTCGAGTCATCTGGTAATGTCACTAAAATTACAAAACAGACTTTTCACCAACTTTCTTAACACAATAGGAAAGTAAACATTTTATTACAACTAGTCAATTAGAACAAATCAACTTTCAGCCGAAAAAAAAATTAGACAAAGACTCTGGATAAGGATAGCACACACATTGAGGAAATCTTCAAATTGTAATACAAGACAAATACTAACTTGGAATGCTGTAGACTAGAGGGAAAGAGGAGGCCATAGAAACACACTGCGTCGGAAATCGGAGACAGACATGAAGAGAATGAATAACGTTTGGGAAGAAGTGGAAAGGAAGCCGAATACAGAGTTGGTTGGAGAATACTAGTCGGCGGCCTATGTTCCACAAGGGATAACAGGCATTGATTGGTTTTTTAAATGATTGAATGAACTGGTTACTTGTTAGTAACACTTGAAACTAAATAAGTCATGATAGAACAACGGCGTTTTTTACATGACATGTTGTTAAACTATCTAAATATACTGAATTGTTGGTGTCTGAATTCCAGTCCAAGTAGATTCTGATTACGTTTAAATTACTTGATAACATCCCATATAACTAAAAGCTTTGAATAGCTAAGTATGCTACTAAGATATTAACAAATTAGTTAAATTTACATGAAGTACTGTGTTCTTTCAATGATGACAATTACTAAAGAATGTAATACATTTTCTTCAAATGATATCATCTTTAAATGATTTACATGATTATGCTATTCTAAATTTTTTTAACACAGGATGGTACATATCACTGTGGTTGTGATCCTGGCTATGAACTTCAAGCAGACGGACATAGTTGTACATTAAAATCTGACTGTAATTTAAAATGTGAAAATAATGGAAAATGTTATGAAGGTAAATGTGTATGTACATCAAATTTCGAGGGGGAACGATGTGAACGAGACAAAAATGAATGTCAACAATCGGTTTATGAACATGGTTGCTCACACGGTTGTATTAATACGTATGGATCTTATGAATGCATATGTCCAGATGGTTATCGAAGGCTTGCAGACAAACGAACATGTGTTGTAAGTTTAAGAAAATGTACTTTCTGATCTCTAGTATTACCTGATTACTTATAATACAAAACACTTTTAATGAAAAAAACAATGATGAAAACCACTAAAAATACAGTTCGTAGCTGTTGGACACGTGGTTAATTATCCAGAATGAAGAGCTTAGTAGACAGTGAGATGGAATTAAAAAGTGAATTGAATGAGTGTAAATCCTTGTGTGAACATCAACATCAGAATTACACCTATGTATTCAGTTGGTGAATCACAAAGGCTGCAAAACGTGAGTTTATGATTCTGTTGCCATCCGGTTTCCAAACCCAGTAAAAGCGATAATAACATCAGTTCAATAGAAATTCATCCTTTCATTTAGGATTCAAACAGTTGGTATCTATGAATTCAGGATGTTACTTTAATGTTAGTTAAATACTTGGTTAGATTGCTAGAATTCAATGTTTCCCGCTTAATTGTGCGTTAAGATGGTTGTCATCTTTCGCAGAATTATAGTGAAACATCTCACCGTCAAAGTCACGCTAATGAACAGATCAATTTATCAATATCTACCATGTCATCATCTGACAATTTATTGAGAATATAAGTATTTCGTCAATCAATAAATCATACTTTTCAAGTACTAAGAAATCTTTTCTGCACCTTTGTTAATAACTGTTAAACCTGGGGTATTTTACTACTTCTTTAGTATATCAGATTTCTCTTAGGATTAAATGACGATATTTAATCCATCTCATTTTAATTATAAAGGTTTTATGTCATCTGTATTAGTATTTCTCAGCCATTAAGAGTGTACAATAAATTCTGGTAGAAATTTCTCCGAAAGATATATATTGATGTGTCGTCGCTAACACTAATGGCTCCTGTGGAAGAATTCGAAGAAAAAAAAAGATGTTTAACAATTAAAACAGGAGAAATATTAAATGGTGAAGGAGAGGTCAGTTTATAAACAATGTAGTTGCGAGATCCTGGTTACTCACTTCAGGTAAAAGTGCTTCTTTTGAGATGCCATGAAGAACGAAACCAGGTCAAGTGTAGTCTTGTCTACCAGAAACCGTGACCACAAAGCCCAAGTAACAATTACTTTAGTGAGTTATATTTAGTGCTCTAGATTCGTACTTTATGAATAACAGAACCCTTTTGAGTAAGACAGGCTATAGTATTTTATGGATGATATTTTGTAACTCCTATTCGTCTCAGGAAGTGGTAGTTGTAAAGATAACATCTTCAACCATCATAATCCTCTACACTCAGGAGTTTAAATTTCCACTCAAAAGTTTAGTTTTTCTGTTTTTGGTCTTAACGTTCTACATGTAAAGACTTAAAAGGGATAACTCATATAAATAACCTATCTCAACTGGATCATCACGTTTGGATAGGCCGACTATCAAAATACAGCAGCATCTACGGTTAGGAAACCGTTATCTATCACAGTTTATTGTGTAATGAATGAAGAAATATATAACTCTACATGGCAGATGAGATTAGGTACAGTTAATATCGTATATATACACTATAATCTTTTGTTATTTTCAGCAAGATCATTAAAATAATGTAAATAAATACTCGTACGTAACGACTTGGTTTTACAAAAACAACGAAGTTCAATATGTCTAAATTAATAAGCAACATTTCAACAGAGTTATAAACATTTGACCACATTGAATCTTAACATTGTGTTATGCATGAAAGAAATCATAACCATAGTACAAAACACTAGGGGAAAATACCATAAAAAATGTAAACAGCGTGAATTGAAAACAAAAAGTAAAAACAAATTTATGATCTAAACTTTGAAGCAAAAGACAACTACTTGAATATGTATAGTCTTGTTGACCTACTTGATTCTATACATCGATCGATTAACATGTGAAGTTTTTAAATAGGTTGGATACAAGTCCGAATTATCATAACTTCATCAAATCTACGGTTGCTTTGATTATCGTTTTAATTATTATCATCAAAGCCTTCTGTAATTAGATATAATCATTTAGTTTATATCACAAATATCATGCAATTTGTTACCTTCAAAAATTTGAATAATGCAAGAACGACAACATTTACAGGATACTTTGAATTCAATGTATTTTGTTGCATTCTCATCAGCTACATACACGCCATTAATTCTAGTTAATTCAAATTATTATTAATATACATGTTGATTTTGTGAACTGAATTGTTTATCTGATAACATTGATCTATTGCTACCAGGGCAACTGAAGATTAACTACTGATTCCTTTTGAACACAAAGATCAGGTTTCAATCTTCTGATTGCAATGGCCTCAGCAAATCTTAATAGAATCGTTTTATGTTGTTTATTGATGATTTTAAATCATTTGCTGCATCAAGTCAGGTAGACGCACCTAAGTATTCTTTCAGTTTCATTCACGTTACCAAATGATTGATATCAAAAGATGTACCTACTTTAAACGTGTGCATGCCAAAAGCTTCAGAAACTCAGCTGTTCACTTATGAACTATAAGTCTAAAACCAACCTGTGCAGTCGATAATTATCGATTTTCTTCTCTAGGTGGACAATTATCTCATATTTTTTGATGAGTAAATTATTCTTTTATTAAGGATTTTTCTTTATTTCCATAACTACACAACTTTTATTGAGCTGTGTGATAACTGAAATCTTGAAGAACCTCTATCAATTAATCTTTTTTGTGTGTTTGACACAAAAGAACTGAGTTAGAGTTGTGGTATGAACGTCAACATTGGAATGCAGGTACATCCAGATGAAAATTTCAAATTAGGATGAAGTGTGTGTCCTAAATTCTACTTGTTAGCCACAATTCTACTTAAATCATACTTGTAAACTATAACTTTATCAAACTAATTTGCTTAGAATGTATATATGGCAACAGAGACTGGTCGCTTACAGTCCATATTAAATCAACTGGAAGATTCAAATACCTTAAGATTATGAAAACTTAGGGTAGAAAAATACATTATATAACAGATTTGTCGCGATCAATCTAACTTTCTTGCAGCATGAAACCGAAACAAATTTATTTTGAAGATTCAGTCTAGTTGGTTTTACATTCAAATGCATTTTTGATTAACCATAGATAATTTAACATTACGACAGCTGTTTAAAAAACATCAAATGATTGATTTTTATTCCTAAACCGAAAATGTTGCCTATAACATTTTATTCAGTAAGATGAAATTGAATTTAGTATGTGAGGAGTTGGGGAGAGTGGTTGCAATTTAATGTTACTTGGCAGGCGTCAAGTTTCAGTATCACCATTCATTTAGGGATTGGTGTTCAGAGTAGGTAAGAGAGGGAAGGATGAAAATGTCGAGTCAATGAGAATAATGATCACATTTGAAATTACTCGATAAAATTTCATTAGCATCATGGACTATACATATGATATTTGTAAGTCAAAGTAAAATTATGTGGTCATAGTAGCTAAAACTTGATACCTTCATAATCTGAATAGGAAGAGGATTTTCAATCTTCATTTGTAAGTAAAATGGAGTAAGTTGTCATTTTTTATTACCATAAACATCATTTTGGTAGTTGTTTATTATGACTTAGGATTCCTCATTATCTGGTTTTCAGGGAAAGTACAATAACTTCAATTCATTTATTCTTCTTTAAAAGGTAGTGTAAGTAAAGGCTATCACTAGGAAACTGTGAAAACCATGAACCTAGGTGTCATGTTATTTTACTTGTCAAAATGCTATACCTGCATTATTCATGGAATTGATGCTCTCTAGTTGGTTGAATTCTTGGTTATTCAGTCTCACAATCTTCGACTGCTAACAATGAGTTATTCAGTCCTCAAATGACTCATAATAGGGTTGTAAAATATATACTAACTAGTCGATGATCAGTAATTAGTGTAATATTTGTCTACTTATTTGTAGTTTTGGTCGAATTTCATCAATCAAGTTTTTATATGACCATTAGACAATTGACTTGATCAACAGAAATCGTTCAGCACTGTAAAGGACTACACAATCAATCAATCAATCAATGCCTGTTACTCCAAGTGGAGCATAGACCGCCCACCAGCATTCTCCAGCCAACTCTGTCCTGGGCTTTCCGTTCTAGCTCTTCCCAAGTGCTGTTCATTCTCTTCATGTCTGTTTCCAATTCCCGACGCAATGTGTTCTTGGGTCTTCCTCTGTTTCTGTGGCCTTTAGAATTCCAAGTCAGTGCTTGTCTTGTGACACAGTTTGATGGTTTCCTCAGTGTGTGTCCAATCCATCTCCAGCGTCTTTTCCTAATTTCTTCCTCAACTGGAAGTTGATTAGTTCTCTGCCACAACAGGTTGCTGTTGATAGTATCTGGCCAACAGATCCAAAGAATCCTACGCAGACAGTTGTTTATAAATACTTGTATCTTCTGAAGGATACTTTTCGTAGTTCTCCAAGTTTCACCTCCATACAACAGGACTGTCTTCACATTTGTGTTGAAAATTTTGACTTTTATATTGACTGACAGTTGGTTTGATTTCCAGATGTTTTTCAGTTGTAGAAATGCTGCCCTTGCCTTACCAATCCGCGCCTTCACATCCGAATCAGACCCTCCTCGTTTGTCGATGATGCTGCCCAAATATGTAAAGGTTTCAACGTCTTCCAGAATTTCTCCGTCAAGTGTAATTGGGTTAGTGTTTGCTGTTTTGTATCGGAGGATCTTGCTTTTCCCTTTTTGTATGTTGAGGCCTACTGCTGCTGAGGCTGCTGCTATATTGTTGGTCTTCTTCTGCATTTGATGATGTGTGTGAGAAAGAAGAGCTACGTCGGTCATCTGCAAAGTCCAAGTCATCCAGTTGCATCGACGTTGTTCATTGTATTCCGAGAGTGCCTTCACATGTTGCAGTCTTCATGATCCAGTCGATGACCAGTAGGAAGAGGAAGGGCGAGAGTAAGCAGCCTTGTCTGACACCGGTCTTCACTTCGAATGAATCTGTGAGCTGACCTCCATGCACGATTTTACAATGTAGTCCGTCGTAAGAATTTCGTATGATGTTGACTATCTTCTCGGGTACGCCGTAATGCCGTAGAAGGCTCCATAATATTCTCCTATCCACGCTGTCGAATGCTTTTTCATAGTCGATGAAGTTGATGTAAAGTGGTGAATTCCATTCAATTGATTGTTCAACAATGAACCGTAGAATAGCGATTTGATCGGTACATGATCGATCTTTACGGAATCCGGCCTGTTGATCTCGGAGTTGGCCGTCGACTGGGCCCTTTAATCTGTTCAATAACACTCTGTTGAAGACCTTTCCTGGTACTGAAAGTAGGGTAATGCCTCTGTAGTTCTCACAATTGCTGAGATCGCCTTTCTTTGGTATCTTGATGAGGTACCCTTCTTTCCAGTCTGCTGGAACTTGTTCTTCCTCCCAAATCTTCCTGAAGAGAATGTGGAGTATCTTTGAAGTTGTTTCTATATCTGTCTTCAGTGCCTCCGCTGGTATGTTGTCTTGTTCTGCTGACTTGCCACTCTTGATCTGTCTGATGGCCATTTTGATTTCTTCGACTGTTGGTGGGTCCGTGCTTATAGGGAGATCCGTGGCTGCTGCTTCGATGACTGGTGGGTTCAGTGGGGCTGGTCTATTCAAGAGTAAAGGACTACACAAACATGATATTAATTATTCAGCAGTAATCGATTAGTGTTTCCTTCTCTTTTTAAGTTTGTTTATAAGTTTTCTTAAATATCACTACTTCAAATTAATTAAATCCAACAAACACACTTAATTCCTTTAACACTATGCTTAAAGCTTTAACATGGTTCTGATATTATGAGCGACTGAACAGTTATCAGATCATAATTTGGAAATCTTAAATTATGCGCGTCAATTCACAACAGATCCCTGCTTTAATCAACATATGTCATTTGAAAAAGACGAGAGAAGAGAAGGAATATTTCATTCAGTTTGTTAAAACGTGACCAGTGGAGTTCAGTCATATCGGGTGTGTGATAGTTACCCACTGATGCCAATCAATGAGGTCGCAGTGATAAACTGATATCTCCCTATCAGACCAAGTGTTCATTATTGCAAATACCTGAACGGATCAGCAAATTTCGTTAGCTCCAATTACGTATACCATGTATGTATAATCGAATTTCAACAAGTATCCGGTGAAATCCATAAATAAACATATGTTACAAACAACGTATAAAACCAACTGCAAAGATACTCCATATTTTCTTCTGGAACGTTTGGGTGGAAGAACAAGTGCCATTAGGCTGGAAAGAAGGTTTCGTCATCAGGATATCAAAGAAAGGAGAGCTTATCAATTAAGAAACTACAAAGGCATTACTCTATTTTCAGTGCCATGAAAGGTCTTCAACAAAGTGTTATTGAACCGAATAAGCGATCCAGTTTTCTCCAAGCATCAAAATCAGCTAGTCGGATTCCGTAAAGATCGATCGTGTACCGACCAAACGACTACTCTACGATTCATTGTTAAACAATCAATTGAATAGAGTTCACCACTTTACATCAACTTCATCGACTACGAAAAAGCATTCGAAAGTGTAGATAGGAGGATATTATGGAGCTTTCCACAACATGATGGAGTACCCGGAAAGATAGTCAACATCATACGGAATTCTTACGATGGACTACATTGTAAAATCGTGCATGGAGGTCAGCTCACAGATTCATTCGAAGTGAAGACCAGTATCAGATATGACTGCTTACTCTCGCCCTTTTTCTTTCTACTGTTGATTGACTGGATCATGAAGACTGCAACATCTCGAGGCAATCTAGGAATACAGTGGACAACATTGATACAACTAGATGACTTGGACTTTGCAGATGACCTAGCTCTTTTATCTCACACACAACATCAAATGCAGATGAAGATGAACAATATAGCAGCAGTCTCGGCAGCAGTAGGCATCAATATACACAAGGTGAAAGAAAGATCTTTCGATACATAACAACGAACACAAACCCAATTACACATGATAAAGAAATTCTGGAAGATGTGGAAACCTTTACATACTTGGGCAGCATCAACGAAAAATATGTATGCGGGGGATCCGATATAGATGTTAAGGTACGGATTGGCAAGGTATTGATAACATTTCTACAGTTGAAAAATATCTGAAACTCAAATCAGTTATCAGCCAATATCAAAGTTACAATTTTTAATGTAAACTTGAAGATAGTTCTGTTGTTTGGTGCTGAAACTTGGAGAACTACGAAAAGCATCATCCGAAAGATACAAGTATTATAAACAACTGTCTGCGTAAGATACCTTGGATCCGTTGGCAAGATAACATTAACGACAACGTTCTATGGCAGAGAATAAACCAACTAGCTTCCAGCCTAGGTAGATATTTGGAAAAAACGCTGGGGTGGATTGGACACACATTGAGGAAAGTAGCAAACTGTATCACAAGACAAACACTAACTTGGAATCCAAAAAGCTAAAGAAAAAGAAGAAAAGTTAGGAACATATTGCATCTGGAATCGGGGACGGACATGAATAGTATGAACAACGTTTGGGAAGTGGTGGAAAGGAGAGCTCAGTAAAGAGTTGGTTGGAATAGGCTGGTTGGTAGCCTTGTCTCCTCATGGGGTAACGGGCATTGATTGATCTACAGACAAAAGCAAAACCTGGATACACAACTGTCTCTAAGAAACTGATCCTGATATTCAATATCTAGGTGACAGTATTAGTGAAATTACGACTTAAAGAAATAGAGAGGTGTTGCAAAAGATTTTATTGAAGCTGAACTTCATACCACATTCTGCAACCATTTGATCATGAAAAGAAGAAATATAGTTATACTGGCCACATCCGCCTCATTTATGTGTAACGAATCATATGGGGCACACGATTCGATAGGTCTGTCATAGAACTTTTGAATATTACCCAACATGGTTGAGTAAAGGTCAACTATGGCAAGTAAAGAGCTCTATACTTGCACACTTAATTGATACGGAACATCAAATAGCTGTAAAAACGTTCTTAAAATGATTCATCAAGTCTCATCGAGTCTGTCGTATAATTCACACACATATATTACATACAATAAGTATCCATCTTCTCAAATCGGACGTTTATGCTCATAAGAAATTTGTACAATCTCTTTCTTTGCCTTGGCCATCATAATAGCCAATGCATAAATTATTTATAAATCAATCAACAGCTTATTATTTAGGCATTTATTCAATTCAGGTCACACACTGTTTAGGTTACCATCTTTCAAAATCATTTACATCGCTAACAAAGCTGATTCGAACGGAGTTGAAGTCGAAAATGTGTGTGCGACCAAGTTGTTTGTAATTCAACAATCTCAGCTCGATCGTTGTGATCAAAGAGAGGAATATTCGATCTCTGATTTAACCATGGGGTTAATAACTCCCCCCTCCTACTTCACCACTCCTCCCATTCATTTCTTTCAGATTTTTTTTACCAAATCTGAATATAATTATCACCGCTTATCCTTCATCATCTTCAAATCTATCAAGTTGATAATTATCTTTTACCTTTCTTCTATTGCATTATAAAGACTGTTATTTTAACTTCTTACAATTGATTTGCAAAAAGTTTAATTAATTCTTGACAATTTAACATCTGCTTAAATAACTACATAAAAACAAAATTATAAACACTTTAATTCAATTTTGATGGCACGAATTGATCTGAATCAGACAACCATTGATCACCTGGAAGCACTGGACAGCTGTTTCGTCCTAGTATGGGACTCCTCAGCAGTGCGCATCCACGACCCCGTCGGGGATCGAACCCAGGACCTTCTGGTTCCGCGCGCGAACGCTTTACCATTGGACCACTGAGTCGGCTCCCAACGGTTGATATTTCCAGGTGATCAATGGTTGTCTGATTCAGATCAATTCGTGCCATCAAAATTGAATTAAACAGTTAACTATCTCTACAAACTCCCTTAATTGTATAAACACTTTACTTATTTATTAGGATAAACTTGTATATACCTGTTGATTTGTTATAGACTGAAGCTGGTCAGTCTCTGTTGCTATATGTGTCTCCTGAGCGGATTGCCTCGATATAGCGAATTATTCACAAGTATTATATAAGTTGGATTGTAACTGGCAAGTGGAATCCAGGACACGCGTTTTGTCCTATTTAGGACTCATCGGCTGGATGTACCTGCATCCCAATGTTGATGTTCACACTGGGATTCGAACTCAGTCCGTTTCGTGTCGAACGCCACCGCGTTCACCACTAGACTACTGTGTCCAGACAGTCATACTTGTGCAACGGGCACATTGGTATTAGGATAAACTTGTATATTCCCGTTGATTTGTTATCGACTGACAATGTAACTATCCTTTTTTACTTACTTTCATAAATGATGTAATACTACTCTATCTTATTATAAACAACGATTATTTAAGTTTGTATTATGACTATTGAAGTAGAATACAGAATATACATTTCATCCTATTTAGAACTCATTAGCTACAAATACAAATGTACAACTTTAGTAAATGATTTCATTGAATATTAAACTAACTTCATTGATAAATCTATATTCTATTTGATTGAATATATATATCACAGATTGATGTTGGCAGGGTACCATTGAAGACCAGGAAGCACTAGACAGCTGTTTCGTTCTAGTGTGGAACTCCTCAGCAATGTGCACCCCAGATTCCACACCATGGGCTTCAAGTTGACGGCAAACGCCTAGCCATCTGCATCATTGGGTCAGCATCCAATCGTAGAATTCCCATTTCCATCAATTTGCATTCTGTATTTAAAATATGATCAAATTATAACAAACATAAATCGAAAATATAAGTAGGTTAACATATTGACCTAAAATATTTCTATATACCACTTTACAATTAATTCACTTAATAAGCAAATATTGAATAATATCCTTTACCTTAAAAAAAAAAAAGAAGTTCATTAATTTAATTGAAAGAAACAGAAAAAAAAAGTGCAATTAATAAATGTTCATGTAATGTGCAAGGAAAACTTCACTGTGAAACGACCTTGTAATATACTTTTTCTTTTCTCTCTCTATTTACTTCATTTACTAGATTTAAACAAACATTTTCTATGCTTTTTTCTTTACTTCTTATTTTCTTTTGTCATTATTCAATATTAAAAAACACATCCTAATGATGATTATTATCAGTAGAATTTAAGTAGTATCTATATGAATATTGAATAATATCCTTTACCTTAAAAAAAAAAAAAGAAGTTCATTAATTTAATTGAAAGAAACAGAAAAAAAAAAAAAAAAGAAGTTCATTAATTTAATTGAAAGAAACAGAAAAAAAAAGTGCAATTAATAAATGTTCATGTAATGTGCAAGGAAAACTTCACTGTGAAACGACCTTGTAATATACTTTTTCTTTTCTCTCTCTATTTACTTCATTTACTAGATTTAAACAAACATTTTCTATGCTTTTTTCTTTACTTCTTATTTTCTTTTGTCATTATTCAATATTAAAAAACACATCCTAATGATGATTATTATCAGTAGAATTTAAGTAGTATCTATATGAATATTGAATAATATCCTTTACCTTAAAAAAAAAAAAAGAAGTTCATTAATTTAATTGAAAGAAACAGAAAAAAAAAGTGCAATTAATAAATGTTCATGTAATGTGCAAGGAAAACTTCACTGTGAAACGACCTTGTAATATACTTTTTCTTTTCTCTCTCTATTTACTTCATTTACTAGATTTAAACAAACATTTTCTATGCTTTTTTCTTTACTTCTTATTTTCTTTTGTCATTATTCAATATTAAAAAACACATCCTAATGATGATTATTATCAGTAGAATTTAAGTAGTATCTATATGAATATTGAATAATATTGAATAATATCCTTTACCTTAAAAAAAAAAAAAAAAAAAAAAAAAAAAAAGAAGTTCATTAATTTAATTGAAAGAAACAGAAAAAAAAAGTGCAATTAATAAATGTTCATGTAATGTGCAAGGAAAACTTCACTGTGAAACGACCTTGTAATATACTTTTTCTTTTCTCTCTCTATTTACTTCATTTACTAGATTTAAACAAACATTTTCTATGCTTTTTTCTTTACTTCTTATTTTCTTTTGTCATTATTCAATATTAAAAAACACATCCTAATGATGATTATTATCAGTAGAATTTAAGTAGTATCTATATGAATATTGAATAATATCCTTTACCTTAAAAAAAAAAAAAGAAGTTCATTAATTTAATTGAAAGAAACAGAAAAAAAAAGTGCAATTAATAAATGTTCATGTAATGTGCAAGGAAAACTTCACTGTGAAACGACCTTGTAATATACTTTTTCTTTTCTCTCTCTATTTACTTCATTTACTAGATTTAAACAAACATTTTCTATGCTTTTTTCTTTACTTCTTATTTTCTTTTGTCATTATTCAATATTAAAAAACACATCCTAATGATGATTATTATCAGTAGAATTTAAGTAGTATCTATATGAATATTGAATAATATTGAATAATATCCTTTACCTTAAAAAAAAAAACAGTAGTAGTATCTTCTGATAAATAAAATAGTTCATAAGTTAAGTGAAGAAATAAAATGTGGTTTTTTTCGCTCTACTCATTCATTCTGATTCATATTACATAGTTACAAAATTTTAATTGGAAGTTGTACATCATAACATGACTATAAGAGTTTGATAGTTTGTTAATGAATGGTGGTGATATATTCCTGATGATTTTAATTACGACTGTACTTAGTTAATCACTTTTTTCATAAGCACATAGTAATCTAATTTACTCGACATAGAATTAAGTCAGATGTGTAGGTTAAGTTGAATTTCAGCTGTCAACAATGTTGACACAAGGGTATAAATGCATTCGAATTATGTAAACATTACTATAGCTGTCAGGACTCAATGAGTCAGTGGAGTATATGGAGGCGTTTAATATGAATGAACTGTAATTGACTCAGCATGGATATAATTACTTAAATATAAAAGGAACATCCACTTGACAAAACATGACTTAGGGAGTTTATTAGTTAGTGACAATCCATCTTAATTTGTACATTTCTCAAAAGAATTTCAACTAATCTATAAAGTATAATATACGTAGTTCCTTCAATAAAGTTGTGAACGAGATTTGTTTCATTCACGTCATCTGCCACTACAACCTTCTATGTTCCAGGATCACTGTTTTTTTTCAATTTGAATTCATGAATTTGCCTAAGTTTCAGAACCATTGAAAACCAAGTCATAGAACCGAACAGTAGTTTCATCTAGGTATGAACCTCCTCATGAATGAATCACTACTACCCTACCTTTTACTCGAGCTCAGGACTCCTGGATTTCTAGGAGAACACAACAGTTAGACTAATGAGAAATATTGCGCTAGTTTGTTGATTGCTACCAGTGAGTAAGCGTCTTATTATTGAGAACCGCTGATCAAATTTAACTAGAAATGTTTTTGGCAAACTATTTTAAAAGTAAAGTTAGTTTGAATTTAGTGCGATAATATACCAAAACAACATGGCACACATTTCAGTAAAGTTAAAGAAGTTAAATAGAAGGTTCAGAAATAAAACAATCAATCAATGCCTGTTACTCCATGTGATGCATAGGCCACCCATCAGCATTCTGCAACCAATTCTGTATCTGGTATCTAGCCAACGGATCTAAAGTCACTATTAATGAATGAAAAACCGTAATAAAATGGTTGTATAAAGAAGTTATGGAAAGCGTGTAAACAATAATTCAGGATGATGTAAATCAAATCCGATCATTTGCATACATGATAATGAAATAAAGTGATATGATAACTTAGCATAATGAATTAGATTTGAAAAATAATGACAATGATGTAGCGAGATATGAGTTAAGTTACAAAGGAAGAACAAGACTGGCAATAGTCTTCTTTTGGATCAACGATGTAGGTTTTCAGCATCTTATTACCAATAACTTTGGTGTATACTCTTATTTTTAAATGACTTTGCTTAATTCGCACTAATCTGAATTGCCGTTAGCAAATTTTCCGTTGCCTCATTACACAATCGCTTAAATTCTGACGTTCTAACATTTTAAATACTCTATACACAATTACCTCAAGTAGAACAAGGAGATATAAACATCATTCTGTACTATTATATTTTATCAATGGGGTAGAAAAAGTTAACTAATCTCACCTTTCCTCTTCAATTTCACCATTGACAGTATCCTGGAAACAGGTATAAAAGAAGTAAGTGCTGTTAATGCGAATCACTTACCTGGAGAAAGACTTTGTCCTCGGATATACGAATTATATTGTCTTAATGTGTAATAACACAAGCCATGCAAATGGAACTTAATCAGTTGATAATTACAATTCGTGCATATTGCATAAACTGTAAACTTCCGCCAAACTGGCGGAAATGTGTACCCACTCACGCTTTGTGACGAACTGTCAGAAGTATTCAAAAATTACGTGTATCTAGATAACTGTATGAGTTCTGGTTGTGGTGTAACAGATTATATCACTTTATCCATGATAAGAATAGCATTAACTTATTACATCCAGGCCAATTTTTCATCCTTTATGTTGTGAATTTAAGTATAAAAGGTGGGGTTTGAAAGGTTTCGTGATAACAGGTTTCCTTGGTATCTTCGAGTTGAGAACCTTTAATGTGTCTCTGTGTTTGACTATGATTGTATCTAAAGAATTGCTGACATCCAGTGGAATGTTTTATTAGTAATACTGACATTTAGCAGCGTTTGTTCTAGTACACTGATGATCATTCATTTAGTGTTCCTACCTCGATACATTGGCTTCAGTGGCTTCATCATGTTTCGTAAATATCACTCAATGAATTTCATGTTGCCCGTTATTTCCCAGCTCAAAAACTGATTCAAAAGACCGGAGTGATAATCATTTAGTGATATGGGGACGATGTTCTACATTAGGATGTAATCTTTTTTGACTTTACTTTCATCTACACTACATCTCCTACTTAGTAATCTTATTGTTCACTTATTAAATTTTACTTTTTTGATTATGATCACCTTTCGTCCTTAATTATTCATATTCATATGTTTCTAATTGTGTGGTACATACATTTTTGAAACTAAATTTTACATGTTTAACTGGAAAATCACAAAAACTGTAAACATTGTGGCTATGTGAATCAATCAGCACACTTTAACTTTCTTTTGCGTCTTATACATATGCGAACTACTGTGCTGAAATATTCAGGGTTTCCTGTGCAAGGAATGGTCAGATGTCATGAAATACATATACTTTGATTACTGTCATTACTATGTATAGTGAAGATTTGTAGCTCAGGATGATAGTTTGGTTTGATTGAATTCTTCGAGCTGGATAGTTTGATTGCAGAAGTCTAGTTGTCATTCTAGACGACTTCATCGTGGCAATCTTCTAACAAAAGTGGGCTAGGTAATGTTCACCATAGGTGACTAACAGCTTCTTCTTTTATTCTGCGTTGTGTTACTGACGCTCGTTCTGTTAAATTTTGATCATTGATTTTAATTATCTTCCCTCTAACTTACAATCCTGGAGGCCAAAGGAAAAGTAGAAAACCTAAGATCACAGTGAGCCATGAATTGGAGGTAAACATGTAAAGATTGAATACCACTTGAGAAGAAATGGAAAGGAGGAGTAAAGACAGAGTTGGTTAGAGAATGCTTGTCTTTGATCTATACTTCACGATGAATAACAGGTATTCAGTGATTGATCAGTGGACCTTAGCAACCATTCTATTACTTCACCTTCTGGATCAAATATACCGTCGTTGATTTAAAATTTTATATTATTACCATGTTTCAAAAAAATAGTGGTGGTTTATGAATGTCCATTTTGTTACATTTAACTATCTTATAGTTGAACAGAGATGTTTTTGCTATTAAGTTTTGTTGATTGGATTCGTCACAGATTGATGTTAGTAGGGTACTGTCGTAAAAGAGAGATCACCGAACAGTTGTTTCATTTCAGTATGAGATTCTTCCTTTGTAGTTCATACTCTTGTTAATCTGCTAGGGGAATTGAACTCATGGTCTTCAGGTTAGCGGATGCCACCACCAAGCTTACATCTACTTGTAGAATTCCCACTTTTATTAATTATCACTGGTACACCTTCGTCGCCAATCAGCATCATTCTGTGACAAATACAATTAACTACTAGTTAATAAGGTATTCATACGATATTAAACATATGTAAATGAAATTTCTCTTAGTTCATATAAGTTTCTTATACAAAATGAATGACATCATATAGTTGTGCTAGTAGTAAATATCAATGAATCAACTCTATCTTATAGATGAATACAAATTTCTTTAAGAATTATTTCTATGATTATTATGTAAACGTTAACCACCTGTTACCAACTAATATTTCTATACAATTGAATGATTCATTTATTACAGAAAACAGACTATAATTATTTCATAAGAATCAATCAGGTTCTAGTTTATAAAATTAATCAAAGATTACAATGTACAATAAATTTTGTATATCAATGAATACGTCATGAAATAAGTAGTTGTTACATAATTAGAATTTATAGATGAAAATAAAAATATAATTGATTTCTATTTATAGATTCTTTTATATGTGATAATGTGGTAAATAGTAAAGCCTTAGATATTAGACTGAGTTTAATACGATTGAAATCATTTCATTTCAATTGATGAATTCATTAAACATTGATATTGATAATCAGTCAAATTAATCAATGCCTGTTACCCCGTGTGGAGTATAGGCCACCGACCAACATTCTCCAAACAGCTTTGTTCTCAGTTTTCTTTTTCAGCTTTTCTCATTCTTATTAGGATCATTCTTATTAGGATGAAGTTGTATATTCTCGTTGATTTGTTATAGACTGAAGCTGATCAGTCTCTGTTGCTATATGTGCATCCTGAGCGGATTGCCTTGATATAGCGAATTATTCACAAGTTTAATTTGAGTTAGATTGTGACTGGTAAGTGCAATCTATAAGGCGCGTTTCGTCCTATTTGGGACTCATGGATGTACCTGCATCAACGGGAATATACAAGTTCATCTTAATACCAATGCGCCCATTGCACAAGTGTGCCTGTCTGAACTCAGTAGTCTAGTGGTGAACGCTGTGGCGTATAACATGAAACGAAATTAGTTCGAATTCCACTGTGAACTTTAACATTATGATGCAGGATAGGATACCAATCACCATCAAGTGTATTATACATGATCAGCATACACAAAATGAAAACATGCGAATTCTTTCATTGATATGATGGAAGTAATTCCGTTGATTTTATGCTGTTGTCTATTACATAACTTCCACATTTCATTTTATTCCATTGACGTTCATTCATAATTCTTAATTTTATTCGTATATCAACTATTTGTATTACTAACATATTATCATTTTATTACGCAATTTGTATTTGTGATATTACCTAAACTCTCCTCCACCCATCCACCTTCCACACACACACGTAGTTCACATGATTTATTCCACAATATAGATTCATCTCAATCTGAATTACTATGTTTGACACAGTTGGTGTTATCATGTTGTTATTCTTTGTGTGTAATGTTGTTTTGTTGGATTGTGATTTCAAGTTTATTGAATACGACGTGTGTGTGTGTGTGACAATTGAAATTGTTGTCCATTTGGAGCTGACGACAAACCAGAATATATGAGGTGAATTTATTCACTTGAACAAATCTTGTTCTCGCTTTGTTCAGCTTTAATAAGGAGATTGAACTGAAGTTATATGACATTTGCAATATCGTCGGTTTCGTATATAATGATTTCACAATATGACACATCCAGAACATCCAACAATTCAAAAATTATAATCAAGAATGTAAAATAATCAGTAAAGTAAAGTTTCTTTTCAACAATGTCATTTACATTAGCTGTACAGTTGTACATATTTAAAGAAATTACACATTTAATAGTCAAAACTAAAATAAAAGCATTACAGAAAGAAAACAAGTTGTTAAAGTCAATTGAGAAGGAATCAAAATAGTTTCAAGTATCAATTAAGTGATGTGTAATAGTCATAAAGAAGATAAGAAAACATAAATAGGTTATGCAATAGTCTATGTGACTATTGAAATGTTTCTTTGAAACACTCAATTAATTATAGAGAACAAGAAAAGATTAAAATCAAGACAAAATAAGCGTTTAGATGTGTTTTACCTGGATACAAAGTACTAGTTTGGATTGGTAGATAATTAGAACTACCACCCATTTTGAAATCAGTTTGTTTGACTTCATGAATAATTTAGAAGAATGATTGTAGTGGAGTGGAGGGAGGGGTAATGGAACCGTTTTTAAAATTTGACAGTTTGTGATACAGTACACTTCTTTAGTTATAAATGTATTCTTCACAAATTGGTTGGTTTTACTAGATTTTACAACATTTCATCTTGCAAATAAAATAATAGCAACTATTATAGAATTTTTTAAGGGTACCAAAGTTTCGTACTACTTTTAAGTGGCTTTCATCAGCCGAGCAAATATTGTAAAAGCAAGTAGTAATATGTATTTATTGCAAAATATACTTTTCACTAGAATCATGCAAATCTATCATAGTACAGTAATGATAATCAAAAATCAGTATATTATACAGTTATGTTTAGGCAAGAAGTATATACTACTATCAATCGACTAACTTTACCTGGTACCGCAAATATTATCTAAGTGTAGATCAGTAAAACAAATAATAAAACTGCCATTAAAAGTGATTTCCTTTAAGAAGTCAGTAAGTATTTCATTTATACAGGTAATTCTAATATGGCGCTTATTGTAATAGTTTATCAGATTACACTAATGTTGGTATTATGTAACATTATATTAGGTTGGTCATGATTAATGGACTGTGTATTACATGATTGACGTTAATAGTGGAATACAAATAAGCTTAATGTAACATTCCTATGAACATTATGTCTATGATAAAAGATACAAATACTAGAAATGAGATATATTCAAACTACTTTTATGTCCATAAATACATCTCAACTTGAAGTTATACTTTGATGCTTTTGTTTAGTATGGTAGTATGTTAAAGAATATACATTCATCATGAACTACTAACATCAAATAAACTACTATCGGTAGACAGAAATCATTCGACAGCTGTTATGTTTGATTTTATTACTTCTAGTAAATCTCACCAACAACACTATAACAGAGCACTAAAATGATTATGTTCAGATATCATTAAAAACATGTTAACGTAAAATTACTTGCCATCTTTCGACACTTGATCTAATTTTATGACCTCTCAGAGCGAACAAAGATATTTTTACTCGTCTTAATATACACCAACTTCTTTAGTGATAACTTCCATTATGTTTCTATGTACAAGCTGAATGATCACTGTTTAGTGGCCAGGATTACGTTATTCTACTCCCGTTCAGCGTAATTTGAATTCTGTTGATCAATTTTAAATGTAGATACTAATCAGAGTGATTCAGCACCTAGTGAACTATTCAACTGATGTTTGACTGGTAGAAGGTAGTTAGTAAGAAAACCTGCTTAACAAATGTTACGTGTAGTATTGCCACAGATTCTCAGTGGCGAATTCAATTTTAGATCGCAAAGTTGCACTACGATTTTCGTGGTGACACATATGTTCAAAGGTCGAGTTACTGATTAACATTCGTTTACTGTGAGACAATCAAGAAGGTAATATTGGCCAGTAAATCATGATATTAAATAGTGATCTAATTCAAGTCCTTCCGTCAAAATATTTTTGATTGTTATCGGTTTATCAAAAAATAATTTCATTTCTTGATTCATTAGTAAAGGCAAATTTACTAAATCAGTATCTGTTTTGTTAACAAATCATTTTTCTTGTATTCATACATTCTAGTCATTAACAACGTATCGACATTCTCCTTTTGTTTATTTAGAAAGAAAACAATATCTCCTGTAATCCACCATGTCAAAATGGTGGCATTTGTCGACCTGGTAATCTATGTGAATGTACACGTGGCTTTGAAGGTATTCAATGTGAATTAGATATCAATGAATGTATACGTCTAAGACCATGTGATCCAGACTATGGAATATGTGAAAATACACCTGGTGGCTTTACTTGTAAATGTGTACCTGGTTATAAACTTATGTATGATGCACAACATTGTATTGATGATGAACGAGCAAGACAACAACCAAATTTAGTGTTTCGTGGACGTGGTACAAAAGGCGTAGAGATTGCTACTCGTCTTACAGATGATACAAATAAAACAAGATACTATCCACGTACACTGAAAAAACGCAGTCTCCCGCCTATTGTTAAATATTCACTGAAGTCAAGTAGTCTTATTAATATTCGTAAACAGAATGGTGTTCATCAACACAAAAAGTCGCCATTATCACTATCAACTAGGTATCACCATAATAAAAATTTATCTCGTAAAGGTGATTCAGATTAAACCTTACTCCTGGAAGGGTTTAAACGAAGAACATATACTCCAAATATACTATGTTTTCGGGAATTATTATTATTAGATCTATCCTGACTCTAAAATATTGAATTTTAACCAAGTACTCTTGCAAGTATTAGGATTTTTACTACTACTACTACTGCTACGATTGTGTTATTTTTGCTTTTTATGCTAATTTACACACCACACAAAAGATTCTACCTTTCCATCAACTACTATTGTCTCAATGAAATGTACTAAACAACAGTATACAATGAAGGGGATACATATGCGATCATTTAGCCTATCTGTTTTACAAACATTATTCATGTACACATAAATATGAAAAACAATTTAGGGTACATACATGTGCATACGTATATTACATTTGTCAAATTTATATTTTGTTTATTGAAAATGCAAAGTATTCTGTACACAGACAACCACTAATGACATTGGTAGCGCGGTATCGCAAATTGACTGGATCTATAAATGTTAAATACGAGATACCAACTAAGTGGTCTAAAAATAAAGCACTATCTGTGAGACCGAATGATTCGTGGTAGAACCATAGGTGCACACTACTCAGGAGTCCGATACTTCGACTACACAACTATTCAATGAATATTGATTTTTAATGACTGTCTAACTTAGGCTGATTCGTGATGTGAGGCCTTACAGTAAATGAATGTGTGTACATTGGAATACCTATGAAGATACGCATACCTAACAATTTACAATTTGGAAACATTTGAGGAATAGCAGAAGACAATGCTGAGTAGGGTGCTTCGTTATAAGTTGAGATTGATTGACATTAACGGAAGGGAATTATTTAAAAATAAGATTAGATCGAAAATTGTATTGAAAGAGTATTATTATATTTGAAGATAATGTGATTAGACTAAAATTGAGCAATACTAACCAACAGATGCACTAACAATTAAAGAATAAAGTGATTCTCTCTACAGGATCTGATCGTTGATCCACCAGTTTTACAAGAATGAATATATTTACAGATAATTTAGTTTTATTATCAATCGGATATTGCTAATTTTTAGACACTTTACTTAAAATATTCTTGACAGCAGGTAGACAAAAAGATGATTTTAATTGGAAGGAACAGCAGAAGTAAATTTATTGAATGATAAAGGTGTATACTGCTTCTAAGCTGACTATCTATGAGGGGAAAATCAATTGATATTCAACTGGTAGTTTTCATTAAAACTAACGAGGCAAACGTCAATGAATAGTGCTTTGAAAGCTATTCTTCTTTGATAAATAATTAAAATTACAAAAGTATCTGTGATAATGTGAGGGGATTTGATGGAGTAAAAACATGAATCAAGTTTCGTAAAAGAAGTTTAATAACATAGGCTTTAGTTTTCATGAAGTTTACGGTAGTTGGGTTCTGTTGAGTTTAACAGTATCATGTACTAACATCATTAACTCGATGTGCAGTTTTTTGAGATCTATATGATTGTTTGTATAGCTTTCATGTTACTTGTGACTTGTCAAGATCTATCAAGAAGATTTTTCAATACACAGTATATCATAGCCAATACAACCTCTAGTACAAACATAGTTCTTTGCAATGGTGAACAAAATCTTCTCTATTATTCTGTCTAAATCACCTCGAAGAGTTTTGGTAACTCTATAGAATACCTGAATTTTCATCTTATATTAGAAATTTTTTTATTCCTCTCATAAGCAATGATGTAGGTCAGTATTTAAAACAATAAACAAAGAACTGAAGGATTGCATGTTTAAGTAATAAATAGGTCACCAGCTTTGTTTTCTATTATTCAATGTTTTTCAATCAGATTATTTCTGGTTTTTAGACACTTTACTTAAAATATTCTTGACAGCAGGTAGACAAAAAGATGATTTTAATTGGAAGGAACAGCAGAAGTAAATTTATTGAATGATAAAGGTGTATACTGCTTCTAAGCTGACTATCTATGAGGGGAAAATCAATTGATATTCAACTGGTAGTTTTCATTAAAACTAACGAGGCAAACGTCAATGAATAGTGCTTTGAAAGCTATTCTTCTTTGATAATAATTAAAATTACAAAAGTATCTGTGATAATGTGAGGGGATTTGATGGAGTAAAAACATGAATCAAGTTTCGTAAAAGAAGTTTAATAACATAGGCTTTAGTTTTCATGAAGTTTACGGTAGTTGGGTTCTGTTGAGTTTAACAGTATCATGTACTAACATCATTAACTCGATGTGCAGTTTTTTGAGATCTATATGATTGTTTGTATAGCTTTCATGTTACTTGTGACTTGTCAAGATCTATCAAGAAGATTTTTCAATACACAGTATATCATAGCCAATACAACCTCTAGTACAAACATAGTTCTTTGCAATGGTGAACAAAATCTTCTCTATTATTCTGTCTAAATCACCTCGAAGAGTTTTGGTAACTCTATAGAATACCTGATACTTCGACTACACAACTATTCAATGAATATTGATTTTTAATGACTGTCTAACTTAGGCTGATTCGTGATGTGAGGCCTTACAGTAAATGAATGTGTGTACATTGGAATCCTATGAAGATACGCATACCTAAACAATGTTACAATTTGGAAACATTTGAGGAATAGCAGAAGACAATGCTGAGTAGGTGCTTCGTTATAAGTTGAGATTGGATTACATAAGGAAGTGGGATGAATTTAAAAATAAGATTAGATCGAAAATGTATTTAAATAGTATTATTATATTTGAAGATAATGTGATTAGACTAAAATTGAGCAATACTAACCAACAAGATGCACTAACAATTAAGAATAAAGTGATTCTCTCTACAGGATCTGATCGTTGATCCACCAGTTTTACAAGAATGAATATATTTACAGATAATTTAGTTTTATTATCAATCGGATATTGCTAATTTTTAGACACTTTACTTAAAATATTCTTGACAGCAGGTAGACAAAAAGATGATTTTAATTGGAAGGAACAGCAGAAGTAAATTTATTGAATGATAAAGGTGTATACTGCTTCTAAGCTGACTATCTATGAGGGGAAAATCAATTGATATTCAACTGGTAGTTTTCATTAAAACTAACGAGGCAAACGTCAATGAATAGTGCTTTGAAAGCTATTCTTCTTTGATAAATAATTAAAATTACAAAAGTATCTGTGATAATGTGAGGGGATTTGATGGAGTAAAAACATGAATCAAGTTTCGTAAAAGAAGTTTAATAACATAGGCTTTAGTTTTCATGAAGTTTACGGTAGTTGGGTTCTGTTGAGTTTAACAGTATCATGTACTAACATCATTAACTCGATGTGCAGTTTTTTGAGATCTATATGATTGTTTGTATAGCTTTCATGTTACTTGTGACTTGTCAAGATCTATCAAGAAGATTTTTCAATACACAGTATATCATAGCCAATACAACCTCTAGTACAAACATAGTTCTTTGCAATGGTGAACAAAATCTTCTCTATTATTCTGTCTAAATCACCTCGAAGAGTTTTGGTAACTCTATAGAATACCTGAATTTCATCTTATATTAGAAATTTTTTTATTCCTCTGTCGTATCATTAACGTCTATCGACGATACCAATCCATAATGTTTGAAGTAGTATATTATCATTCGGTAATAAGTCATTACTATTATGTACATCTTTAAATAGAAGAGCGGGGAATTATCAAATTGTAAGATGATAATTATACTGTTCGGCTATTTTCTCCCAATGAAATAATTTTACAGATACTTGTGAATAGATTTAGAATTAGTGACATCTACATACTGAATGAGTTTTCAGACTCGAGGTCAATATATCAATTTGAATGTGTTGGCTTCCAGGCAAATGATTAGACTAAAGGTTTCATATTTCTTTTAATTAGACAGTCTAAAAATAATAATTCATTATGCTCATTATTACTTTTGGATGGGAATTTTACGTGACAAGAAAAAATATTCAGATCTGTAGTTTGATGTGAAGAAGATCATGAGTCTGTTTTAGTCCCTTCTTAGTATACATTCTTTGAGTGTCTAGTCTTCTTTTGAATGAGTCGGTTTAGAGCACAGACACCACCCCCCTCTGGTAGCAGGTTCTAGGAGTTGATTAATAGATTGGAAAACCTGTATGCTCCTGACTTTCGAAGTAGCCTTATTTGTCCTCTAAGATGTTTTGACTTATGTAAAAAAAAAGATGGATCAAGACTGAAGTCACTTTTTAGTATTCAGTACATCGTAATTAAATCACTTCCTAACTTCTCGTGAAACAAATTGTAGACGTCTAACTTTCCATACTATTTCCTGTATTGTAGAACGTGCAACTCTATCAGTGAGCAGGTAGAAGTCTTTTTTACCCTTTCTACGAGGTCAGAGTCACTCTAAACTGGAGCTTACAGCCTACACAAAGTGCTCCACATGAAATCGCTTTTTGAAGCTATTCTCATAAATGCATTTTTAATAATAATGAACGTGTTATCTACATAACTAAGCCAAATTTATAGTTTGTTGGTAATTGTAAAGCAATATGATGTTATATGTGTGATAGGCGATACAAGAAGAAGATATCCTATTGACAGTGTGTTAGTTTATTTGTACAGAAGCTCTTTAAAAGTGAGTACAGTTGAATTCAATGGAAGCTTTAAGAATATCATGAATAAACTCATATTCAACGGACAATCACTTGATAATGTCTAGAAATATAATCGTTCGAATATTAACGGATAAAGATAAATAATAGTTTACCATTGTTTCGCTTTCTTTGACTATTACATCTAAAGATTTTCATTTAAAGTTGATATCTACATTCGGCAACACCATGTAGATCTCACACCTGGACAGTATCACCGATAAACACAGACGATCTGATGCAGATGTGAAGGTACGGATTGGTAATGCGGGGGTAGCATTTCTACAAGTGAAAAATATCTAGAACTCAAATCACCTGTTGGTCGACATCGAGGTCACAATTTTTAATACAAACGTCAAAACGGTTGTATTGTATGAAGCTGAAACTTGAAGTACTACGGAAAGCATTATTCAAAAGATACAAGTATTTATAAACAGATATCTGCGCAATATACTTTAAATTCGTTGGCCACATATCATCAGCAACAACCTTCTGTGGTAGAGAACAATCTAACCAACTTCCAACTCAGAAAGAAATTAAGATAATACACTGAAGGTCGGTAGGACATATATCGAGTAAATCATTAAACTACATCACAAAACAAACACTAACTTGGAATCCTGAAGGCTAAAGGAAAAGAGGAAGACCTAAGATCACAATGGGCGGTGAATTCTAGGTAAAAATAAAAAGAATGTATATCACTTAGGAAGAAATGAAATTCTCCTTTCGGACAAGTTAGAAGGAAGATATATAGATGTGTGAAGTTTGCATGGTGTAATTATCCTTGAATTGGGACAATTACTAGGATGGTGAGATGTTTACATTGTATGTTAAAATTTAGTCGTTGTCTCCAGTGCAGTGATTCAGTGCTTATTTATAATTCTGACAGAAAGTTTACGATCAGTTATTAAAGAAGTTATTGGTATTACTATCTCTTCTTTCTTCATTTATTTGTTTGTATTTTCTAAATTGTCATAATTTCGACGTGTAATCTGTAAGTCGAATACTCATCTTCAGAATACCATGAGTTCATTGTACTTTATGCTGCTTCATCAGCCTAAGTTGAAGTGAGTAAGTTCAAAATAATGGAGAATTGTTATTACGTGATGTGTAGGTTGATAAATTTTAATTTTATATAACAGATTGGTTTAAGTCAAACAATCGTTGAAAATGTGAAAATACTGAACAGCTGTTTCGTCTTTGTATGAGATCTATCAGTAATTTGCTTTCCAGGGAAAAATGTGTAAAACCTTCAGGCTTTAATGGGAACAATTAACTGTTAGACCATTGAACCAGTTTCCAACGGTTGATGTTTTTAATTTGCTTATGGACTTAATTTGCTATATGGACATGTGCAACCTGATCAATTGCTATTAGCTCAATAGTGACTAGCATGTTCAGCTAATTGTTGGAGTCCTGGTGAGAAGATATGACCAGTAGAGTGTAACCATGTCGAGTGTGGGGTAGTTACTCATCGAAGACAGCAAATAATGCCGTACAAATCTATTTCAAACTAGCTGTGTTAAAAATATCAATCGTTGGATCACTGACTGCTCAGCAGTCTAACAGTTAAGTGTTCGCCTGAAAGTCTGAAAGTTCTGGGCTTCATTCGTCGGAGGGATCATGGAATCACAATCTTGAAGAATCTCATGTTGGGACAGAACAACTGTCTAGTATTGCTTTATGACTTTCAATGGTTGTCTAAAACAGATCAATTAATGATATTCATTTAAAATAAAGGAATGATTTATCATTTGGACGAAATCTGTGATTCGGTCGACCCTATATATTCTATCAAATCATCCAAATAAGTGACAAGTTTAGGGTATTTCTCTAGTAAGAATGTACGTTTCTGGATGCATTTTTGTAAGAAGTTAGTATTCTTTACGTTTGTTATACACCTTTCACTAAAACTTATGTAAGTACGGTCTTTAAAAACATTTGAATGAGTAAATTTTAACGCGAACCACTCAATGTAAATGAATATCTAATACGACTTATATTAAACACATGAATCAGTCTGATGTTTATTCGATGATAATAACAGTCCCTATAAATGTATAGTTATTGGCCAACTATACTTCTCTTCGCTTTCAGAAATGGAACCTAACTGCTTTTATGTAATGCTTAAAATATACTTAAGCATTATGAAACAGGTTTTGTACTAGGCGTCTACAATGCATGTTTATAATCACGTTGGAATAGGTGCACCGTATGGAATCCGAACCCTTATTATTAATGTTTACAGTCTGCAGTTGTGTCAGTGAATAATCTTTATTGACATCAAAACATGCTGTTAATCATAATGAATCAATTAAATGAATTCCCACAGTATCAACTGAAAAACATAATGAAATTTGTACTAATATTGTTTGATAAATATAACACTGGTTACAACTCAATGTTTGGGATAACTGAGTACCCAATACGTGAGTTAGGAATAAAGTACTAGGTAAATATGATAAGTCGATTGATGAAGTGTCGAATCTTTACCAACTGAGGTGGTCAGGATATACGTTACATGTGTACGACCACCGCCTACCTTAACGAGCGATGCTGTAAGGTGTAGGTGTAGGCTGGAACAAATCTAGGGCAGCCAAACCAAATTATAGCACCAGTTCATGAAGTCATTGACAACTGGGTTGAGCTATGTTAATAGGTGCAGACTACCTGGTTGGGGTCCTCATGGTGATCATAACTAGTGGTTAGAGATTTTGGGTGACATGGTTGGAAGCCATTGGTAATGTTGTAGGTGCATCCATTCCTTATCTTCCTCCAAAGTTTGCGCCTCTGAATTCATCATAATCTTCTGTTTGCTGAGTTACATATTTTTTTTTTAAATATTACCTTCGATCTCTAATCCTTTCCATTAATACTAACACTTTTACTATTTCGATTACTGTGGGATATGGTTAGGCGATTTCATCTCTATCTGCTAATTGGGGTATGGCAACTTGAACTGAGGTACTCACATTCGAATTTCTAAATTGTAACTGACCGACTCACTTAGTATCTAATCAATCTACTTACGATGATAGCTATTCCTAGTTCATCTATAGTTAACAGAACTTACTTTGAATACGAAACCTTAATGATATCTTTAATACTAATATAATAAAGAAGCATTCAATTTTTGACTGATAAACAAGTAAATACTGTATATTAGTACACTATACTAGTGAAAATTGTAAATAACATCACAGATTGAATTTAACTAATGACTAAGAAGGATAAAACAGCTAACATGTTGAAGCATGAATATTTCTTGATAATCTACATACGTCACCACCATAAGGGATCGGACACAAGATAGTTCTGTGAAGTACCACTTAACTACTTGTAGAGGCATAGATTATCACTTGAACATATCAACTTTCAAATTGTGCATTTCTTTTCGTATGCATGTTGAATGTATTATTGGAGTTTTACTCACTACCGCGTTGTTAGGATCTATATCATTTGTTAGATTATTTTAGTTCTAAATACATTCCTATCTAATTCTTCGTTGTTGTGTATTGTGAAACAATACACAGTGGTCTTGATAATAACCAATCATTATACGCACATGTCTGCCTCGCGACTACCAGTCCCCAAAGCTAGATTAGAGAAAACAACGACTTATGTGTCAAACAGACACAGTCCAATCCAATCTAATTTAATCGTATTGTATTTCAGTCATGCCTTTATATATACAAACAATCAGACCACACGGAGAACCAATTAGGGATTTTACACTAATACGAAACAGAAGAGATTGTGGCAGTGAATGGTGGGGGGGTAGTTTGTACACAACTAATTAACTGTGTTCTCTAAAACACAGTTCTGGAAGTTTTTCACTTTCCTTTAATGGTCCGACATAACATTCGTTTCAACTTCTCTATTTAAGTCTATATAATCACTAGTATATGTGAGTGAAGTCGATTGATATACAGGAATAATATGTTTATAGGGTTTATATTTTGTTGAATATAATATAGCTACAGTCTCATATTTCAAGTTATCGTATCTAAGCCTCATTAATTGATCCCTATAAAATAAGCATTCGTTTAGCGCGTCACTCTCGTTGTCAGCAGACTAAAACAACTGAACTGAAATTCACTGGTTTATGTTTCTATATCTTCTGTAGAAATTTATCAAATGGTTCTTCATTAGCAGTTTAGTCGTGATAAAAGTTGAGAAAGAAAATACTTTTTATAATTCTAAACTTTAGATCTAAACCAAAAATTGACGTTTGAACAGATTATTCACTGCATTAAGTACCTCAATACAAGTAATTTACATGGGTGTGTCGTCACTCAAAATGTGTAAATGAAATTGAATAACAAGTCAAGATGAATTGACCTATACAATAATTTCTTAAATAAAATATGAATGGAAGTGAATGAACTTGATTGTTTTTTAAGTACATTATAGATTGGGTGTTATTTTTTCTCTTTAACTAGGTGAAATCAATGAAGATACTTAAAAGTAGAAGACAGATTTACCTCATTGAATGACTTCAGTTTAATTCAAATTTCGTGGATGGATTACATCGTACTCACTAACAACACCTTTAGTGCTTTAGATCCTATCTGATGTATAAACTTTCTTATAGATACTGCTCGAGAGTCTCGAACAAGTGAGAAACAACTATTTGATACTTATTGCTTGAGTTGGATTGTGACTGATAAGAGTAATCTAGGACTCACGTTTTGTCCCATTTCGGACTCGTCATCTGGATGTAATTGCATCTCAATATTGATGTCTACCTTGGGACTCGAACTCAGTTCATTTCGTGCCAAATGTCACTGCGTTTACCACTAGGCTACTGAGTCCAGACAATAAATATGTCCGGCTGACAAGTCCCAAATGGGACGAAACACGTATCCTGTATTCAGCTTGTTAGTCACAATCCAACTTAAATAATACTTATAAATTGCCGCTATATTGAGGCAATCCTCACCTGATGCACATATGACAAATCAATAGGAAGATACAAATACATTCTAATTACATTCAGTACTTAGTGGATTTTATCAAAATAATAATATATTTATGCGTAGACTAGAAGCTTCATAAAGTAATATCTTAATAAGGCTCTTTCTTTTTAGTCAATCGAATAGACAAACAATAACAGTAGCCTACTCAAACTTCTTGGATACCTGTTTTTGAAGCAATCATTGTCCCACTTTTGATTTTCTCGAATTAATTAAATAATTAAGTTTGTTAACTGTTTATACTTATGGGCTTGTATAAATGGATTTCAAACTGTGATGCTGCGAATGTATGTACCAGCATGAATGTTAGTATGATTTTCTTTTCCTTCACTTTGGTTCTTCTGATTACTTTGGAATTATAGGAGAATCCGCTAATGGAGAATTCGTTGAAACACAACTCCAAATATTTTTCGTTTAGGCTTCGAAGAGGAAGATTTTTTTTTATTATCTGTCAGCCAACATCAAAGTCACCATTTTCACTGCAAACGGCAAAACAGTTGTATTGTATAGGGATGAGGCTTGCAGAACGACGAAAAGCATCATTCAAAAGAAATACGTATTTATAAACAGTTGTTTGCACAAGACACCACAAATCCATCGGCCACATACCATTTGTTGGGTAGGTTCAGAAAAACCGTCGCAACAAGCTCAATCTGGCATAGAAATCAATAGGATATATTGTGTCCAATCAGAGCGCAGATAGCCTTTATCCGAAACTTCTAGACAGAGAGAAGTCACTTGCTATGTCTGTGATTGGTCAATCATCTTAGCACTACTGTGTTTAGAAGGTTACGGAATTCTCTAGAAGCTTGAAGGATAGTTATGATAATATATATATCTTAACTTTCTGTACATAATCGAAATCTTGCAGTAAAGTCTTTTTTTTCAGTATTTCCTGTCTTATCTCTCGTGTTCCTGTTGACGAGTAGTTTCAGCCTGGAGGTCGAATCATAGCTTAAGAGTCGAAGCGTGCGGTCAACCTAGACAGATAACAATTTACGACGGAGATTCTTGCGGTCGATAAAAGATCTAAACCACGCGTCACAACACCATTAGCAACAATATACTGTGGCATAGAACAAACCAACCAAAATCTTGTTGAGGAAGAAATTAGGAAAAGACGCTAGAGGTGAATAGGAACCATATGGAGGAAATTATCTGACTGCGACACAAGACATGCACTAACTTGAAATCCTGAAGGCCAAAGGTAAAGAGGAAGACCAAAGACAGAGTTGGTCGAAGAACGGTGGTTGTTGGCCTATGCTCTATGAGAGGTAACAGGCATTGAGTATACTGTATATATAACTAATCACTATAAATAGTGAACTGAACACCATATTCAGTACGCTGGAAGAATTTGGTTATCCACATAATTTTCTCAAGAAAAACATGTCTAGAGTTAACAGCAAACCTGAAGTATTGATCGTCAGGAAGAAATTCCTCTTCCTTAAACTTTAATTCGACGGGGAAGTAGCAAGCAATGCATTAAAGGACAGACTAAGTAGAGCTGTTAAGAGAACTTTTAATATAGGACGTTTTTGTTTACTATTCACCAGCCTACCAGTGGTAGTTACTTATCTGAGGAATGAGCTGCCTGTTTTTCCTACTTTCATGTGTATTTATGAATTCAGCTGCTCCTGTGGAGAAAGCCGTATTGAGAGTACGACCAGACGATCAAACCAACGGATTAACGAGCATCTAGCATCTTGATATGGAAAGAGGTTAGTGAAACCCATAGGTAGTTGCAGTTTGTCATACTTGATAGATAGTAGACATGGAATAGATAGAACTAAATAGTAATATACCGCATATCATTAAAGGTTCCAGATGAGATTCGATCTCGTCTTCCACACATCGCCGAAGCTATAGCGATTCCAGTTAGCAGACTGAGTCTATGTGCTTAAAAAGGAATGCGTAACACCCTATCCCTTTCGCTGCCTTATAAGATTTAATAAGCAACTTACCCGATTCTTTACACTGCTGTTTATTTGTACCTACTCCACCCCTTTCATATCTCTTCTACATTCTCTTTTTAGTTGACCACATTATGTTCGCACGTTGTTTTGAACAATTATTATTGTTTTAACAAGTTCAATTTAACATGTTTTGACCTATATCCAACTTATAATTGTTTGTATTTATTTATCTTAGGTTATCATGTTGTTGTTATTAATCTGATTATCTTTACTACTAGTAGTACATGTCATTGCCTTATCAGTGTGAACACTTCATCAATCGTGATTAGTTATGTAATCCATTTATTTCGTTTTCATAATTTACTCAGAAATTGTTTTTTATTGGTTAAATAATCTTCATATTCACTTACAAATGTTGGTATATATTAGAGTAAAGCGTGATGAAGACCTAATGGATGAAACGATATTGTTTCTTCTTATATGTGTTGTTTCTGATTCACATAATGGGGGATTCTAACAAGTGGAGAAAAATGTGAAAGAATGTGGAGTTATAAATAAATTGTGTTGGGGGGGGGGAATTGAACGCCGCAACATCGATATTGTCAAGTGATCAGACTGATCAATCGTACTCATAGTAAATTTATTAAGAAACATAGAAACAAATTACAGCATGAACGTTTTTCAAGAATTCAATCATCAAAAAGATCAATATAAAGGTTGTGTAATTATTGAAATCGAATAAAAAGTGAAAAATGAAAAACAATTGGGATGGCTCCCAGAAACTTCAACGAAGCCTCCAGAACCCTTAAAGGAGCCGGAGACATTCCGTCCAATCACTGATTTATAGAACCTTCTAGAATCTCGACGTGGAGCCTTCCAATTGAGTAGCAGTTGAGACTTCTTAATTCGGATTGGATGGATCATAATACTGATTTATTTGTTTCATAAAACCATAAATATACGAATATTTTGTACTTGTCTCACTTCCCATTTCACTGGAATAAAGTTTCCTGTTTTCTCGTCTTCTGATTTCGCTACTAGGACGGTTCAAGTGCTAAGATTGCTTTGCTGCTAGTCAAGTTATCAATTACGATATATAACAAAAACGTATGCACTGGCAAAATGATAGATATCTGTCTACTCAGAGAATAAAATAGACAAGTGTTAGTTGTTATGCCAGGCGATTAAGGAAAGTAGCGAACTTTCAGAACTGTATTTTGGAGGACTATTCTCATTATTTTATTCATGAGTAATGTAATCATTTTATTTCTATGACTGTTACGTTCCCCTTACCCGGTTCTCTCATTTAGTGTATTTACTCTTAGTATATTGTTTATTACTACGAACTGCGTTTACCTAATTGTATACAAGTTGTACTCATTCACTGCCACTCTTTCCCTTGTTCTGTATCAATGTTAGATTCGTGATTGGTTCACTGTGTGGTCTGATTATAAATAAATAAATAAATATATATATATATATATATATATATATATATATAAAGGTATGATTAAAATACAATACGTTCTCAGATCTCGGTTCTCAGTTCTCCGTTTTCTGGTCTCCAGTTCTGGTTCTTCTATTGTCGGCCTGGTGGGGTGAGTGGGTCTAGGTCAGTCGCGCATCTTCAGCTAGGCACACCTTTATTGGCGTTCGCTACACCCACCCAAACCCTTCCTTTCTTCACGCCATAACATTAGTAAATATGGTAAAACGTGTAATTGGACATTTCGCTTGTATGTACATTTCATGCTTGAGCTGTTAGATTTCCAAAGCTTCTAAAATGCACAATTTTAAAGTAGGTGATCCTTTCGAGACTAATCGTGCAACGATGTGAATGACGCTTAAACAACACTTAAATTCGTTAACCTGACTCAATTTGATAAGATCAAGTTATATAGAACTATTCATGAAATTGATTTTGCCATTTAAAACCTAAAGCGGATAATGTTCATAGATGCGTTTAGAGAGTTATTTAATTTGTACACTCAATATCGTCAAACATTTGAACTAGAGAGATGCATCTACTCCATGCATGCACTCTCTAGAAGATTTGGAAATCTACGAGTTCAAGCATGAACTTTCCATATAAATGACATCTCCGATCGAACTTTTACCATACTTACTTACAATTGTCTATTTTCACACATCTCCAATGACGAATATTCTCAACCTATTCAGTTAACGTAGCTATTTATCTTCCATGTATTATGTATATGATACATGAATTCTAATGTAGTTCTGTCAATAGACAAAATGAAAACGATACCAACAAATATAGTGTTTCCTTATTTTCAATTTTCCAGTATTTATCACTGAAATTATTTGTATATCTTTCATAATAGTCCATATGTACATGCAATTACAGTTAGCAATGTTAATCATTCAAACCACTTTTAAGCTAAATAGTTCATTTTAATATCATAACGATTTGGAATAAAGGTAACTCAGATACTTGAACAAGTCAATGTATACATAAATGATTTAGTATAGTAATTTTTTATATTCTCAGTTCATAAAGATTTCATTTATGAAAATAATGATTGATTCACTGAAAATTATCTTCATAAGAACATTCTATCCTGATGTATTCAAATTACAATGTACTTTAACGAATACTGACTGATCTCTAAATAGCGATCAATTTCATGTTTATCCTATCAATCATCCAGTTTTAATGTTGCTATTATTCAAAATGACTCAACAACTCGTAATACACTGCAGCCATCATCAAGGCATATATTTGGACTTAAGAGGACTGATGATATCTAGCAGATTCATTTTATAATCTACTACCCTTATATATAGTTATTTTTATTTGGTTGAATGTAGTTAACCTCAATAACTTAGTAGCATTGTTAATAGATTACGAAAATATTAGGAAGAGATTGTATATTCCCGTTGATTTGTTATAGACTGAAGCTGGTCAGTCAATATACAAGCTCGTCCTAATACCAATGTGCCCGTTGCACAAGTATGACTGTCTGGACTCAGTAGTCTAGTGGTGAACGTGGTGGCGTTCAGCACGAAATGGACTGAGTTCGAATCTCAGTGTGAACATCAACATTGGGATGCAGGTACATCTAACCGATGAGTCCCAAATAGGACAAAACGCGTGTCCTGGATTCCACTTGCCAGTCACAATCCAAATTATATAGATTACGAAAATAGTTTACATGAATTCTAATCTACCAAGTTGTATGGAGCCCTTTCAAAATTTCACGGTACATCTTACTAATAAATGCTAATTAGTATACAATTTTTTCTAAAAACAATCTCGAATGTAAATCTTTCATAAAAATCAAAATATTCAACATTTATGTGGAACATTTAAGGTATCTAGACTTTGTATATATATATCTAATGAATCTTTTTATAGGTATTTTCGTCCAACAAAGAACGAAAATATTTACAAAACTTGAGCGCCGATTGTATGTAAGACATATGAATAGAATATACTTGTAAATAATCTCAGCGGATGAAATTAAAGAAAAATTTCAACGTTTCGCTCGGCAATCTGGTCCGAGCTTCTTTAGGGAAATAACCAAGATCAAAATTATCGAATATAAATGTAAATAAGAGGTCAAATTTGAAATTATAAATATCCAATCGTAAACAGGGTATGAACATGTTATATGAGGCATTGTAAGTGAAATGATGTTAAAATTGTTGTGAATGAAGGGAGGTGTTCACTTTGTGTGTAGTTTATCATGTTTCTATTCATATGCACACATATACTGCTATGAGTTATGTTCACGGTGAGGGGTAGACAATCTGAAAAAAGGCTTGCTATTAAATCATGATAAACCTGGTAGAAGTAACCTAACCCAGTGTAACGACAATTATGAGTCAAAGGTTGGGTGTATATTCGTAAATTGGTAACACGTTGAAACTATTAACTCAGGAGTAGACAATTCTAAAATAAATCAATAAATGAATTGCGTTGGAAGTTGGAGTAGTAGATGTTTGAATTCATTTTTTAATCATTAGTTGCCATGGTGCAGCTAACAGTACTCCATCTCGTCGGTTTATATTATTCGGGTTTGCCCATATGTGTAGGGCCTCAGATGTTAACCTTTCTTTGTAGGAATTAAAACCTTTTTGAAGGATTTTAATCCCATCAAAATTGATACTGTATCCTGATTCTATTGAATGTAATGCTATTGCCAACTTATTTTCAAGTTTTCGTATATCGTCAGAGGACTTGGGAATATGTCTCGGACAAATTATATGTTTCTTCACCCTTACATTCACCTTTAGTATTAACTATTATTCCGAATATCTATTCATGATATCAGACAGAAAGATATGCATATACATGTATCATTTCAACAAAAATGATTCATCAATCCAACCGAAAGGAACTAATTAACTTTCAAACAGCTTATCAATAATAATTAGAGATTATTTCACCTATTTACTGATGTTCGATCATGTTATCCATTTCTTATTGTAGAGGTTTAAAGGGGTGGTGGTGGTGGTGGTGGTGGTGGTAGGGGAATGAGATGTAAATACAAAATAGAAATAGGTAATATCTATGTATTGTATTAAATATTGTTCTATGCACATAATTATAACAGTTAATGAGTATATATAACTAAAAAAGTACTAACTGTTGCTATGTGAAAACTATCAAATGATATCATCTAAGAGAATGTATATTTTCAATCAATAGAACTAAGAACAATAAACTATGAGATTAACCGACAAACTTATAATTGAAGCAGAAATTTATGATTTTAGACAATTAAATTCAGAAAAAAAAAAGAAAGTTATTACGTCTTTTTTTCTTTTCTTTTTTTTTTTGATTATTGTCGGGTTACTTTAGTGTTAATAATTTCATTTGTTTCAAACGAACAAACAGTAAACAAGTTTTTGTTGTTGTTGTTGTTGTTGCATACATCACTTTATCCACTATTAATTTTAATGAAATTCAATTTACAGATTTCCAATGTTGTAGTCATGGTAACTTAACATTAAATGAAAAAAATATCACATCCCGAATCCATTCCCCAACCCACTCTATATGAATGAATTTACATATAAATTTTTTGTGAATTTGATGGAATTTATTAGAATGTATCCGTTAAAGATTTTAACTTGTTTATTCCGATTCTGTTCCAAAAGTGTTCTAAGGTTATGCTATAGCATCGTCTTATGTAATGTATGAGATAGTATTCGACAGCGTGGACAAAGGAACGTCATAAAAGCTACTTAGATACTAGGGTGTACTTGAGAAGATAGTCAATATTATAAAGAATCCTGACAGTAGACTACGTTATAAAAACGTGGATAAAGGGTAGCTCATAAATTCATTACAATAGAAGGTTAGTTTCATACAAGGCTGCATACTTCCTGTTTCTTCTGGTGGTTGACTGGATTATGCTAACTTAGAGGAAGTACGGATTACAGTGGACAACTTGAAAGCACTTACGATGATATATCTCTATCAATTTTCTTGTAAACTTTAACTTTCTTATACTAATTATTGTGAACCATTATGTATGATAATGAAGCCAGTCATACATATTTTTAAATTATGAATAATGTAATGCTAAGATGTACTAAACTCAGTTAGTCAATCATGAACAACGTGGGACTTGGTATATATGAGCAGAGGTTCAAGTTGACATACTATATTATCACTAAGAGATCAAGTTCACAATAATTAACACCATAATAGAATACAATAGTTGGGGAGGGGTACAAAGCAAAAGATGTGCAGAAAAGAAATAACGGAACTTTAGATCTAGAAGAACATAAACAGTGAATACAGTTGTCTCACTATGATTGATTCACAGCTATATCACCCAGTGTATCCAGCCACCGATCACGTTTATTATGTAGATCCCAACCAGATAGCCTGTAGCTACCAATATGGCTTAAACCAACAGTCAAAGACTTCATAAACTGATATTATATTTTGGTGTGATTGCACAAACCTTTCGGATTTGAACACAAACACTGAGAAGTTTTCTACTCCTGTGAATAATACTCATCGTGAACTAGTTGTTCATAATGAAAGTGCCTAAATATAACACAGTTTGGTGAAGTAAATAAAGTTCTTCATTTAGATTTCGTGATATTCATATACGTATTTGTTGGGTAGGCTCAGAAAAACCCTCGAAGCAAGCTCAAGATGGCATAGAAATGAATAAAAAATATTGTGTCCAATCAGGGCGCAGATAGTTTTTTATCAGAAACTTTTAGATGCTGAGAAGTCACATACAATGTCTGTGATTGGATAATTATATTATGACTACCGTGTTTAATAGGTTATCGAAGTCTCTAGAAGCCTAAAGGACATTTATGATAATATATATATATATATATATATATATATATATATATATATATATATATATATATATATATATATATATATATATCCTAATTTCTGTACATAATTGAACTCTTGCAGTAAAGTCATCTTTGCAGTATTTGCTGTCTTCTCTCTCGCGTTCCTGTTGACGAGTAGTTTCAGACTGGAGGTCGAATCATAGCTTAGGAGTCGTATTGTACGGTTAACCTAGACAAAATAACAATTGATGACGGAGATCTTACAGTCGATAAAAAGATATAAACCACATATCACAACAGTATTCACAAAGTCACTTTAACAATATTCTGAAATAGTTAACAACACAGAATAACGGGCTAGTGAAAATGAGTTGATTCACACAATCAAATGAAACACATGTATATTGAACATATAACAAAAAGTAAAGTTGATCATAAAATTTTATAGATCATTCACCAACCTCTTAAATGAAGACATCGTTTCAAATTTACTTCGAGTTAATATCAGTAAGATAATTTCGTGTAACAGCAACCAAATTGATACAAACTAAAGTATGCTTTACATAAAAATACTATTCAAGATGCTAACAAGTGATAAGAAGATTTTTCAGTAGTCTTGTACACCTTATGCAGAAATCCAACACTTCTCACTACCATTAAAATTTTTCTTCTTTTAAACCTCAAACACATAACAACAAACGCAATAAACGTTAAACAGAAGGCCTATTTCCTGGAAAAAAAAGTATGTTTATGTACAAAAAATTCGTCGGCATCTATAGTTTATATGAATAGAAATTACCTTCTAATAGCATAGGATTATCTAAACAACCGATAACATATAAGATGATAACTAGTGTACTTACCTAAATGCAAGACATGTAAGTATATGCCACCATATGTAAATCAAGAACTGCGGTGGATTATATAATTTTCTTTTGATTTTAAGTTGTACCATCTAGTGAAAATTGTATATTTATCTTATAATTTATTCTTTCATCTGTATTATATTCGATTGATTTGTTTGGATAAACAACCCAGTGATCAAACTAGAATTAGTGACTTTATAGAGTTTAGATATAGTAATATGATTAGATGTTGCCATCACCCCTCCCCCTCCAGGGTTATCTGGCACAGTATTTCAATGTGCACTTAGTGTACTTTATATCCAGTATTATAAGGCATCTTTTCGACATTTATTTAGTAGATAAGTGTTGCGTATTAGTGTTAATCTCAATTAGAATTTAATTACAAATCTTAAAGTTTAGTATATTTATGTTTATGAATCATCATATTGTGCTATGCTACACTGATATGTTCAAAGCAGACAGTTAAAAAAGAACTTTAGCAGCTTGAAATAAAATCATTAATAGTCTCTGAATTTGATATCACAAAGTGATTTGATTTCGACATCACGAATCGATGTGAATCAGACAACCATTGATCACCTGGAAGCACTGGACAGCTGTTTCGTTCTAATATGGGACTCCTCAGCAGTGCGCATCCACGACCCCATCGGGGATCGAACCCAGGACCCTCTGACTCCGCGACGACAAATTGACTGAATTGGAAATATCAACCGTTAAAAGCCGACTCAGTGGTCCAATGGTAAAGCGTTCGTCGCGGAGCCAGAGGGTCCTGGGTTCGATCCCCGATGGGGTCGTGGATGCGCACTGCTGAGGAGTCCCATATTAGAACGAAACAGCTGTCCAGTGCTTCCAGGTGATCAATAGTTGCCTGATTCACATCAATTCGTGATGTCGAAATTGAATATTAACTATCTCCACAAACCCCCTAATTGTAAAGTGATTTGAATTAGACTATCTTAAAAACTCAGAAACACTGGAGTGATATTTCATCATGGTATGGAGCTCATCAAGAGTGCGCATCCAAGACCTGATCATGAAAATTGATTTTCAATTGTTGTTTAACTTACAGTAAGTGGTGATATCAAATTTTAATTCAACAATCTCCACAACATCTGATTCTAATGAACACTTGACTTTTATATACTGTTAGTAAATAACCAAATTGATGGATACAATACATTTATGGAACATTGAAAACGTTGTGAATTATTTCAAGGTATAAAATTAACTATCTGAGATTAATTTCAAATATTACAGTGGTATATTGTGTAGGAGAAATTTATCCAGTAGGTGGATTGTGAATTTCAAGTATAACTTAGAACAAGCGTTTTAACCAGATTGGGGTTTTCCAGCTGAACATAGTTATATCTGACAGTTGCTGCTTACACTTAGACTTGCTTTACCAGTGAGTTAGAGTTTCAACAGACCAACTTGTGATACGGTATGCATATGTAATTTGGAGGCATTTGTAGAGAGTGTTACAATTATCATATATGCATCCTAAGTCAGATCCTTGCATAGAGTGTTTTGTCTAGATGGCTCTGTCTATAACTAGTCTTCCTCATGTGTAATTGTTTTCTTGATTTGTTTCTATGTATCTATCGACTGCCTTTTTCAATTGATCTCTAATCATATAAATGATTTATTTTTTTTATATGAGTTGATTGGTTTCACCTATTCTGGTGTGCCTATTAATTACTTAAACTCACAATCAAATAGTTTATAGATTGATACCAGATCTTGGTAGGATATCTTCTAATATAATCGTATGCCAATCTGTAGTATATAACCAGACTGCTGAAATCAATGAATAATCACTGACTAATAGATCAATTTGACAATCTTACCTCGTAAACAACATATAGTCACACAACAGTATATTCAAATGATTCATTCCAAGACAACTCTCCATTTTAATAATGTATTCATCAAACAGAACTTTTAATTACAATATCCATATCGATCAATCAATCAATCAATGTCTATTACTCCCATGTTGAGCATAGGCCACCCTTCAGCATTCTCCAGCCAACTCTGTACTTCGTTTTCCTTACCAGGTCTTCCCAAGTGTTCTTCATTCTCTCCATGTCTGTCTCCAATTCCCGATGCAATGTGTTCCTGGGTCTTCCTCTATTTTTTTGGCCTTTAGGATTCCGAGTTAGTGCTTGTCTTGTGACACAGTTTGATGGTTTCCTCAATGTATGTCCTATCCACCTTCAGTGTTTTTTCCTAATTTCTTCGGCTGGAAGTTGATTACCTCTCTACCATAGAAGGTTGTTGTTGATAATACCTGGCCAACGAGTCCAAAGTATCTTATGCAAACAGTTGTTTATAAATACTTGTATCTTTTGAAGGGCGCTCCATAAAACAGAATTGTCTTCACATTTGTATTGGAAATTTTAGCTTTAATATTTACTGACAGTTGGTTTGAGTTCCAGATGTTTTTCAGCTATAAAAATGCTGCCCTTACCTTTCCAATCCTAGCCTCTACATCTACATCAAACCCTCCTTGTTTATCGATGATGATACCCAAGTATGTAGGGTTTTTACATTTTCCAGAATTTCTCCAGCAGTGTAATTGGGTTAGTATTCGTTGTTATGTATCGAAGGATCTTTCTTTCATCTTGTGTATGTTGAACCCTACTGTTGACTGTGGAGGCTGCTGTTACATTATTCATCTTCATCTGCATTTGATGCTTTGTGTGAGATAGAAGAGCTAGGTCATCTGCAAAGTCTAAGTCATCTAGTTGCATAGATGTTGTCCATTGTATTCCGAGAGTGCCTTCAGATGTTGCAATCTTCATGATCCAGTCAATTATCAGTAGAAAAAGAAAGGGCGAGAGTATGCAGCCTTGTCTGACACCGGTCTTCACTTCGAATGAATCTGTGAGCTGACCTCCATGCACGATTTTACAATGTAGTCCATCGTGTGAATTTCGTATGATGTTGACTATCATTACGAGTACACCATAATTTCGAAGAAGGCTCCATAATATTTTACATTTTACGCTGTCGAATGCTTTCTTGTAGTCGATGAAGTTGATGTAAAGTGGTGAATTCCATTCAATTGATTGTTTAATAATGAACCGTAGAGTAGTGATGTGGTCGGCACACGATCTGTCCTTACGAAATCCGGACTGCTGATCTCGAAGTATGGCATAGACTGGATCTCTCATTTGGTGCAAGAACACTCTATTGAAGAGTTTTCCTGGTATTGAAAGTAGAGTGATGCCTCTGTAGTCCTCGCAATTGCTAAGATCCCCTTTCATTGGTATGTTGATGAGGTACCCTTTTTTCCAGTCTGCTGGCACTTGTTTTTACTCCCAAATCTTCCTAAAGATAATGTGTAGTAACTCTGCAGTTGTTTCTATATCTGTCTTCACTGCCTTCGCTGGTATGTTGTCTGGACCTTCTGACTTGGCACTCTTCATCTGTCGGATAACCATTATGATTTCTTCGACTGTTGGTGGATCGGTGTTTATAGGGAGATTCATGGCTGCTGCTTCGATGACTGAGTTCAGTAGGCTTGGTCTATTCAAGAGTTCTTCGAAGTATTCAACATACCTATTTCGTTGTTCATGTACTTCAGTGATTGGTTTAATAGCCTTGTTCTTGATTGGTCACAATATCTATATCCAATATCCAAATCAATAAAACTTAATCTTGTCTACATATAAATCCATTCCATAAACAAGTGTAATTGATATTTTCATTAGAAAAATATACCATCACATTCTCATTGAATAACATCATCTGATGAAAAATAAAGTTTTCATAGTATCTATATTAATCAATTGTGTTACTTGAAACATAATTCTCTTACCAATTGTATAGTTACTACTAAGTAAACTACTTCTGCGAATCTGTTAATTAATTAGTTAACTAAATTATATTACTATAATATAACTAATTAGAATCTATACTACTACCACTACTACGACTACTACTAGTAGTACTTCGAGAAATAATGAATTTAGTAGATAAATATAAATGCACACACACACACATATACATTGTAGATATACACTTCGAAAATGTTAATTGTATCCTCTTTCTATGTTTATGCATAAAGATCTAAATGATGACGGTACTTGGATACATCACATTAATATATTCGACTATTATGTTGATTAGTGATGCTATTAGATAGAATAACAAAAGAATGTTGTTTTAATAAAATGATAGGAAAGCTAATAATTTATCATTTTTGATTAGAAAATTAATCAGAGTGTAAATTGAAAATTGAACACTGTAATGGTTTCATTAATTCATCGATTCAAACCTTGACTTTATTGTGTAAACTCGGAATTAGTTATTAATCATTCCCGTTATGATTATCATTTATAACTTAGATAAATTCCTCTCCATTTTTCAGTGGTGGTGGTTTTATGAAGATTGTTTTTTTTTCAATTTATTTGTCATACATTGATCTCAGGTGAGTATCAATGAAAATAAAGGAGTACTAGACAGTTAATTAGTTCTAGCACGGGATTTGTCATCATCAAGCATTGCTGACCCCACTGAAGTTGAACGTTCAACCAACAGACCCATCAAGAAGTCGTTGAACGGTAGGATTCCTACTTTGTGGTATAGCGCGATACTCAAGCAATGCGATTGGTGATAACGGCGAATATAAGCGACAAATTAAAAGCCAATTTTTACAAGATGACCTTAACTAGACTATAACAATCAACTCACTAATGGTTAGTTTCAAGATGTCTCTAAAGTGCTTGTAACAATTCGTGATATGTCGGGAGTAAAACAGTTATCCCACATGACATTAGACGATCGTTACACTACATAACACATATCGGTCGAAGTGGGAATGCAGCTATTCTAAATCAACCCAGTAGTAGTGAGTGTTTAGAGATCACTGGGAGAATTGAAATTCCTAAATTCAATACTTGATGTGGTCGTGGGTAAACAATTCTTCATATTTGTCAAGTGCACAATTACCTCTTAAACATCATATACGTAAGGTGTTTCCTTTTCAGTATTTTCCTTTGACCTGTAGATCATTATACGAACTTCTAGTGGTTCTTGGAATAACCGGAGACTACAGTATTTGAATAAAGAAACAACAAACTTAGCTAGATAATACGAATTCATTTATTTTGTAGTTTCTACCTCAGTTATTCTACCACCTAGAAACAATAGAAGTGTGTAAAATAACTAAAAATTTTAAAATATTTGATAACACATGAAGACAGGTACTTAAAAGAGAAACATTCTTGTCAGAAGTTACGTCATATCTATTTCATAATGGACAGATTAACAGGATAAAAATGAGTAATGCCCAAAAATAAGCAGAAGGAATGAATAACTGGGAGTATAGACTAATAAATTACCTAATAAAATGTCGAAAATAAAAGTTACCACATCATTCTTAAACTGACAACTGTATCTTTTGGGTTGCACAAGTTTGGCATAAAACTTTCAATGTCGACAGCTTCAGCTGAATTAATTACTATTACGAAATCTCAATCTTGTATCCGCCACCAAATAGATAATGATCAATGTCACTGTTGAAATCACTCAGGTGTTTTAGCCTCAGGTGATACGGTTATTGCGCTCAGGGAAGTAAACAACGTAAACTGGAGGTTACGCTTAACGGGAATGCAGTATAATGTATCCTCTTTTCGTTTGTACAAATGCAGTAAATGACACCGTTGAAAATAAAATTCTCCTCGTTGAATTGTCTTTATAGCACAAAAAGTCTTTTTTCGTTGTATCAATCAATTTTCCGAATTGAAAATATCAACCGTTATGAGCCATCTCAGTAGTCCAATCGTAAAACGTTCGCCGCCGAATTAGAGGATCCTGGGTTCGATCCCCGATGGGGTCGTGGATGCGCACTGCTGAGGAGTCCCATACTAGGACGGAACAGCTGTCCAGTGCTTCCAGGTGATCAATAGTTGTCTGATTCAGATCGATTCGTGATATCAAAATTGACAATTTCCTTAAATGCAAGCTGTTAGTAAAGGCTACTGAGGAAGTAACATACAGTTTCCGTTAGTATGATAGGCATCCGTGGTATCTTGATAGTGGCGAAATAAAATTATTGGTAAGATACTTTGTGATGAGGCCTCAAGTAAATGATTAAATGCCAGATTCCCATAGCTCACCACTAGTTTAGTAAACCAAAAGTCATGAGCTAATTTATACTCATTACATACTGCCTGATTGTTTAATATACGCCATTGCGAATCTTACAAGTTTAAATGAAGGATGAATAAAATAAATTTTTTACATTTCATGGCTGTTCATCATCTTCAAGCAGCTTAAAAATACAATTAGTATTACTATTACAGTAAGAAATAAATGAACACAATGGGTGAACTAGGAATTCTATCACTGGATGCTGATTCAATAATGCTGGTGGTTGAAAGGTCGAAGTGAGACTCGAAATTCCCAGGTTTGATTCCCTAAAGGAATCAAGAGTGAGTGCAGCTGATGAGTCATACACTAAGGCGAAACAACCGTCCAGTGCTCCCTGGTTTTAAATGGTACACAAACGAGATGAGTCTGTGTTGAATACAAAAATAAATAAATACGTATTGGTTCTACAAACATTATTCACTAACCACACACATAACCATGTATCCTGTAATACAGCGTGTGTTAGAATAACGAAGTAAGAAATGTAAAGGTTAGACAAAGTGCACGAGGTTATTCGACTAATGAGATTGTGAATCTTTATATACATCTATTACATATCTTCTATCATTGAGTGTCTACAGGTGCATAATTTTCTAGACTACGATTCAGTTAGGATCTAGAGACAGATAAACTAAATCTTGGCACCAGTTCATGAAGTCATAGATTGTTAGTCTGTGTCACATAGGTAAGTGCAAACTACCTGGTTGGAGTTCAGGTTATAACCAAATTTGAGTGACATGCATACTCATCTCAATATTATATTCACAATAATTATTACTATTGTCACTACGTTACTTCGACGCATTCATTTTTTATCGTGTAAACTTCATCTCGTATTGATGTTGAAATGATAGCACTAATTCATACCAATTCATGATGTCAATTTCAATAATCTTTACGACATCTGGTTACGATCAATATTAGCTCACTAATGACTAACTTCTCGAGGAAATTCCTGGATAGAGAAGACATGACCAATCGAGTCCAACCATGTCGAGTGTGAGGGAGTTACCCACCGATGGCAATTGATAACGCCACAAAAATATATTGCGAGTTCGAAATATCAAGCATTAAATACTGATTGGCTCAGTGGTCTAACTGCTAAGCGTTTGATGAGAAGCCTGAGGGTTTTCGGTTCAACTCCCTGGCCGATTGTGAACACGTACTGCTGAGGAGTCTCGTGCTAAGACAAGGCAACTGTCCAGCAGTGCCTGCTGATTTTTAATGGTTGTCTAAATTAGATCAATTCGTGATGTTAAATTCAATAACACGCAATTACAAATATCCAAATTAGTTTAAATGTCACTAGACATTTTAAAGTAACGAAACCATGAAGTAACATTATTCTCTTGGTATACATTTCAGACAAATATATGTATTTCATAGAAAAATGAGTCTATAATGTAATTCTTATTCCTAATTTACTTTTATCATAGTTTCCAGAAAATTCTCATCATTATTTGACATTTGTTACAGACTGACTAGAAATTAATGGTATATTGAGTGAATAGTCTGATTTTACGACCTGTTAGTTAACCTAGTGAATTTCTAAAAGTTTGAAATTGGGATGGTTATTTTTGTGGAGATTGATTATTTCATTTGATTGACTATATTACAGATTGATGTTGGCAGGATACCATTGAAAAACCAGGGAGCACTGGACAGCTATTTCGTTCTAGTGTGGAACTCTTCAGCAGTGAGCACCCCAGATTTCGCAAAAGGGGCTTCAGATTAACGGTAAACGCCTAACCATCTGCACCACTGGGTCGGAACCCAGTGGCAGGATTCCCACTTCTATCAATTTGTGATGCATAGCGCGACGATCATCCATTGTCATTGGTGATAACTGTCTCACTCTCGACAAGTCTGAACTCTGCCAGTCATGTATCCTCTTTACATTTTCCTAGTTTTCTAACAGTTCTTAATAAAATATAACGGTTTGTTTGTAAGTGCTTTCGTATTGGCTAAACAGATTTTTTAAGTTCGGCAGTAAAGTTTAGTTTCACCAGCATTAGAAAGAAGACACTGCTGATGGAGTTCAGTCATATCCAGTGTGAAACAAATATCACTAATGGTAATCACTAATGTAGTGCAATATATGCCATAAATTAATTTAAGTTAGAAATGGATGTTGTTGGATGCCGAAGCAGTAATCAAAAAGTGAAGTGCTCACCTTTAGGCTTGAAGGTCTGGATTCAATCCGTAGCATAGTGGATACACGTTGCTGAAGAGTTCTGTACTAGTAGGAAACTGCTGTCTAGCGAGGAGCAATACATGAAGCAAGAATTTCTTAAACATTTCCACAAGTAGTCATCAAAAGGAAACCGCACATACAAAAGGAAAAAGAAAATATGCAGGTTACAATGCTTCCTTCATTCAATTATGATAAACGCATATCTGCTTTTGCTCTCATTAAACCGATCATGACTGTTTAGGTCGACATATCGGAAATTCTGATTACTTCTTTGATTCTAATGTGATCTTGGTCGATTGATGAGTTGTTGGATTTATCCGACATAACAGTGAGATCTCTATTTTTATGACAAATAATGAACGTATCATCTATAAATCTTTTACATAAATGATACTTACCAGTTGTTGGTCCAAGTGTGGTGTTCACTAGATTTACTAAGAAACAATCGATAAGAAGTGGGTCCAACGATTAACCCCATTGGAATACCGCTAATTTGTCTATAAAACTCATTAATAAGTCAAAATGTTACAATGACGATGCACTAAAAAGTAGTTCCTCCAGTGTTTCAGCACAACAATAGCGAAGTTACTGTCTTCAATATGATCACATAAGAAAAATAATATCCCTGTATTCTGTCTCTACTGAGCCAATTACACAGTGATTGTAAAATTTTCACCAGCTGTTTTTCAATCGCATAGAACTAAGTTACTTAAACTCAAATAGGGAGGCAACGAGATATGTCTTATACGCTTTACGACAACCATATAATCATGCAGGGATAGGATCGATTTGTTTAAGATGTTAGAGTAGGTCAAAACTGATGACTCAATCATTTTTCGTTCCCCGAAAAATTTCCATCAACTACCAATGATTACGTTCTCTGCAATCATTTCGAATACTTTCATTGGTAAATTTACCAGCTTTTAGAAATATTTATCACTAGAGTAGAATTCATGACAGGATTATTTTAGTAGTATGAATACTACAATTTCAAACATGAAATCTGTGTACAAAATCAACACATGCAAGATCTCGTCTTAACACGACCGTAACACCAATTTCTACCTTCCCCATAATCCACAGGTTGTGTTCGACCGTAAAATATAAATTCGAGTAATCAGTAGTGTTAAATAATCAAACCTATACGATGATTAGGTGGCGAGGGAACGGGGTCTGAATTTATCAGAATCGCCAACCTTGTGATCCGTTATGCCTGAGGTGTTTCGTTCATCGGTCATTTGTCGCCAGTTTTCAATGTTATTGTAGTTTCTGCCGATTCACTGTGCGATGCTTTTTTTATTTGTGTGACAGCTTTTTATCTTACAGTTGTTTGGTTATTAAGTAAACTACTTTCTTCATTATGTTGTCCCCAAAGTTATTCAGAAGAGATTACCGATACAACAATTTTTCTGGGGGATGGGATACTTTTTAGGTGAATATAATTATTGTGAAACTTTTTCACTATCAAATGTTTTTAGAAGTATTTCCCTTACTTTTTTGATCTAAAGAGTTATGTAGTTCATTAAATCAGAGAGATACTGATATGCCGGGCACCTAATGAAGATTGGCTATCTTCGGGAACTGTGCTTGAGAACATTATTTCAATTATTATAACTGTGGACAGTGTTGACATTTCATTTCTATGACTGTTACGTTCCCCTTGCCCGGTTCTCTTGTTTCGTATATTTGCTCTTAGTATATTGTTTATTTACTATGAACTATGCTTACTTAATTGTGTACACGTTGTGGCATTCACCGCCACTCTTCCCTTTGCACTATACAAATGTTAGATTCTTGATTGGTTCACTGTGTGGTCTGATTTTATGTGTATATAAAGGCATGATTAAAATATAATACGTTCTAAGTTCTCGCTCTCTGCGTCTTCCTGTTCGCGATTCTGTTTGTTCTATTGTCGGCCTGGGGGGTGAGTGGGTTTAGGTCAATCGCACATTCTCAACTAGGCACGCATCTCATTGGTGTTCGCGTCCACAAACCAAATCATCCCCTCCTCCTTCCTTCCTTCGCGTCATAACAGATACTTCATGCCATATTGTGTTTATTTCGTATATTTTGGACTGCGTAAAAGAATAAAACAAATCCTAATAAGAAGCAGCATCTATGTAAAGTAGACTTGCAGCTCTAATCGTCACTGGGAGTAAGTATATGTAGCTGAACCAGTTCTTGAGTTTAATACATAGATATATAAAGGTAATAGAGTTGTAGACTATACAATTCATTACGAACGTTTTGAATTGACTTGTACTAACCAATCTAGCTACATAAAGAATTCTCCATCTTTATTTTTTGATTAAGTAAACATCGATAAACGAATACGACAATTAACTGTGCAAACTAATTGAGATATCTTGCCTACTTTAGTACATTAACGAATAAACAAAGTTACTGACTTTCATCTGTTTGTATTATATGGACAATCGATAAAAATCATTTCAGGGAAATTTCATGCATTCTAATTTATTCATATGTACTTCGTAGGCATTTTCGTCATAACATAAGTAGATATTTCCAACCCTCTACAAAGCAGCTAGAACACTTTTACACAACAGAAACATTAAGAGCTATCACACAAATAACAAAAGTATTGTACACTGAATCGGCAGAAACTGTAATAACATTGAAAACTGGTGACAAATGACCAATGGACGAAACATCTTATGCATAACGGATCACAAGGTTGGCGATTCTGATAAATTCAGCCTCCGTTCCCTCACCATCTAATCATCGTATAGGTTTGATTACTTAACACTACTGATAACTCAAATTTATATTTTACGGTCGAATATCGGTGGGAGGTGGAGTAAAGAACACTAAAAAAACTATGGATATTTACTTACTTACTTGCTTATGCCCGTTACTCCTCGCTGAGGAGCATAGGCCGCTCACCAGAGTTCTTCATTCAACTCTGTCCTGAGCAATACTTTCCAATTGTTTCCAGTTGCTGTTCATCCTTTTAATGTCTGCTTCCAATTCTCGACGCTGCATGTTCTTTGGCCTTCCTCTTTTCCGTTTCCCAACAGGATTCCATGTTAATGCTTGTCTCGTGATGCAGTCTGATGGTTTGCGAAATGTATGTCCTATCCATTTCCAACGTCTTTTCCTAATTTCCTCTACGGCTAGAAGTTGATTTGTCCTCTGCCATAGAAAGCTGTTGCTGATGATTTCCGGCCAACGGACATTCAGTATCTTGCGTAGGCAGTTGTTTATAAATACTTGTACCCTTCTAATGATGATTTCAGTAATTCTCCAAGTTTCAGCTCCATACAGCAGGACTGTCTTCACGTTCGAATTGAAGAGTCTGACTTTGAGGTTAGTTGATATTTGTTTTTAGTCCCATATGTTTTTCAACTGTAGGAATGCTGCTTTGGCTTTGCCAATCCTTGTCTTTACATCTGCATCGGACCCTCCTTGTTCATCGATGATGCTCCCCAGATATGTGAAAGTATTCACTTCTTCCAGAGTTTTTCCATCAATTTGAATTGGGTTGGTGCTCCCTGTGTTGTATTTTAGAATCTTGCTCTTTCCCTTATGTATGTTCAAGCCTACTGATGCTGAAGTTGCTGCTACACTGGTTGTCTTTGCTTGCATCTGTTGGTGTGAATGTGCTAAAAGAGCTAGATCGTCCGCAAAGTCCAAATCATCGAGTTGCATCCTACTTGTCCATTGAATCCCGTACATTCCTCCTAATGTGGAGGTCTTCATGATCCAGTCAACCACTAGGAGGAAGAGAAAAGTTGAGAGCAAGCAACCTTGTCTGACTCCGGTCCTCACTGGGAATGCATTTGTCAGTTGTCCTCCATGCACAATTTTGCACTGTGTTCCGTCGTAAGAATTTCGGATGATGTTGACGAGTTTCTCTGGCACGCCATAATGTCGAAGAAGTTTCCATAGTGTTCTCCTATCTACACTGTCAAACGCCTTCTCATAATCAATGAAGTTGATGTACAGTGGCGAGTTCCATTCACTTAATTGTTCAACGATGATCCGTAGTGTTGCGATTTGGTCCGTGCACGACCGATCCTTACGAAAACCAGCTTGTTGATCTCGAAGTTGAGCCTCCACTGAATCTTTCATTCTGTTCAACAATACTCTGTTGAAGACTTTCCCTGGTATCGACAGTAGCGTGATCCCTCTGTAGTTGTCACATTTGCTCAAATCTCCTTTCTTTGGTATCTTGATAAGATGTCCTTCTTTCCAGTCTGTCGGCACTTGTTCTTCCTCCCAGATCTTTTTGAATAAAACGTGGAGTATCCTTGCTGTTAGGTCGATATCTGACTTGAGTGCTTCAGCTGGTATATTGTCAGGTCCTGCTGCTTTCCCACTTTTGATTTGTCTGATGGCCATCTTGATTTCTTCCATCGTTGGTGGAGTGACATCTATCTATCAGGAGATCTGTAGGTGCTGCTTCGATGTCCGGTGGGTGGGTTCAGTGGAGCTGGCCTATTTAGAAGTTTCTCAAAGTGTTCTACCCACCTATTCTTTTGTTCTTCAATCTCAGTGAGTGTCTTGCCTTCTTTGTTCTTGACTGGTCGCTCTGGTTTACTATGTTTATCTGACAGTTTCTTCGTTGTGTCGTATAGCTTTTTCATATTTCCTTCTCTTGCAGCCTTCTCCGCTGTCGTTGCCAGGCCTTCGATGTATTTCCGTTTGCCAGCTCTAATGCTCTTCTTTACCTGCTTATTTGCTTCTGAGTATTCAGCTTGAGCCTTGATTTTCTCTGCTCTTGTTTGGCTGTTGTTGATTTCTATCTTCTTGTTCCTCCTTTGTTGAATTTTGCTCAATGTCTCAGTGGAGATCCATTCCTGATAATGGTGCTTCTTGCGGCCTAGAACCTCCTGACACGTTGACGTTAGTGCTTCTTTGATTTCTTTCCAGTTATCCTCCATAGTGGTTTCTTCTTCTTTCGGCAGATCTTGTAAGGCTTGGAACCTGTTGTTGAGAGATATTTTGAATTCGTTGAGTTTGTCAGTGTCTCGGAGAAAGCCTGTATTGAACCGTTGTACAGCTGCCACTCCAGTTATCCACTGCTTCTTTAGCTTCAGTTTCATTTTAGAAACCACCAGGTGGTGGTCTGAAGCTATGTCAGCTCCTCTCCAGGTTTTAGCATCTTCCATTGATCTTCTAAATTTTTTATTGATGCATATATGATCAATTTGATTCTCAGTAGTATGATCCGGTGAGACCCATGTAGCCCTGTGTAAGCGTTTGTGGGCGGATATTGTGCCACCTATAACCAATTTGTTGAAGGCACATAGGTTTGTAAATCGTTCACCATTCTCATTTCTGTCTCCCAGTCCTTATCGTCCCATGATTTCTTCATATCCAGTGTTGTCCATACCGACTTTGACGTTTAGGTACTCCTCCCATCACGATTGTCAGATCCTTTCCTCGACACTTTGCTATAATTAATTGCAATCTATCGTAAAACTGATCTTTGTCTTCGTCGTTGCCGTCGTTGGTTGGTGCATAGCATTGGATAATATTCATTGTAATCCCTTTCTTCATTGTTTTGAAAGATGCTTTGATGATTCTGAGTCCACGCGATTCCCATTCTACAAGTGCATTACGTGCTCTTTTAGACAGCATCAGAGCAACTCCTCGGATGTGAGGAGCATTTTCCTCTTCGTGGATGAAGTGTAGGAGCATCTCACCTGTATCCAATGTTTGCTGTCCATCTTGAGTCCACAATGGGTTTCGCTGATTCCGAGTATTGTCAAGTTGAATCTCTTCATTTCTGCAGCTATTTGATTTGTCTTCCCGCTCTCCCACATTGTTCGAACATTCCATGTACCTATAAAAATATTTGCTCTGGTTGTTAGAAGTGGGGGTGGGCATCGGCCCCATGACTTCCGAAGAATTTCGCCTTTCATCATGAGGCGTCATATATCCTTCCACTCCCAGGGCAGAGTTTAAATGGTTTATCTTGTTTAATCTGGTTTGCGTTTTTTTTTTAGCAAGTTTGGGTTTTTACGGGATGGGGGTGCTAGCCCCATGCCCAACCCTTTTCCTTTACCCGGGCTTGGGACCGGCAGTAACCCTAGGAGGGCTACAGGCGGAGTTAAGAAAACTATGGATTATAGGGAAAGCAAATGAATATTTCGGAGTAGAGATTGGTGTTACAGTCGTCTTACACATAAATCACAATTTCGGTATTCTGTTAAAGATGACATATACAATTTTGCAAAATAACCTTTCTGTAAAAAGTAGATTGTAGAAGGGTTTCTAGTGGTTATCAGCACGGTTTTTAATGCTGAATTAGAACTGTGCACCTTGAACTTTCAATTGTTTTTCCATTCACTAAGTTCTTGAGTGACGCATAACGAATTGCAAGTTTTCATCGTCTTTTTTTCATTTTTATGCTTCTATAGTTATTTTCAACTAAATGCTAATGAGCATGTCAATGCACCGTAGCTCAACATCCTGAATTAAATGTACAAATATAGTAAAAGCTGAAGGCATGAAGGTGGCAATAAGAACTACGCGCCAGTTTATTAAGAGAACAAGAGAATGACCGGAATAACTGTATACTCTATATTTAGTGAACAGAAATAAAATTGAAGATAACCTAAAGTCTTAAATCTGTACAGTGCTCAATCCTCGCGGCTGGACGATTTAACTGGGAAGATTTCGTTGTTATTCACAATATCATCGCCGCTTACTCTAATCAGAACTGAGCATTATGTTTATTTCAAATAACAAGTCAGTTCGCCCTAGTGTCTTCGTTTGCATCTTATTGTCTCCACGAGTTTTACTGTCCTTGTGCTTTTAAGCGTTTTGTTTGGTTCAGCTGATCTCTGCCCATATAATTGATAACAACAATGGTGAATAACTGCATAAAATTGCTACAAATTTCCAATGTTATTTTATACTACTTATGAGTAAACAGTTATAAATGAGTAGATTGCTGTATTTTGTAAATGCGATGAACTATATAGAACTTTCTATCATGCTTTACAATTTGACTTTTATTTATTAGTGACTATCTATGGGCTGTCACTGCGAATAATCAGTAGTAAATGAAAATCAAATCGCAATTTGTGACAAAATGTTCTAAACACTTTCATCATTATGGTTAAGCAAAAGCATTATTTATATTCTGTCTACTAATAAGTAGTATAAAATAAGATTCACAATTTATTGCTTACTAACGATAGTGTACAATGAGAGGATTGAATGACCTCCATTGTGTAGGTTGATAAATTAAATCTATATCGATATGTCTGTTGATCGCTAATAAATCTGAATGCTAATGATTAACTACTAATCAACAGACATATTAGCCCGATACATACACAATGAACCAAGTGAGAGAGCGATTAACTGAAAAAGTCGATAAGAAGAAATACAAGAATAAACGATGACGATGGAATCTAAGATAATCATTCACAAACGAAGCCATTAAAACAAACTAACTTAACACTAGTGAAACGTTTAAAGTGTTCACTTCTACATGAAAAATGTGATGAACTATTCAGTTCATAGAACCTAACTTTATCACAAAAAACCAATTTAGTCAAAAGGCTTCTTCATTGATTCAAAGACTGTACATTGTAATTATTAAGCAAAGTAGAAAGTTAGTAACAACAATACTAGTTTAATTCCATTTGTTACCACGAAACAGTTCTGACTAAAGTGTGCTCAAAAACTGTTTGCAAAGCTGTTCGCTGATTGAGCTGTACTCATCCGATCATTGATAACAAATATATGAGAGTGCTAGAACAATATAATGGGAATTTTATATAAACTCTTATGCATATATTTATTGATCATTCAGCATTTTGCTGTTCTATTTCTGAATCTGTTTACTACTGATTCAAGTTATGTTCTGATTTTAGATCAACTCGTTAAAGTTGTCATTATCGTAGAATATTAGACAGGAGTAGAACATGTATTACCAGTCCAATACTACTGATTACGTAGATTACTGTAAACCAGTTTAATTGGCAATATCTTCATGTACAACTAATTCCATAGGATTCTGTAGAAATTTAAAATTGTTACACTAAAATTTAACAAAATATGCTTGTCAACACTGATATGCCGGGCACCTAACGAAGACTGACTATCTTCGAGAACTGTGCTTGAGAACATTATTTCAATTATTATAACTGTGGATAATGTAATGATTTCACTTCTATAACTGTTACATCCCCCCCCTTGCCCGGTCCTTCCGTTTAGCATATTTACTCTTAGTTTATTATTATTTACTATGAAGTACGTTTACTTGATTGTGTACAAGTTGTACCCATTCACTGCCACTCTTTCCGTTGTTCTGTTCCAATGTTAGATTCTTGAGTGGTTTACTGTGTGATCTGGTTTTATGTATATATAAAGGCATGATTAAAATATAATACGATCTCTCTCTCTCTCCGTTTTCCGGTTCTCAATTCTGGTTCTTCTGTTATCGGCCTGGGAGTGAGTAGGTTTAGGTCAGTCGCACATTATCAGCTAGGCACATCTCATTGGCGTTCTCTACAACCAACCAAAACCCTCCCTCCTTCCTCTTTCTTCAAGTCATAACAAACACATCCAATAGACAATCTATGCAACATAACAGATGGAGGAGACATCAATCAAGAAATATATATATATATATGTATATATCACATGTAAAATACTATCCTTGTCTAAAAAATAAACTAAATAAAATCACATATTGAAGAGAAATCTATGTACAAGCATTACATAATTCACTATCAAAGGACAATATAATAGTATTATTTCTATTCCTCTGTAGGTATACTATAAAATTTTTCACGATAATCATCTTTTAAACAGAATAATTTCATAGGCTCATAAACTAATACAACCCAAAATGAATGAAATGTTGTTTGAACAAGGCGAGCTGATAAACCTTTAGCAAACCAACGTATTCCTTCAGATTGCCATAAATTAATAACACTTTGTTTGAATGGAATATGCGAAACCTGAGTTATTAAAGATGTAAAAAAAATATATAACATGCAATCGCATATAATATGAAATGATTTTAAGGCAAACTTATTATATTCTATTAGGATAAACTTGTATATTCCCGTTGATTTGTTGTAGACTGAAGCTGGTCAGTCATTGTTGCTATATATGTGCATCCTGAACGGATTGCCTAGATATAGCGAATTTTTCACAAGTATTATATAAGTTAGATTGTGACTGGCAAGTGGAATCCAAGACGCGCGTTTCGTCCTATTTGGGACTCATCGGTTGGATGTACCTGCATCCCAATGTTGATGTTCACACTGGGATTCGAACTCAGTCGGTTTCGCTATATCGAGGCAATCCGCTCAGGATGCACATATAGCAACAATGACTGACCAGCTTCAGTCTACAACAAATCAACGGGAATATACAAGTTTATCCTAATACCAATGTGCCCGTTGCACAAGTCTGACTGTCTGGACTCAGTAGTCTAGTAGTGAACGCGGTGGCGTTCGACACGAAACGGACTGAGTTCGAATCCTAGTGTGAACATCAACATTGGGATGCAGGTACATCTAACCGATGAGTCCCAAATAGGACGAAACGCGTGTCCTGGATTCCACTTGCCAGTCACAATGCAACTTATATAATACTTATATTCTACTTTATTATCATTTTAAACAATCAACTATTCAAGGTAGAAGCATAGAAATTTAAGGAAAATTTTGGGAAAGTTGTTTTTCTGACCTGGTTGGTTTAATTATGCATTTTACATGATCTTCTTAAATAAGATTAGCAGCAGTAAAAGAAAAAAAATCGTATAGAACTGGTTACTATTCCACGATTAAGCTATCTAGCTCAGTGAATGTAACTGTTTCTCTAACAAGATCAATATTCTGAGTTACTAATCATCTACATCACTTCAATGTTATTTATCAAATTGAATCAATCAAAATTGATCATTCGTCTCCCGTGAGATGAATAGATTTTTTTGAGATTTTCAAGGAAATCAACCACCATTTGTTACAACCTTAGCATACTAATTACTATAACATACTGGGTTGTGCTGTAAAGTCTTGTAATTTGAGTAAGAGTTTATATACATTGTACTGCATACGTCTTTATCACCAACAAGAAAAAAAATTCAAAATGCCCAGATGACTAGGAATAAAAAATGCCGGATGGGAATTTATGACTGACTGTAACAATTGAACAAATTAATCCAATAACATTACTCATAGTGTTTGATAACAGAGCGATAGTAACATAGGAAGTGACCCAATTGTTTAAATTACTTTGGTCCATAGGAATGCACGAACTGTTATCTCAACTAGGATAATATTAGTTACGTAATAACTCCTATCGATTGCGGAGTAAGCCTTCATTTGACTATAAGACAATTTAATTCACCTCGGAATGTTAGATTTATACAAACAATCGCTTTAGTGCCAAACGCATAGTACCTCATAGGTAAATATGATCCACCCCATTGAACAAACCCTTAATTAGACCTCATTAATATTGGATTAGATGGGCAGTATCTATGGGTTCTATAGTATCCATGTCGGACCATATTTTGTCGAATGAATGAAGCATCAACCACTACAATCCAATCCGAGAATAGAATAGATTATTAATCTATAGGTTTGTTTAATTACATTATAAAAGCATCATTACATTATATGAAGACGAGTAAGCTACATAGTGTTACATATCTTTTCTGAAACTTATAGAGAAAACAATAGAAAATTGTTAACAATATCAAGAAAATTCTAACTACTAACAAGTTATAAAAGTAAAGGATTCATGATATAATCATAATTAACAGTTTGAAACATCGAGTAATGTAGTTTAGAATAAGTTAGTGTTTCAGATGAATTCACTAATTATCGTCCCCCCCCACTCCCTCCACCTTAAGTTTTGAACTTTGATAGTATTTTGTACTTGTATTCCTTTAATTAACCCTTTCTTCTTGGATAATATTCTTCGACGTCTAATTTTTTTTCACTAACATTAATACAAATAATATTTTAACAGTCTTGTAACCCATGTCAAGTTCATGTGGCATGATAACTTAGGCTAATATCACTTTGTACCGGAGACTGTATCATGAGTGACTTATGAAGTTATAAATCATTTTAAATCATAACCAAACATTTAACTACATTACTGTTATGTCGGACTACTAGCGAAAAGTGAAAAACTTTCAGAACTGTGTTTTAGAGAACTAATTCATTTATTCTGGTTGTGAGTAATGTAAACATTACATTTCTATTATTGTTACATTCCTCTTACTCTATCCACCCGTTTAGTATATTTGCTGTTATTATATTGTCTCTTACTATGGACTACAGTTAATTAATTGTGTGAAAATTATCCTCATTCACTGCCACAATCTCTTCTGTTTCGTATTAGTGTAAAATTCCTAATTGGTTCGCTGTGTGGTCTGATTTTGTGTATATATAAAGGCATGCTTGAAATACAGTACGATTGAATTAGATTGGATTGGATTGTGTCTGTTTGGTTCACAAATTATTGTTTTCTTAATTCCGGCTTTGGGGATCGGTAGTCGCGGGGAAGACGTGTCCGTATACTGATTGGCAATTATCAAGGGCATTGTGTATTTTACCGCAATACATAACAATTACATTATAAGTAAGATAGGAATGGAAAACATAAGAATTGTAGTATCTAAACAAAAACTAAACCAAAAGAAGATTTATGTAATGTTAAAACACGTATTATAGAATAAAGACAACCTTACCTGCATTCGTACACGAGCAACATCAAGAGGATTTACAATGATAGCAGATGAAATACCAGCTAGGGGGGCTGAAATCAACTGGATGATTAATCTTGGAACAGGAGAAGAATCATTGTTAGAGGATAAAACTATAGAATCTTGAATAGGTTCATCCCATATTTTCTTCGAAATAAAATGAATGAGGCCTATATAGACAAAGAAGTTGGAAAATAAATTCTTAACAGGAAAATGTTAACAGACAGAAAGACGAAGGAAGAGTTATTTTGACAAAATCAAAACAACGAATAATGTAACCTATTCTGGGGTGCTCCACCTACTTTGTAAAACCGGGTAGTATAACTGTGTGACCCGAAGTCAAACACATAGATCTATGCCAGACAGATGAGTTAAAAATAAGCCAGTGAATATCAAATAAACCAACAGGAGATTATACACAATGTGGTCAAGCTAAGCTTATACACAGTCAAAATTAATATTTGAAAATATGTAGAAGCCATTTATGTCGTAGAAAAGTGAAGAACTCTCATCGTGTATAGCTAGTTGCTCTACTTGACAGTCTACCAAAAAAGTAAAAGAGTATACTTCGAACAAATAATATCAACAATTTGTTAGATAAAACTTTAGTCATTTATATTTCTATCATTTTAGATTTACAAATTCGTAGACGTTAATAAAACAGACTTTACATTTACAACTAAACACTAAATATGCATCTTTCGATAGGTTTTGGAAGGTAGGTATACTTACAAATGCCCAATAAAAGCCATGTCTCTTGATGTCTGACTTTGGCATTGTTAGTAGATAGGGTTTATAATAGTGCCTCTTACTAAAAGATGTGCTAAGGAAGTATACTGAATTACTTAGGATTCTTTCCACTTAAACGCTAATGGTAATATCATAGAACGTGATAAACTGTTATCGAAATAGGCTACATTAAAATTAAGGGAGTACTACCACTGTATTAACACATGTGAAGCATAATAATAATAATAATAATTTTGATTATAACTTTAGACAACTTACCACAGAACTTATCATAAAAAGACCACCACAACGCCGAACTAGGTACAAAGGTACACATAGATATTATATAACCTTTGTAGAAACCTTGTAAACCGTGAGTTTGTTTAATATAACGAATTACACCAATAAGACGACCCCAATTAGAACTCATTTCCTTTTGTGTTAATTGTACAGGCGTTAATGGAAGAAAATAATTTGAATTGAATGATAAATTAGGATTACGCTTTTTTATACTATCAATATTAGAAACCATGGTTTCATGGACACGATTACGATTCACAACCATTAAATGTTGGGATATCACATCAATAGGAACGAAAAAACTTTGAGCAACGCAGGAGGCGACTGCGCCACCAACAAAAGATCGATGGATAGGACTTAATGCTGGAAAGACTGTACATGCCTGTCTGGCAACTTCATATGTTGAAACGTATATAGTACCTAGTTAAATAAGATTAAGAACAAATGAAAAACTGGTAACCAAAATGAAAAACCACCACAAAATAACCTCTGGAATTCCCAACAAACTTAGGCAAATTATACCAGATATCTACTAAGACATTAAATGTAAGTTATATTTGAAAAATCTAAGCTACTTCTCACTTCGTCTTAACTATTTTTTCTTGAATTTATAGCTGTTTTCTCAGAAACACTTTGGGGTAGACATGGTCATGTATTTCTAATTGTTTAACTGATGCCTCTACAGCAAGATTACACTTTTAACAATTATAGCCTTCGTTGTAAGTGAATGTAGTGATCTGTGGTTTAAATACCTCCACTCTCCAAAGATGCGTCTATTTTCAAGAGATGCAGTGCTATTGTTCTTTTTTAATCATAAAAATCAAGAAACACTGTCTTCAGAGTAAATTTTATGCTGTTACCTAATTTCTGCAAAAGCATGTGATATATGTTATAACTTTGAGTACTGATAAAGTCATGAATTTGGATTGAAACAAAGACATGATCTTGTCCTACAATAAACAGGACCAAATTAATTACAAATCATTTGCAATGAATTCCAAATATTAAATGGAATTACATGTTGTATGTAAGCTTCTAAAATCTAAATAAAGAAGGATGTCCTTACTTTAGTCTACTGTGCGAGATAATTTGTTAATTTATAAGTAATGGTTTGCGAGTTAAGCAGTTACTATAATCTATCAGGCAGGTAGTTTGAAAAGTAGAGGCTAAGAGGACTAATAAATATTAGCTAGTGGCGGTTAAACTAAGGAGTGGCATCAAACCATGAAGTCTGAACCACGTTAATCGATGCAGACTGCTTGGTTGGGGAATGGGCATATACCATTATCAATGACTTGATACATTACCCGACGTGACTCGAAATTCATGGCAGTGAATTAAATTCACTTACTATGTGTCTTTAGACTCTGAATGTCAACGTTATTTTTTGTTTTATATCCCGTGAATCTAGTCTTCCCTCTCAAATTATATTTTATATGTCCAATCATTTTAAATATCACTGATACTAAAAATAATATTACTACTACTACTCCGATATTCGGCTTAATAAGTTAATTTCACTGTACGATTGCGACTTACTACCTGGTTTGATGCACATTTGCCAGGTTCTTATGCTATTTGTGTCTGACCTCTAGATTCCCCCCCCCCATGAATGTCTTAAAAATCAATGTGACATTGACAGGAGTTTTAGAATGGAACAACTTAGGTAGTGAATAATAAAAGGGAGAAATGGTAAATAAAACGACGTGACTGACTCAGTTAGTGTTATTACATACTGACAAGTAAACTGCGCAGATAAGAATGGTCAGTTGTGTTTGTATGATGGCAATCAGATGTAAAGAACTTTACTAAACGCCAATATTTAAATAACGATCAATATTTGGTTAATAAAAAATAAGAATTTATTTATAATTATACAGTAGAACATTTGCATTCTTTTGGAAACAAACCTAATGGCACGAATTTTTAAGTGGTTCATTAATTAAATTTTTACTCTATTCAGAACATTCCCAATGTTAATGTCTACATCACCCTCTACACTCTCATTTACTGAGCTTATTAATTAGTATGATAGGTCTTTTGTGTACTCAGTTCCGAATCATATTTTAGTGCAAAGGATAATGATACTCTCCACCTGTTCAAAATAGAGATAGATTAATTTAGACATGTGACCTATTACCTAAACGTTGAGTACTTTAATGACTAAGATCACAGCTCTACTGTGATGTGGAGTTTAGTAACTTACCAGAATCTTTGAAACATTTTATCGTTTTCATCGAATAATTATAAACATAGAACGGTGGATTTATTTCTGGCTACAACGGCCTTCTGATTTTATATGGTGTGTTGTATGTAATGTTTAGAACCGTTTACATCAACTAATATATTCAACTACGACCGAGAGAATATGTATATTTGGACACAGAAGCCTATGCTATCCAAATAGATCTGTACTAATGCCAAAATAACAAAACAATACAAAATATTCTGAGGACTTAAAATGAAAAAATTTACCTGAGAATATATGTAGTGATCGGATTAAGTAACCACTATACAATCCTCGAAAACCCTCCTCTTTAACAACAGAAGAAATTGCATGTACCAGACCACGATAAACCTGAGCACCTTCTTGAAGTTGAAGTCTTGTGCGAAGTAAAACAAATGGATATAATACAGTTTGGGCGGTAAAATTCCCCAGACCAGAAAGAGGAAAAAACATGTGTTTTTTTAACATTGATAACTCTACCACTTCGAAATTCCCTCGTTCATTCGGCATTCCAAGTTAGAAAAATACGAAACAGACCCAGAGGTTTAACAATTTTTCAGCAGTCAAAATTAAGCTAAAATTATATAACAGAATTGTGAGAAAATTGACGCTTCCGATCAAATCCTTTAGATTTTCTATTTGACGGAAAAACAGATATCTTATTGGAATATACGTCTACTTGTGCAACATGAAATCATTCCCACAAAAGCTTTCACAAATAGTAGACTTCAAGATTTGAATACACGATGAGAAAACTGACAATATGAAAATACCATCGGCACTGATTTGTACTGATCTAGTTAGGAAAAAAGTGTCATATGTAAAATTATTTAAGCACACAGTATATTGTATTCACATATTTTTATCTACGACATGTAATAATTAAATGCTGTTATTTCAAAGATTGTGCATATAGCAAATTATTGAAATCAACTGGAGCTTTAACGAAGCCGAAGCAAGTAACCGTAAACAGTACTCGAATTTTATTAGTACCATTGATATAAACATGTAGTCAATTTTGTGCAGCTTTACAGGGAATAAAATTAGCGAATGAGATATATGACTATGAATAAGGTGTATTAAACGACTTGATCATCAAGATAATACGAACCAGTTAGGTGGTCCTAAAGTTGGTGGTTGGAAATTAATTCTGATTAGAGTGCACTAATGTATATAGGCAACGGTAACAACCACTGATACATCACTAATAACATACTGAAAATAGAAGAACAAAGAGTAGCTCTAAGTCATGGTTTAAAAACCGAAGCACGCTGAAATACAACGGCTGACAAGGAGTTTTAAATATTATAGTCACTTTTAACAGGATTCAAATGTTTTGACGGAGATAAGTTTCGGAATTTATATCCGACGTACGTGGGACCTCATTTTTAATATTGCATCCAATCTATGCCCTTAACTTATAAAGGATCTCAACAGACTGAAAGGGGTTGAACACTAGTTATAAAGTCAATAGCAAGCCTTTTAGATTTCTTTAACGATGAGCCAACAACGCTTAAACCTTTTTTCCTGCGGTGATCTTATAACCAAGCCAACCAAAAATGGTAAGATGGAAACTCCACGACAAATAAAGGGAAATAAGTGCAAAAGGGAGAAATGTGGGTGCTGAGACCTTCAGTAGTATAACAACTCTGAAGTGGGCTAAAGTAGGCAGATAAGTGAAGTATAACTGGTAATTATTACTAGTAAATATTGTTTTTCATTCACGCAAACGGACAGAGAGTAGACATCGTAAATCAGATTCATTACCTTGACGAAATTATTTTGGCATAAGTGTTAGCTTCATCTACTAGCTTTCGATTCTATTTATATAGTCTGTTGATATTTAGCTACATTCACAAGCTGACTACTTTTTCCATGGTACTCAAATATATCAAGTGCATTGGGTCTAATAGAAAGTCATTTACTAACTTTGCTGGTAATCAAATGCAGATGTATAAATGTGGTGAATTCCCTGTAATCGACTTCGAAAAATGGTGTTACATCTCTTTATTTATGTTCTAATACATAAAACTATCCCATTGTCCACTAATAATCTAACTACGGGACATTTATCACGAGCTGCTATACCGCTGTAATCAATGTTTCCGTTAACATCTACTCAAGCATGAGCACCACATATGATTGGTTTTAAAGGATGTGTACTTACACACTTTGTTTACCTACATACTGTTGGCACATAAGTCTCACAACTCCATAACCGGATCACCGAACAACTCGAAGTGTTTCATGCCCATACTGGATATGCTACAAGTGAAAACGCCGCTTTTAAAAGGACAGCATGTACACCTCAATACATACTACAGTTGTTGATTTGAGCTAGCCAGAACAGGTAAAACAGTGTTGGCTAAGCCGACAGTCCATGTATTATGTAGGACTGTAGCCTAACCAAGACTTTAAGTGAGGGAGATTATTCAATCTCGATCTAATGTGGCAATAAATGCATGGTCGATTTTACTACTATAACTACTATTTCTAGTGACGCTCCGGACACTTGTAGATAAATATGGAGCTACACGAGTAAGCAAGACAAAAATCCTATTGGCATCAGCAGCTATTCCGTCGGTTATTAGTTTCATTTCCTTATTATCCCGGTCTGCACGTGACACGTTTACAGGTCGTTCCATGTGCCTAATGTAACTCATATCTACACCTATACGAGAGACTTAAATAATCACTCAAATATCAAGTTAATTTAACTACCGGTAAACTGGATTTACTGTACTGAGCAAAGAATATTAAAGTAAATGAGGTTGAACGATTCACAAAGAGGTGAGAGCTGTTTTGTTGCAAAATAAAAAAATTACGGTAGGACCGAACCATAGTGGTAGACCGTTGTGATTTGAGAAGTACTTTTGCGGTCGTGGTGCAAAATAAAAATAATGATTTTGCCTTAAGACTTAGGCTAAGTGATTTGTATAAAGATGCATCAATCGTGGAAATCTAGTATGTCCACCTTAATCTTTTCTGGTGCCTGCTTGTTATTAGTAATAATAATAGGCAGGTCACTTGCGCATAAGTGAACTGCAAATTAGTGAGACGACATACCGTCGTATTATTAAAGAAGCTATGCTCAAGATCAGCTTCCACTTTGGTAATAGCTTTAATGATAGTTAGAGCCTGCCAATATGCTTTAATTTTACCAAAAATACAAGGTATGAAATCTCCTAATGTTACAAATAAACTTCTCAATGATCATGTGAACCTGAATTGTGACGCGCGCCATAACCTTGAAGTCAGTGACGCATGTGATTGAATCAGTGTAACAAGTTAACTAGACTCAATATTTAACAACATAATGCAATAAAAATAAATCGATTTTCCCTTTCTAGTTCTATTTTAGTCTAATTTCTTACATAAAATTATGGGAAAATTGCGTGAGAACTCTACTCATGTAGATAGATCTGCTGTACCTTAAAACATATCATTTCGAGCAGCCTTTAAAATTCAAAGACATCTGTGAGCAAAGTTCCGACTGTAGCCTCCCTTGGCAGAATAAACGACCTGCTATACCTTGGGATCTGCTCTAAGATTGTAGGAGTCTCTTTGATTTTGAAGAGTATAACATTTTTCATATTGCTTTTGTATCTGAGAGGAAAAGGACTAAATAAAGAGTTAATAATAAGAGCAACCGTGGTGTTGCTCCCACGGAACTGTCCGCTGGTGTCTGCAGAAACATAAAATGCAGCAATTTATCACTTTAAAGATTTGGCTGGAGGTGCCAACACAATCTCGTTAGGTAAAGAGCTCCACAGATAACTAATCTCGATCAAAGAAGTTAGTAATGATCTTCGAGCTAGGTCTTTGGTGTTCTCTATTATAAAGATGTTCTCTTAAATTTAGTTTGCCAACAAATCTTATTAGTGATCTTTTGGTGTAAAAGGACTTATTGGCTTGTACCGGCAAATAGTTTACTAAATGAAAAGTTGCATAGGCTCTCATCATTGATGTTGACCATGTTTGTTTTAGCGGACACCACTATTTCAGGGCGTTTGGTTACGCATCACCACCAGATCATGATGCAACATGACGTGGGAAGCAACCCCTTCTCTAGTTAGCCAGCTTAGACGTTATCTCATTGACGCTCCACTTACGACCAAAATATAACTTCTCTTACATCCCTCATTGCCTCCCGATTTTTTTATTTTTAATGTGGGTTTAATCATTAGGAGTCTCTCTGGTTATACGACAAGCGTTGCTTAGTCATATTATTGGTGCACTTTGTTAATGAGCCCTACATGATCCGGGCACGATCATCACTGTGAGTTCGTTCCCTTTTATAATTCTTAACAGAGTATTTTTGTACCGTAATTTTTTCGCACATTTTTCACTGTACTTTGTATTTACATATATTAGTACTTTACTGATGACTGATCAGACTCCTAAGCCTATTAGGATTAAAACCCTAACGCCTCTAAACCATTGGCTCATCTCCTTTTGGACATAAAACCTAGAAGCTTGGTTCTGCCACGTAGAAGTCGAGTTCCAAGACCACGGAGTAACAGATTCACGCGTTCACTTCCTTACCTCCGTTAGGTCACTTCTGCGTGAAATCAACAGATAGGTTAATTCCTTCTTTTTTAGTCCTAACTGCCTAGAACCTTATGACCAGCTCAAAAGGTCATTTCTCAAACGTAGAGACTCGTCCGACGGACAATGGCCTGGTGAATTGTTCCATACTATCGAGCTCGGTAACGATCCAGCGACAGAAATGTTATCGCGTGTCAGAGAACTTACGTAAACCGGCTTACAACTGCTGTGTGTTTGGTTAATCCAGTCCAAACCCGACAGCAGTCGATAGACATTTTTGTTCAACCGGCCTTAAAATATAGTACATGCTTCTTTGTACGTCACAATGCTCTACGCTGGCCTCTCAACTTAATGTCGAATTCGCTGCAATACTTCCAGAACTTGACATCAAATGAACCACTGCTTCCCAACCAACGACTAACAAGCGAAAAGAAACTTCCATGAACTCCATAATGCCGAAAGCTGCATATTCTGGTTGAACTGCGCGATACCCGCAACGCTTGAACGAATATTACATCTATTGATTTTTTTTAATTTCCCAGTCTTAACGTATTGGGAAAGCCTTTTCACAAAACAAATTAAATAAAGATTTTTTTATAAGGTGAGTAATCTTGCATATTTTCGTTTGTTTAAGAGAACATTAAAAAGTCGTTTTATTTATATCAGTATTGTCGATAATAATAGTTGATTCTCAAGTAGCAATTTGTACATGATAGCATACCAGTTTACAGGCATGATTAGAATGGTATGGCCTGTTTTTTAACAAAGTTTTAATAAAATTACTGTTATGGAATTCACACTATATGAATATATTAATTAATTAAGAAGCCAACGGTAACAAGCTTCACAGTTTGCAGTACTACAGTACTAGAGGTATATTTTGTATAATAGAACACTCCCAACAAACAACCGCACGTTTTTTGTCTGTAGCGTTGTAATCCCAGGAAATGGCTGCAAGTGTGCAGAATGAACCATAGAGACTATCCAGAAGCGGGATAAGGCTGATAGTTTGAAATTTGGTTAGGGAAGCCAATTTATGTGTGTTGGTCTTGAGCGGTGAGTTGTTGGTGCATTGATTACGTTCTTAGCCAGTGTTTGGAATAAGTTGCTTAAAGGAGACCAATTGCTTACGAGAACAGACCATAAACTCGGGGAGTTGGTGATATAAATTATGAAATAAAAAGAAAAAACAAATCTAATTAGTGGTATCAAAATAATAAGTTTCGAACCAGAAACTTCTTTTTTTTCTCTTTTTTACTACGCCGTACATGATTTTAGTGTTTTCTGTCTTAGAACCCTAATAAACCACTGCTTATTGATTCGACGTTTAGTGGTAAGACGTCGAAGATTTGGTACAAGTCTTTGGATTGTAGATATGGTGTGATCAGTGCGGGTATTTTGTGGTAGTTTATTCCAGAAATAGCTGTAAAGTGCGATAAGGAACTTGCCGCGATGTTGTGTTTGGTACTTATCGATGATGATGGGTTTGGTTCCACGTGGGAGAGAAAACCGATAATAGTATTCCGTTGATTATTTTATAGAAGTATATTAAGTTACGTCGTAGTTAGCGACGACACAGGGGTTCTAAAGAAGGTGTTTCACATCTAGTCGTGTAGTCCATGTTACTGTTAGTTACCAGGATTCGGCGTGTGAAACCTCTTTGTACACTTTCTACGCGTGTCCTATCTATGCTATTCATGCTCGTAAAGATAAATGAGCAGTACTCGAGTGTAGGTCTTACACATATCTTAAACAAAGTAAGTTTAACCTCCCTTGTATGGAAGTTTTTAAGAAGAAAGCCTGTTAATCTTCTAGTTTTTGAGATTATAGAGGAGGCGTGTTCCTTGAACTTTAAGTTGCCGGAATATTTAATACCCAAGTCGCTTGTTGATTGGAGTATTTGGACCTTTGACCCATTTAAATAAAACGTGAACTGTGGGTTATATTTGCTTATGTGCATGATTCCACATTTACTGTAGTCAAGTGGTAGTTGCCATTTTTGGCTCCAGAAAGTTAGGTTATCGAGGTCCTTTTGAATTACAGTCATGTCTTCTTCTAAAGAGTCCGGTTTAAAGCTATAAACAATCTTGAGATCGTCCGCATATAAATACGGTCGGCCATGTTTTATAACGTTATTTATGTCATTTATATAAATAACGAACAATAAGGGACCCAGTACACTTTCCTGCATAACGCCGCTGGTAATTGGTTTAGGTGATGATAGACTATTGTTGACATGTACTCTTTGCTGTCTTCCTCCCAAGAATGATGTAAACTATGAGTGAAGTGGGTCTTTGACCCCATATGACTTCAGTTTAATGAGCATTTGCCCATGAGGGACTTTGTCAAGAGCTTTGTTGAAGTCAAGAAATAAATTGGACACTATTAGCCCTTTGTCTCGTCGTGTAGTTACGTCATCTAGATAGTCTAACAAGCATGTGTCACACGACCTATTCTTTAAGAATCCATGTTGGGAGGAGGGAGTAGTTCATTTTGAAGTAAATATTGTAGTAATTACTCCTTGATTATTTTTTACATTACTCTTGATGCAGCAGAGGTTAGATTAATAAAGCGGTAGTTCTCTATATTTCCTACAGGTCCGGATTTAAACTTAGGAATGACATACGTAAGTTCCCGTAGGGTAGGGTAGCATGCAGTGGAGAGTGACACTGCAAATAGTTTAAGTGCCAAGTGGAATTCCGTGCCACAATTTTTAAGCGCAGTAGCTAGTATACCATCAGAGCCCAAGGTGTGTGAGTGTCTTAGCATAGTGATGGCCTCCGTATTATTTTCTATAGTGAATGTTATATCTTTGATTTCGCATGATAGTGACGTAGCGGGTTCGATCTTATCTATGTGGTTTTCAATAGTAAGTGAAGTGGCAAAGTGCATACTGAGTAGACCAGCTATACGGCAGGGGTCATCATATATATTATTGCCATAAATAAAGAGGTCTCCACCCTTTACCTTAGAGCTACTGATTTTGTTCCAGAAGGTCTTAAAAAATCTAGTAGAGTTATTTTGAGCAGTAGCCTGTTTTTCCAGCGCAACTTCCATTTGTATACGTTCTGCTTTGGCCTTAATATATATTTCCTTCATAGTTATGAGGGAGGAAAAATCTTTAAGTTTATAAAATTTAGATGAATGTCTACGTAGGCTTCTTCTTGCAGTAGTGGTGGTAAGCATACATTTCGGAATTCTAGGTTTAGTATATCCTAAAGGCGCAACTATATCTAGCACATTATAAGTATTGGAGTAAAGTATACCAGTCATCTTATCAGCATCGTCTCCCGTGAAGTAGTTGTTCCAATCAAGGCATTTTAAGTAAGTCTTAAAGCTTTTCCAGTCTAGCTTGTGGAAGGATCTGCTACGTATTGTGATCGGACATTTATACGTTATAGTCTTTAGGTCGAAACTGCACATGACAACATTGTGGTAACCACCTGGGAATTGTTTACCTGTATGCACGGTACATGGGGTAAGTCCATTTGTAAAATTTAAATACAAAATATTTTTATATCGGGTAGGGCTACGGACATACTGTGACCAGCCACCAAGCTCTAAGCTTTCCACAAGCAAGTCATAGCGTTTCGGTGCTTTGATGGGGAACCATGAGATTTCAGGAATGTATAAATCTCCACAAATAACCTCACCTGTAAAGGGTAGGGAGGAGGCCAGCGTAAAAATGTCTGACAGTAAGGCTATATTCTCTATTGATGGGCTATGCTAGTGATATACTCAGCCCAATAGGTAAGATTGTGAAACAGTAGGTCTCATAACAATCCACATTGAGTCTTGTAACGTATTTAGGCCTGGTGAATCAAGCAGAAGTGAGTTTAACCTCGTGTTAACATACATAAGACATCCCCCTGCATGTCCATATAGCCTGTCACTACGATGCTGATTATAATTATCAAGGGATATACTTAGATCAGAGACGTTAGGGGCAGTCCATGCCTCAGTTACCATAATAATTGATGGTTGGCAGATTGATGCAAACAGAGCCAAGCCGATCATTTTGTTGCATGCTGATTGAGTGTTAAGTAGGCATAGACTGAGCAAGTGACCAGTGAGGCTGGAGTAATTTAAAGCGTCATGGATGAACGCATCGGGTTTATAATTCTGCATGAGATTGTGACCTATAATTAGTTGTTGGGTTTCGCATAGTTCAGATACTAGTGAGTATATAATGGGTGATTGCTCTACAGTCTAAATGTTTCGGTCGTCACCGCTATCGTCGTATTTTGCACGTTTCTGTAGCCACGATCAGCTGCTTAATTAATTTTTTATTATAAGAGATGAACATGTATAAAAATTTTCCTTTTCTGGTTAACCAGGCCGTCTGGAAACGGACAGAGGAACGATGGAGAGGACCATTATGTTTTGTACAGATGTTTTATGTAACGACACCCTAGCATACTCACTGACGCCCAAAGCTGCACAACATCGCAAACTATCAAAAGAACGTTTACTAGTGTCAAACGCATTGGGTTCTATCTTTTGGCTAGTAATTTATAGGGTCCTCATGAACCCATTAGGGGAGTGAGTTGTGGCGGTAAATATTCCCCAAAATAAGTAGTTACATAGGTCCTCTGCATTGATGCTGATCGTGTTTGTTTTAGCGGACACTGGTATACTCTCATGTACAAATCGCTACTTAAGAATAAACTAATATTATCATTACTTGAGGGCGCTCAGTTACGCATCACCACCAAATCATGATGCGACATGACGTGGGAAGCAACCCCTTCTCTAGTTAGCCAGCTTAGACGTTGTTATCTCATTGACTCTCCACTTACGACTAAAATATAACTTCTCTTACATCCCTCATTGCCTCCCGATTTTTTTATTTTTAATGTGGGTTTAATCATTAGGAGTTTCTCTGGTTATACGACAAGCGTTGCTTAGTCATATTACTGGTGCACTTCAGGCAGTATGATACACCAATGTCATATCTCCTCTGACCCTCCTTTACTGCACAGGATGCAAATTTGATGTATTACGTCGAGCTTCGTAAAGCTCGTCTTTGGTTCTACAATCCATTTGGCTGCTCTTCCTTACATACGTTTAAAGAAGGAAATATTCTTCTTAGTGTATGAGGAAATGATGTATGAGTTTTCACGGTCAGGTCTTGGCGATGCACTAAAGACACTGATTAAAAGTTCAGGAACAAAGCTGTCTACAACTCTAGGACAAACCCCTAATGCTGAACAGACTTTATTGGCTGCAGAATGTAAATTGAAAGGTTACTCCCAAGTCCTTTTCTAAAGTAAAACGAAGTATACTGTATCTACTAAGTGTGTACAAAGAAAATGTGTCTCTACTGTTCACCGTTAACATTTTGTATTTATTAGCATTAAGTGGAAGTCCATGTATGTATCTTATTCAAGCCTTCCGAAAAAATCAAAGTTAAAAGATTATCTTTAGTTTACAAAATATACATATTTATTTAGTTATTTATTTATATGTTGAAACATATAAGTACATTATGTGGTTTTCCAACAATAATTACCAATCTAGTTGTTACTTACACTCAGGGAGACTAGGTAACAACAAAATCACAACAGTCTGCCCCTCGTACACATTGGCGCATAATTTGTGACGCCAGAACGGCTGACCAGGTAAAAAGCTAGGGGTAAGCCGCATTTAAAATTTTCGGTTACAACAACTAATGAGAAGTAGTGAGGTAGACTATGAAGAGAACATTTGGTTACTTATAAGTAGTGTGATCATTATGACTGAATCTAACGATCACCACGTCACATTCACTACGTCATCAACAAGCGTAAACAAGCTTTAGAAGTCGGCAACCCAAAAGTTGCATTTTCTGCTGGAACTGTGGGGTTTCCACAACATTGGAATTAGAATAACACCTATTTTATTTATTTTTCTTTTACGACATTCTGATTTTCGGTCTATTGTGAGCTCATTCAGTTGTAATTGAATTATAATTTCCTTAAATATCCTAAAAATCGTTTTTAATGTTGACATTAGTAAAATTGTCCAGCGTATGAGAATAGTGAGTGAAGTATTATATGCTCAGAATCTAGCTCTCTTAGCACCAAGTTAAGAATATGTGCACGATGAATGACGATGTACCCTCCGTTGTCAAGACGTACAGTGGTCAAAGAACAATCGGTAGCAGCGATTTGAAAACCCCTGTAAGATGTCACGCTGTTTTTGCTAGGAGTTTCAAAACATGACCAGTATACACGACTTACAATAATGTTTATGCTAAGACACTCCTAACATTGTGTACTGTGGTTTAAAGACTAAAACCTTTATGGGATGTGGTTTGGAGGCAGCCTGCAGGCTTGTGACAAATCTAATATTATTATTACTGTTATTAGTCACTCGTCAGCAGAAGCACACCTGAAATCTTTGAAAGAACTTATGTTTACCTGCGGATTCAATCCCAAGTCACCCAGTTTTACAGGCTGTAATGGTGGCCACTAAGCTACTCTGGCATCGGCTAATCCATACTTATACATTAGTTGAATAATTTATGGTGACTAATTTAATGCTTACCAAATACTTTGTAGCGTATATCGGATCCTATAGATCTAGTTTCAGTGTAGATCCTAGTCTAAGTGACTCGATATCACTAACACTGTATACAGGCCAACAGTTCTTGCTCTAATAACCACGGATACTGGAATCGATTCGGAAGACTGTAACTAGGTTAACTTCCGAAATTCAGAAGCAGTGGTACGGCGAAGTAGTGGCTAAACTAAACCTAGTTTATTGGTCACGCAGAACTAATGGTAACTTAATTATGTCCTTCAACCCGACCGAGCTTCTACCTTGACGTGGTGGTCGGGTTTGCCTGTCGTGGTGACTCAATAGGGCTATGCTGGATAGAACAATCATTCCTCAAGGTCCTACCATGCCCGGCAGGTCAGTTGGAAAGCTGTGAGACCACAAGCAACAAATAATATAAAGTCTGAGGACGAAGCAGTACTGTTGGCTGTATAGACGCCTGACGGTAGTCAGGTGTTTTCTACGTACAACCAACATAACAGCGATGCTGCCTTCTCACAAAGAAAGGGTTTAGTTGGAGAAAGTCGACCCTAAAAATGTACACCTTACCTTACTTCACAGAATTCCGTCTCCGGCAGTAAGACCTTAACAGGTTCGGAGCTGAAACAAGGAAAACCTCTCTCGAAATGGCCACGTGACTAGCCTCAAGCAGTTGTTCCTTGGGAATTGTGGTCACGCTCCCAGGTCTTTCAGACAAACCCCAATCCTTTCTTCTTTTCAGGTACATCAAGAAGAACCCTTCCATAGTATGGGCAAATGGGAAGAGGTAGCCGCCCTTATGCCTTTAACAACACGCAAGATCACCGCCATTTTAATCAAACTCCTATTCCTAATATTTATCCTGACCATACTTTCAAGCCTAAATCCCTATCTTCTGCTCCCTCCTGTGTCGTCAGTGTCAACAATTCCAGCCCACGAAATAATGTCCCGAGCATACTAAGACCACGCTCCAAACTTCACATTGGTGCATTCAATGTACGAACCCTGTATCAAATAGGGCAACAAGCCACCCTAGCTAGGACATTAGAATCCCGCGCCATTGATGTATGTTGTGTCTCCGAAACACGCATACAGGATCTTAGCGTGGTCATCCACTTGACCTCACCTATTCAGAGTGCACGACCTTCGCGATACACTTTTCGTTTATTTGGCAACTCAACAGCAACTTCTCGAGGGCTAGCTGGTGTAGGTATTGACTTAAATACAAGGGTAGAACAGACACTCGTCGAATGAATTCCTGTCGACAGCCGCCTATGTGCCGTGTGACTAAACAGTTCAATAAGAACTCAGAAAGATAGCGACATACGCCGTAGTCTTTTCGTTGCTTCTGCCTATGCTACCACCGACTGCAGCCTGGATGAAATGAAAGATGAATTTTACGAAAAACTTTCTGAACTTCTTCATAGGGCCAAACACTCAGATTTAGGAATCTTGGCTGGTGATTTTAACGCCCAAATAGGTAGCTTCAATCAGTGTTTCAGCTCAGAGAGCGGATAACGGCAACCGTCTGCTGCAACTTTGCTCAAACAATCGTTTAGTTCTAGCAAACACGAACTTTAGGCACAAGGAGCGACACAGTCCGACATGGAGACCTCCTAGCCCTACTCAACGGTGGACTCAAATAGACCATATTTCCATTAGTCACCGTTGGAGAGGCTTGATAGAAGATTGTAGACCTCTCCGTAGTGGATGTTTGGATTTTGATCAAGCTTTACTACGAGCACGCATTTGCTCGCATCTTACTGGGCAAAAAGGTAAACTACCACAGTAAAACCTATTAGAATTCAGTTCAGCAATGAAACAGCCAAGATTAAATTCCAGGAACAACTGAGGAATCACTTAGGCAATTATAAAGATGCGTCCTGACTAGATACTGCTTGGCAAGATGTTCAAGCAGCTGTGGCAACTACAGTGACATCTATCAAGGGCCTAAATCAACAAATCAAGAAAAATCAGTGGATCTCGATGGCTTCTGTTGAATTGATGGGCTCTTGAAGACTAATTCCGTCAGGCTCCGAACACGATGAGGAGCGACGAGTAATTAGGTACAAACTGACCATACGTCTGCGAAACGACTGTGAGCAGTGGTAGGTAACGGAAGCAAAGGAAATGGATAAGGCAGCGTCGTTAGGTAACACTAAACAACTTTTCAAGTTAATAGAAGAAACCGGGGTTAAAAAATCAAGCGTTAGTGAGACGATTTCCGAAAAAGGTGGAACGCTTATTAGCTCTCAGTCTAGACGTTTAGAACGATGGGCTGAGCACTTCAAGGAACAGTTTAGTTGGCCTTCAGCTACTCTGGAACCTCCTAATATTTAGAGACAGGCGGAATGGAAAGTTAACTTAGGTCCCTTGACTCTTGTCGAAGTCGAAAAACCTATAGCCAATCTAAGACGAGGCATAGCAGCAGGTGCAGACGTATTATCCTCAAAGGTCTTTAAGGGTAGTAGTCCCATTTTGACGATTAGGCTGACTGATATGTTGAATAAAGTTTAGGAATTTGACATAATTTCGTATGCCTTGTGTTGATTGTTAATTGTTCCAGTATATAAAGAGGAGTCAAAGTCGTCCTACGATAGCCATAGAGAAATTAGTTTGACTAATATTGTGACTAAAATACTAGCTTCCATGATTAACTACAACTCGTAATCTATAAATGCGGAAGGACCAGGCTGGCTTCGGACCTGGTCGCAGTTGTATAGACCAGATACTCACCATTTGCCAGGTTTCAGAACAAAGATATACCTTTCGGCGCCCGACAATCGTTATTTCTCTGGACTTGAATGTGGCATTTGAATCTATAGAGCCAAAAGTTCTATGCCAATGACAGGTGTACCCCAGAAGTATATAAATAATCTTGTGAAGACTCTTTACTCAAACACTATTAGTCGTGTCAGAGCATATCGCGAACTGTCATCCGAACTTGTAACTTCAAGTGGTGTCCGGCAAAACTGCCCACTGTCTCCATTTTTATTTAGTTTCATAGCCGATTTACTGTTGGAAATTACACTCTCATCATCTGACTTTTCAGAAATTGTTCTACAAAAAATCCACTTATTGACTTAGGATATGCTGATGACATAGTCCTGTTTGGCGAAGTTTCTAACAAGATGTCGAATCTTTTAACAGCAATAAGCTCCAATACAAGCATGTTCGGAAGGTGTTTCTTCCCCTCTAAATGCAAAACTATTGCTCCAGGACTGGTCTTCGTCAACACCTGAACTAAAGATAGGGAGAGAAGTAGTTGAGCACGTCAACCACTTCACTTATCTTAGAAGTCTGATTAGCCCTAATAGGCTGGTCTCTGACGAAATCTCAGTACGAATTCAAGAAGCTCATTTGGCGTTCGCCAGCTTACGTCACCTATGGAGTAGACGAGATATTCGTCTCTCAATGAAAGGAAGAGTGTGCTGCGCAACAGTTCATTGTATGGGAGTGAGACGTGGCCTTTAAGGAGGGTAGACAACGCTGGGAAGTTATTAGTTTTTGATCATCGATGTCTTCGAAGCATCACTCGCGTTAGCTGGGATCACCGAGTAAGTAATAACGAGGTTAGATGACGGGTGTTAGGCAAATGTGGTTAATCAGTTGATGGGGTTGTGAATCTTTATCGACTGAGGTGGTTGGGACATGTGTTGCGTATGCCCAACCACCGTCTGCCTCGATGCGCAGTGTTGGCTGATATAAGAGCAGGATGAACGAGAGTTAGAGGCGGCCAAACTAAAACATGGCATCAGTCCATGAAATCACTGTCTGCTGATTTGATTTGTGCTGGTAGCTGCAGACTATTTGGATGAGGTTCTAGCGATTACCGTAACCAGTGGCTAGTTTTACTGAGTGATATGGCCAAAAATCGGTCACGATGGTTCAGTTGTATTCACTCATTTTCCTGCCTTAAATGATAGGCTTAAATTATTCCGTAACTTTCTTCTTACTCATCCTGAACCATATTCTATATGTTCACACTCCTTGTTGCTATTACTATTTTATTATTATTGAGATAACTTCTACTAATGGTGGTGGTGTTAGTCTTGCGGTGCCATAGAGGTATGGCAACCCGAACTGAGGCACACATGTGTCAACGTATACGTTGATTATATATACATACGCATATGTATATATATATAATAATAATAAATTTATCCTGAAGTAACTTTTATACATGAGTATAAATATAAATATAAGTTGAACTAGCTACAAGGTTCACAGGACTAGTACAACTTAGTTTAATCTCTTTTCCTTAGTTTTAGAAGAAGCATAGCAAGCGTTGCACACTTCATAACCAAGAACATTCCTACCACCTAGGAAGAGGTCACAAGAAGCTGGCTAATTTTACTAAACAAAGTTTGAAATATATCCCAATGTGAGAATAACTGCACCGCACTGGTATTTATTTTCCTCATTATCGTGGCCAATGGAATATGAGCTCCAGCTGGACAAAACATTGAGAGTTACATTAAACATAGCTTGTAATGGAGACAAAGTGAGAGTAAAAAGATGACACAAAAGATCGCAATAACGTTTTCGTCCTAAGGATAAGTAAACTATGAGACTCCTTATGTAGATAAGTTATGCTTGCAACTTCCGCTAAATTTTTAAAAAGAAGGGTTGACGACATCTAAACGTCATGGGTATTGAGGGACAATGCTTGGAGGCTACTCATATTCTTAACTCTTAATTTAGTCCTTTATCCTCTAAGATTCAGAAGGGATATAACCGATACTGCACTCGTCAAAACCAAGAAAACTTTTGTCATCCTAAAACAAATATCAAGTAACAACAATTTGCTAATACTGCTAAATTAATATGAAGTAGGGAATGGGAAATGGAGTTTGAAGGTTTGACCATAATTGACCTTGAGTTCAATGTGATATTCAAATGGGTCGCTTTTGAGGTACAGTGTAATACAGACGAGGGCGCTGCAGGGGCTCTAAATGGTAGCTAATGTTATTTCTACTTTCTTTTCCACTAAGGCTATAGAGGACACCCATGGAGAGGTGGACGGTTTAATCACCTTCTGCTTCAGCATCTCCTTAATAATCTTATTTAACTCCGGCTGGTAGTGGATCAGCACTCTCCGAGGGCACTGTTTAATAGGTTTATGGTCGCCTGTATCAATCTCATGCCAAGCAGCCTTAGTCCGTCCCGGCAGACCATTCTCTCCAAACACCTCTCTGAATTTCATCAATACCGACACCACTCTATCTCGAGTTCGGCGATCTAAGTGAGAGCCAATAGAAACTTTATCTATCACAGATAGTTGGTTAGACGCGTCTACAGCTCCCATGCACCTCGAATTAACAGTTGTGGCTATGGGCACTACATGTCTGCCGACCAAAACACAGGACGTCGAGAAATCTACCAAGGCCCTATTTTCCCGTAGAAAGTCGACTCCTAAAATGATATCCCAAGTGATGTAATCGCACACTAAGAACCGTTGTTTACATAAAAGTTCACCGAACCGCAGTGTCAAAGTGGTCGAAAGTTGTGCTTGGATGGCACTGCCATCTGCTGTTATTAAATGATGACCCCGTGAAGCAGGTCCTAGAGGCACTTTTATGTTAGACACAAATGACCGGCGTACTACCGACGTGGACGCGCTCGATGTCGATTAACACCATCTCCTCCATCCCCTCAACACGTCCTAAGACAGTGACTGGTGCAAAATCATAACTATTAAATACTGAAACACAAAAATCTCGCTCACCTGCTCGAATTTGGCGGTTATGGCCACACTTCACTGCAAACTTGCCAAACTGCTTACAGTAGTAACAATTTCGTTTTTTGGGTTAAGTAGCATGAAATGAATCGCCTCTTCCTCTTGACACGGGTCTTCGGCGGTGCTGCATTGTGAATAGTGTGGGATTTATTGTTGATCTTGCCGCGTCTTCGAACCGTTGGGCCATTGTAAGAGCCTCAAACACGCATTGAACCGGAAATATAAGTAACTGTAGTTGTAGGTCCATATCCTGAAGACCTTGGGTGAGTCGGGCACAAATCATCTCTTCTCGTACCGCCACGGACAACGAGGGTAGTGCACGTAGAGCCAGGTAGCGTAGTTCATGCAGATAATAGGCGGCTGGCTCATCTTGCCGTTGCTGCCTACCCAGGAACTGCCTCAAATGTCGTGACGCATCCTGGCAACCTCCAAAACATTCGTCCAGGATGGTCCAGTTATCCAAAGTCGAATTCGACCTAGAGAAACCAGCGGCCGTATCTCGCCGCACCATGTCGTCACCGAGGGCCTTCATAATCTGGCTGAAGCACTCTGCAGGTGGGGAGCCTTCGAGAATTGTCTGCAATCTCAGTTTTCAGATCTCGTAGTCACCTCCGGACGTTAACACTGGAATATTATGGAATAAAGGTTTTGCGCACGGAAGCGGCATGACTGGTGGCGGCAGCCTTCGGGCGAGGACAGGAGGTTCGTCACAACTTCCGATGTTTTCTGCTTTTGGTCCCATTTCCATCACCAATATTTTGTACCTATGGGAGCGAGATATTCAACACACAGCAGTCACTTGGGAACACACGAGTAGGAAGAAGTCGTGGAGGACCGGAAGAAGAGATGTATTATTCAAACAACAAAAGTACATATTTATATATAGGGTAAAGTGGCGGGAGTCCCAAATGTGGGAGAGGGTCAACTTTCTTCTTTCAATCTAAGACCCTCAAGCTTCTCGGAACATTCTTCCAGGTTTGCATTCGACTTGCCTGCAATGTAAGAAAGTAGAAATAACATTAGCGACCATTTAAAGCCCCTGCAGCGCCCTCGTCTCTTTTACACTGTTGTAACACCCCCCCGGTCGTCGCAGAATATGAAGTACCATCAGAGGGTGGAGATGCCTATCAGATTCCATGTAGTGGCACTGAGGACAATGCCTCACTTCCACGAGGGGGAGTGGTGTAACAGACGAGGGCGCTGCAGGGGCTTTAAATGGTCGCTAATGTTATTTCTACTTTCTTACATTGCAGGCAAGTCGAATGCAAACCTGGAAGAATGTTCCGAGAAGCTTGAGGGTCTTAGATTGAAAGAAGAAAGTTGACCCTCTCCCACATTTGGGACTCCCGCCACTTTACCCTATATATAAATATGTACTTTTGTTGTTTGAATAATACATCTCTTCTTCCGGTCCTCCACGACTTCTTCCTACTCGTGTGTTCCCAAGTGACTGCTGTGTGTTGAATATCTCGCTCCCATAGGTACAAAATATTGGTGATGGAAATGGGACCAAAAGCAGAAAACATCGGAAGTTGTGACGAACCTCCTGTCCTCGCCCGAAGGCTGCCGCCACCAGTCATGCCGCTTCCGTGCGCAAAACCTTTATTCCATAATATTCCAGTGTTAACGTCCGGAGGTGACTACGAGATCTGAAAACTGAGATTGCAGACAATTCTCGAAGGCTCCCCACCTGCAGAGTGCTTCAGCCAGATTATGAAGGCCCTCGGTGACGACATGGTGCGGCGAGATACGGCCGCTGGTTTCTCTAGGTCGAATTCGACCTAGAGAAACCAGCGGCCGTATCTCGCCGCACCATGTCGTCACCGAGGGCCTTCATAATCTGGCTGAAGCACTCTGCAGGTGGGGAGCCTTCGAGAATTGTCTGCAATCTCAGTTTTCAGATCTCGTAGTCACCTCCGGACGTTAACACTGGAATATTATGGAATAAAGGTTTTGCGCACGGAAGCGGCATGACTGGTGGCGGCAGCCTTCGGGCGAGGACAGGAGGTTCGTCACAACTTCCGATGTTTTCTGCTTTTGGTCCCATTTCCATCACCAATATTTTGTACCTATGGGAGCGAGATATTCAACACACAGCAGTCACTTGGGAACACACGAGTAGGAAGAAGTCGTGGAGGACCGGAAGAAGAGATGTATTATTCAAACAACAAAAGTACATATTTATATATAGGGTAAAGTGGCGGGAGTCCCAAATGTGGGAGAGGGTCAACTTTCTTCTTTCAATCTAAGACCCTCAAGCTTCTCGGAACATTCTTCCAGGTTTGCATTCGACTTGCCTGCAATGTAAGAAAGTAGAAATAACATTAGCGACCATTTAAAGCCCCTGCAGCGCCCTCGTCTCTTTTACACTGTTGTAACACCCCCCCGGTCGTCGCAGAATATGAAGTACCATCAGAGGGTGGAGATGCCTATCAGATTCCATGTAGTGGCACTGAGGACAATGCCTCACTTCCACGAGGGGGAGTGGTGTAACAGACGAGGGCGCTGCAGGGGCTTTAAATGGTCGCTAATGTTATTTCTACTTTCTTACATTGCAGGCAAGTCGAATGCAAACCTGGAAGAATGTTCCGAGAAGCTTGAGGGTCTTAGATTGAAAGAAGAAAGTTGACCCTCTCCCACATTTGGGACTCCCGCCACTTTACCCTATATATAAATATGTACTTTTGTTGTTTGAATAATACATCTCTTCTTCCGGTCCTCCACGACTTCTTCCTACTCGTGTGTTCCCAAGTGACTGCTGTGTGTTGAATATCTCGCTCCCATAGGTACAAAATATTGGTGATGGAAATGGGACCAAAAGCAGAAAACATCGGAAGTTGTGACGAACCTCCTGTCCTCGCCCGAAGGCTGCCGCCACCAGTCATGCCGCTTCCGTGCGCAAAACCTTTATTCCATAATATTCCAGTGTTAACGTCCGGAGGTGACTACGAGATCTGAAAACTGAGATTGCAGACAATTCTCGAAGGCTCCCCACCTGCAGAGTGCTTCAGCCAGATTATGAAGGCCCTCGGTGACGACATGGTGCGGCGAGATACGGCCGCTGGTTTCTCTAGGTCGAATTCGACTTTGGATAACTGGACCATCCTGGACGAATGTTTTGGAGGTTGCCAGGATGCGTCACGACATTTGAGGCAGTTCCTGGGTAGGCAGCAACGGCAAGATGAGCCAGCCGCCTATTATCTGCATGAACTACGCTACCTGGCTCTACGTGCACTACCCTCGTTGTCCGTGGCGGTACGAGAAGAGATGATTTGTGCCCGACTCACCCAAGGTCTTCAGGATATGGACCTACAACTACAGTTACTTATATTTCCGGTTCAATGCGTGTTTGAGGCTCTTACAATGGCCCAACGGTTCGAAGACGCGGCAAGATCAACAATAAATCCCACACTATTCACAATGCAGCACCGCCGAAGACCCGTGTCAAGAGGAAGAGGCGATTCATTTCATGCTACTTAACCCAAAAAACGAAATTGTTACTACTGTAAGCAGTTTGGCAAGTTTGCAGTGAAGTGTGGCCATAACCGCCAAATTCGAGCAGGTGAGCGAGATTTTTGTGTTTCAGTATTTAATAGTTATGATTTTGCACCAGTCACTGTCTTAGGACGTGTTGAGGGGATGGAGGAGATGGTGTTAATCGACATCGAGCGCGTCCACGTCGGTAGTACGCCGGTCATTTGTGTCTAACATAAAAGTGCCTCTAGGACCTGCTTCACGGGGTCATCATTTAATAACAGCAGATGGCAGTGCCATCCAAGCACAACTTTCGACCACTTTGACACTGCGGTTCGGTGAACTTTTATGTAAACAACGGTTCTTAGTGTGCGATTACATCACTTGGGATATCATTTTAGGAGTCGACTTTCTACGGGAAAATAGGGCCTTGGTAGATTTCTCGACGTCCTGTGTTTTGGTCGGCAGACATGTAGTGCCCATAGCCACAACTGTTAATTCGAGGTGCATGGGAGCTGTAGACGCGTCTAACCAACTATCTGTGATAGATAAAGTTTCTATTGGCTCTCACTTAGATCGCCGAACTCGAGATAGAGTGGTGTCGGTATTGATGAAATTCAGAGAGGTGTTTGGAGAGAATGGTCTGCCGGGACGGACTAAGGCTGCTTGGCATGAGATTGATACAGGCGACCATAAACCTATTAAACAGTGCCCTCGGAGAGTGCTGATCCACTACCAGCCGGAGTTAAATAAGATTATTAAGGAGATGCTGAAGCAGAAGGTGATTAAACCGTCCACCTCTCCATGGGCGTCCGCTATAGTCTTACGGAAAAAGAAAGACACCTCACTCCGCTTGTGCATAGATTGTCGTCGTTTTAAAGCAATTAGAAAGCGAAACTCGTTTCTACTACCTCGAATAGATGCGACTTTTTTTGCGTTAGGAGGAGGACAATGGTTTTCCACCTTAGACTTAGCTTCTGTGTATTGGCAAGTAGAGATTAGACCAAAAGACAGACAGAAAACGGCCTTTGTAATACCCACAGGCTTATACGAATTTGAGACCATGCCGTTGGGTTAACTAACGCTCCAGTAATCTTTCAACGGTTAATGGAAACTATTTTGAAAGGGCTAGTTCCAAAGAGGTGCTTAATTTACTTGGACGATATTATAGTTCATGGGCGCACTATCGAACAATATATGGAGAACCTGCGAATTTTTCTTGACCGCATTCGCGCGAATGGGCTGAAGCTTAGGCCTAATAAATGTCAGTTTTTGAAACAATCAGTAACATTCCTAGGTCACTACATAACATCGCGGGGGGTTCAGACAGATTGTAGCAAGGTACAGGCAATGCAGAGTTGGCCAACTCCCGCATCGGCTGCCGAGGTTAAGAGTTTTATGGGGCTTGCATCGTACTATCGTCGATTCGTGGCAAATTTTGCTGATATTGCGGCTCAACTTCACCGTCTAACAGAAAAAGGAAGAAAATTGTTGTGGACAGCAGAATGCCAGTCAGCATTTGAAGAGTTAAAAGCTAAGCTTGCTGCTGCCCCAATTTTAGGGTTTCCTGACACATCACTGGGAGCTGGTCCATTTATACTGGATACGGATGCCAGTGATCACGCCATTGGGGCTGTGTTGTCTCAAATCTCCCCAGGTGGGCAGGAAAAGGTTATCTCGTACGGCAGCCGGAAGCTAGACAAAAGAGAGGTAAACTACTCTACTACTAGACGGGAGATGTTGGCGTTAGTATATTTCATGAAACACTTCAGATATTACCTTTCGGGACGTCAATTTCGTGTTCGAACAGATCACAAAGCCTTACAGTGGCTTAGCAATTTCCGGGAAGCAGATGGACAGTTAGCGCGTTGGCAAGAGACTCTGCAGGAGCTTGATTATGTGTGCGAATATCGAAGGGGGGCTCAACATTTAAATGCAGATGCTATGTCACGCCACCCCGCACCTGTCGAAGTAGTGAAGAGCCTCCTTACAGCCGACAGTGAAGTGGATTGGGGCTCCCTACATTCGACGGACCCAGACTTGGCCTTAGTATATGCCCGCCAGCAGCATGGGAATGATAAACCTACAAGTCAAGAGATGAAAGACATGACGACAGTGGCGCGATGTATCTGTGTCAAGTGGGGATATCTAAGATTATGTAATGATGTCTTATACTTAATGGAGCCGTCCAAACCGCCTCGCCTGATTATTCCTCGAGCTAAAACATCGTACGTGATAAGGCGAATGCATGAGCAGTTAGGCCACTCAGGGACGAGGAAGACTGAAGCTGCAATTCGGACACGGTTTTGGTGGCCTCTGATCCATTGAGGTGTCGAGGAGTTTTGTAAGTCCTGTGACACGTGTGCCAGAGTTAAGTCGCCTTCCAAACACAGTCGTGCTAAACTAATACCAATGGTAACTACTGCACCATACCAGCGAGTAGGAGTTGGTGTGATGGGTCAATTTCCAACTTCACAGAATGGGAATCGCTATATACTGGTTATGGTTGATTATTTCACGAAGTGGTGTGAAGCTGTACCTATTCCTCAACAAGACGCGGCGACAATAGCTAAAGTATTCATCAACACCTGGATAGCTCGTTACGGTGCCCCGACGGCGCTACATTCAGATCAGGGGCCAGCGTTTGAAAGTTACCTCATTGCAAATGTATGCTCATTCTTCGGCATCAGGAAAACACGCACTAAAGCATACCATCCACAAGGGAATGGGTTAGTAGAATGCACGAATCGGACGCTAAAAATGTTGCTACGCTCCTTTGTACATCAGGTACCTGCTGCGAATTGGGATGATCTGCTGCCACAATGTTTGCTGGCGTATAGGTCCTCTGTACATTCATCCACCGGCTTCTCACCGGCACAACTTCTTTTTGGGCACGAACTAAAGTTACCCATCGAGATCCAACTGCCCCCTTTGCGAAGCTGAAGAGAAAGAATATGTTCCTTACGTCAGAAGTCTCCATAAGCGGCTAGGCACTGCGTATCGGCTAGCACACAAGAATCACCTAAACGCTAGCAATCATCAGAGAGAATGTTGTGACAGAGGAAGCCACGGACCAGAGTATAGAGTCGGTGATCGTGTATGGCTACACCGACCCACGTGCCCACCTGGTCAATCCACTAAGCTGCATGCACCATGGTAAGGTCCATTCACTATTGTTGCCAAAAGATCCCTAGTCACCGTACTCCGTCATCTGGATAGACCGAATGACAACGTTTTAGTTGCTCATTACAATCACCTAAAGCCAGCGAATACTACTTCCTCTTCTCCCTTGGAAACACCCCAGGTCGTCGCAGAATATGAAGTACCATCAGAGGGTGGAGATGCCTATCAGATTCCATGTAGTGGCACTGAGGACAATGCCTCACTTCCACGAGGGGGAGTGGTGTAACAGAGACGAGGGCGCTGCAGGGGCTTTAAATGGTCGCTAATGTTATTTCTACTTTCTTACATTGCAGGCAAGTCGAATGCAAACCTGGAAGAATGTTCCGAGAAGCTTGAGGGTCTTAGATTGAAAGAAGAAAGTTGACCCTCTCCCACATTTGGGACCCCCGCCACATTACCCTATATATAAATATGTACTTTTGTTGTTTGAATAATACATCTCTTCTTCCGGTCCTCCACGACTTCTTCCTACTCGTGTGTTCCCAAGTGACTGCTGTGTGTTGAATATCTCTCCCATAGGTACAACAGCATGTTGGTCTATGTAACGGAACTTTCAATGGAATATACTAGTACTTTGATGTGTGGTAGTGAACGAAAGTAGATCTGGCAAGAGAAATCCAGCTTATTTGTATTGTAGCATGTGACTTCGAACTCAGTACTTGTAATTGCGACCATTCCCTCTCCCTCAGTTTCTTAACCTTGCGAGGTCCGTGTAGCTACGTGTTTCACTTTAGTTTGTCAACTGTTTTATGGTGTAGGGGTTGAGTATTCTCTACTTGATATGTCAATCCCCATATTTCATTTCTTAGAATCACAATTGTCATCTTGCTCTATCCTACCGCACCCCGCCTTTTAAATCTAATTCTTTTCACTCTTTACCCACACCCTGGTAATCTTTTATACTCTGCCCATAAATCTGACAGTCCAGCGGTTCGAGTAAGTGGATTCTTATATTGAAGAACATGTGAATAAACAAAAACAACATTAAAGGGCGAAAATAAAATAAAGAATTTAAATATGTAGCTCCATTGATTTATTAATTAGTTTCGTTTAGATGAACTTCTTAGCACTGTTGTGGTCGTGCAGTTTAGTTACTGTCTCTGGATGATACCAAATATTTAACACCGAACCTGAAACAGGGGCTTAGAAAAGCCATTTGCTTAACACTATATCAGGACGAAGCTAATCGGAATATTTTCGGATTACTAAGATTATGTGTATGATCTAAGGTGGAAAAGGCATGATACTAAAAACAGTAGGTTTAAATCCTACAGTTTTACGTCATAGATATTTGTGTCAATCGATAACTGGTGGTTGTTTCTGACTTATGAACATCGCTTAAACGCTAGTGCTTTTTGATGTTAACAGGACTATAACCTACTGCACCTTAGGTTCATGCATAATTTCTATTGTGGTTATAGGTTTCATCAATTAATTTCCACTGGTTTATTCTGCACAAATTCATAACTCGGTGTAACTAGCTTTTTGTTTGTTTATCTTCATTTGACTTGTAGTTTTAAACCATTCACTTTGAGGATATCTAAAAATAAGACTTACTACTATTTTTAACCAATCTCAGTACGGCAGTCTTAAATTTTGAAAAAAAGTTATGAGTATTAGTTTTCACAGCATTTAAATCCGCGTTTTTAAGGTAGGCGAATATGTCTTATGAGACATAGATCAGTCATTTTTTTGTTTTTTCTAGTCTATTTACTTCATGAGAATTCGAAAGAATCTAATTCAATGAAAATAAATACCAAGGCTATTATGACTGAATGTATTCTCCAGTTGAAAAATTGTTTATTTCAGTATCACTTGAGGTTCTCCATTTGTTTGTATCTTTATGGAAATTATAAGTAATTCATATCCTTTCTTCCGACTATGATAATCACTTAATACAGAATGGGGGTAGAATTTTTAGTTTCGAATTGTAAGTATGATCTTGAAATCTTTTTTGTAGAAACTGTTTATGTCAATGTATTTCGTCCAATCATGTAACCTAAATTAAACCTGAATTCAACTTGTGTTTAAAAATTGTGTTATATTGAGCTGACACGAGGATTTATGCATAGATATGTGTACTATCATTGTTAAAAAAAGTTTCTTTTATTTTGCTTTGTTCCAGTCAGTTTCCAAAATGCACTTTCATTTTATGTATTTTGGCATTCTTTATTACTGCTTAATGATTCCTTTTTCCTTCTTGAGTCACGTGTATTGTAAACAGTGTGATATATATTACTGATTTACATTCCTAGAATTCCGCTATCTGAGTTCTTGGTCCGGATATCAGTTGGTTGTCTTGAATCTGTCACGAATAATGGTTAGTATGTCAAATCTTTTTGGCGAGATATGCCAATTATTTTGTTGTCCACCTCGACCTTCCCATATTGTGGCAAAGTTAGCATTTCTTCCTCCACCACCAACTTATTCTATAATATCATCACCTAATGCCTCTACTTGTTGCATTGAATTCAAACCCGAAGCTGGTTGGCAAATATCCGAGGACATTAAATCCAAATTGACGGTAAGTAATCTTACAATTCAAGTACAGTCTTTTTCACGATAATCTTAGTCTGCGTCTCTTGACCCCTTACAGGCCAATATATTCCATTCTGGTATCAAAATATTTACACTTATGGATTTTAGCTACGTTTATTATCTTTTTTCTCTACTGTCAAGAGGTGTTCTAGAAAGACAGTTATCTAATTAAATGTTGCACTTTTACACGTGACAATCAATTCCCTTGTTATTAGTGAGAAGTATTCATGTGATTGTAACAAGTTACTAAAAAATGATCCAGTACAGTCGATTATTGAAGTTCACAAATCAGTGTGTTTAACAGTTATCTAACTTTGATAATGAGATAACAAATATGCTTTTTTATTCCGAGAATTATCTGGTCAAACTGGTAGTAATTTTCCGTTTGTTATCATATAACAAGCGTCAGCCGAATTTTTGCTTGAAGTTTGTCACAGACTTGTGATAGATACTAATCTGTAATAAATCTGCTGATTATTATTTTAAGTCATTTAAGTTGTTTTTCAAAGTTATTGGAGATTAGTACAGTCTATGAAAACGTCACTGGCAAGCTATGAATAGATAATAACATGGCCGAAGTACAACTTGGTACATTTTTATTATGGCAACTCCTTATTTCGGTAATGCTAATGACCAATCACCCAACAAAATTAACAGAAATTTGATAAATTTGCCGTACATATGTGTTATTACCAGTCTGCTTTATTCCTTTTCCTACATTAACTTTTGTTTATTGTGTTTATTTAGTGAGTAATGTTCCGTGGATGACTGAAGTACTTTGGTTGTTTAGTTGGTTGAGGGTGGGGTATTGCTTTACCTATTCCCTCCAGCACTATTTATAAAACGTTTTTCTAAAGACATGTGGTATCAGTGGAAAGATAGGCTCCTACTCTCAAGCTAAAGTATTTTGTTGCTTACTGCAACTGTCATGTAGTTAGGTATCCATCAATGTCGGTTTGAGGATCCGGGTAGTGTGACTAAAAAACACAAAACTTTTGTTTATCACCTTACATCAAAAGTGTTACACTGATCAAGTTTATTATTATCTATTATTTTTTGTGGCTAATTATGACATAGTAGGGTCTTAAACTTGTGACGACGAATAATGTAAGTGCTTAGACCGCCTGCCTTTGCTTCCGCAAGCATTTCAGGTGCTAATTCATTTCTTGTAAATATAACGGTGTATAAAAATAGGGTTTATACTGTGTTTTCGGTGTCATCATTAAATTACCCAAGCTTAATCGTGTTTACTCGGAATTTGTTTGATTTGGTTTCCGTTGCATAATCCTATCCCTGACCCTACTATCATGGATGATCAATCTAACTAGTTGTATAGATTACTATTATTCGTTGTTTATTGTTAGAAACAATAAAAGAGTTGTCTCAAGGGATATTTGTTGGATCCAAGTCATCTATCTAGTTTTCTTAAAAATAAGTAGTTTAGTCACTAAGCCACAGTCCTTGATACTCATCTTAGTGCCTTATCCTTTACTTTGATTGTAATGTTAGTGTCTTTCTTCCCTTGAGCAGCATAAGTGGTTAATTATACTAGACCTCATGATCACTATTATTGTTATATATTCGGTTCCGTTTTATTAATCTGATACATTTATGATACAAAGATGCTTACGAGGTATCTTGTCGTATTTCATTCTGTTTCTTTAGGTTTTCTATACATTGACGAAGCGTCAATCTCGAATTGTTTGTATGCACATCCCAGCAAATTCTGTCGTATCGCCTTCACAGTTCTCATCGAATATATCCTGTCGTCGTGGCTTGCCCGCTCAGTCAAGAATGAAAACCCCTGCACTTAGTGTCAGTTGCCCAATTCTTACAGATGAAGGCCGTTTTGGATCATTTCAACCTTGTTCACTACATCGGCCAGCTTATACAGTATTATTCAGTCATGGAAATGCAGTTGATATTGGTCAGGTACGTCTATTAATCAGTAAAATAACAATAATCTGTTCTTTATATAAGTAATAAATGTGATGGAAACATTTTTCTTTGTAGATAACAAAATAGCACAACCTGTGATTTCCAGATGTACATTAGTAGAAAATGTGAAATTTTTGAGGATATGTTTATAGGAACGGCAATGCCCTGTTACTTAACTTTTAGTTTTTGTCTGATTGAACTGGTCTTAAGATTTCCGCAGTTTATCTAGGGAAGCTTTACGACATCTTGCAATTTCGAGTATAGAAAGATATTTTGTACTGTATTTTACTTTGTAGCTGTAAAACATGATATTCGTAGGTTCTTAGTATTTGATCATAGGTGTCTTCAAACAAAGACTCGCATTTATTGGGACCATCCAATGAGTTTTGCCAATGCTAAACACAAGATACTAAGCAAAAATGTTAAACTGTCTGATAATGTTGTGAACCTTCACTGACGGAAGTAGTATATATTGTATTAAGTTTGTTAAATAGATATTGTTCTCTCATGTAGAATGTTACATATATGTGTACATACTTAGAAAAAACCAGAAATAATCTGATTGAAAAACATTGAATAGTAGAAAACAAAGCTGGTGACCTATTTATTACTTAAACATGCAATCCTTCAGTTCTTTGTTTATTGTTTTAAATACTGATCTACATCATTGCTTATGAGATGAATAAACATTTTAAAATAGATTAGGAGGTATCATCAAATACATCATGATGTTCTAGTAATAATAATAGTAATAGAAATAATAATAATAATAATGTCCCGAACACATTAAGTAATAATTGAGTAGTATGTTACTTCGTTTAAACACTTCCAGGAGTAAGTTAATCTGAATCACCTTTACGAGATAAATTTTTATTATGATGATACCTAGTTGATAGTGATAATGGCGACTTTTTGTGTTGATGAACACCATTCTGTTTACGAATATTAATAAGACTATTTGACTTCAGTGAATATTTAACAATAGGCGGGAGACTGCGTTTTTTCAGTGTACGTGGATAGTATCTTGTTTTATTTGTATCATCTGTAAGACGAGTAGCAATCTCTACGCCTTTTGTACCACGTCCACGAAACACTAAATTTGGTTGTTGTCTTGCTCGTTCATCATCAATACAATGTTGTGCATCATACATAAGTTTATAACCAGGTACACATTTACAAGTAAAGCCACCAGGTGTATTTTCACATATTCCATAGTCTGGATCACATGGTCTTAGACGTATACATTCATTGATATCTAATTCACATTGAATACCTTCGAAGCCACGTGTACATTCACATAGATTACCAGGTCGACAAATGCCACCATTTTGACATGGTGGATTACAGGAGATATTGTTTTCTTTCTAAATAAACAAAAGGAGAATGTCGATACGTTGTTAGTGACTAGAATGCATGAATGCAAGAAAAGTGATTTAAGAACAAAACTGCAATCGTTTTAGTATTCACTTAATATCTACCAGTCGAATCTAGTATGTATTTATTTATATTTGAGAATTGATTGCTGTATGTAACTTCTACATTCCAATATTGACATCCATAGCAAAACTCGGACTCATTACCTATCACTTTAAATAACAACACTATGTCCTTTAAACTAATGAGTACAAGTAGGCACCAGCTCATTCAATGGATTTGAAGTAACTATTAATGTTCCGTATATCCCTTTTTCATATTTGAGTCTACGGTCGGTCAATAAGTGATATCATTTGTATCGTAATCAGATTGTGTCGATATATCGTTATGCTACATGCTTTTAGGATGCATATATAACAACAGAAACTGATCAGTGTCAATCATAAATGTCAGCAATTTAAAATTCTAAGTTGTCGATGACGACGTGAAAAGAATTCGTTAAATTTTACCTATAGACATTTCCAAATAAATTCAGCCAATCTATTATCAACTATATAATGCACTCGATATCGAGTTATTTAGACTAGTTGGCACATAGTAGCTTAATCGACAGAATTCATTATACACTGAACAGGCTTAGATACACGTGACAGTGGTTCCTACTTATCAGTCAATCAATGCTAACTGTTAATTTATTATATCTACTTATTCATACCGTGTTCCAAAGTGATTAAAAGCAAATACAGATTACGTACTTAAAGGACTGATTTTTCCTGTGGAGTTTAAACCTATACCTTTCAACTTCACAGTTTGTTTTTTCTCCATTAAATTTGTACGATAATTGGGTGTTGTGGGGATTATTGAGTATTAATTTAATATCACAAAGTAGTCTAAATTATATAACCATTGACAACCAGGAAACACTGGACAGCTGTTTTGTCCTAATAAGGGACTTTTCAGCAGTGCGCATCCACAACCCCCTCCCCTACCTTAACATTTAAAAACGAGTTAGTATTGTAGTATGATAGTGTATTATGGCATATTTTTTTAAACCGTCTTTCAAAAATTGGATACAGTAGATGACTATGTTCTTTTTAGTTACCTTGTCAAAAATTTGATTTTAAGTCATAGTTTGAATTCACACTCCATTTTTTATATTTTACTACAAACATGTTACTAATGCTTAACAACAATTGCTTATGTATTTTCTAACTGGTTAATTCTAGTTTCTGTCATAATTCACTGCCGTTCATCTCTCTTTGTATGACTTAACTAACCGTTCATTTAGGTACTAAATAGCGATCATGTTTACAATGCGATATCGAATGCAGATGAATTCATGTTTTGCTTATTAATTATTGTGGAACAATCAATTTATCAAATAAAATAACCTAATTCTTGTTAAATTATGTCGTTTAGATAAATATATTTTACCCATTTTAATCATAGTACTTTGTTGACCTTAAAAATAAAATAAATATTTCTATTTGTTTACTACACTTTTTTAAAAATTTAGATGGCGGGATTTCTACAATCGTTAGCTTATCGTTTTAGTGTAAATATTTTATGCTATGATTATTCCGGTTATGGTGCAAGTTCAGGTCAACGATTAGAAGAGAATCTTTACGCAGATGCTGATGCAGTATTGAATGAATTACGTGAACGATTTAATGTACCACTTAATCGTATTGTCTTGTATGGACAAAGTATTGGCACTGCTCCTACAGTTGAATTAGCAACTAAGTACAAAGTATGTTTCAATGTGTGACATACGTGTTCATTTGTTTACGTAAAATTGAATATATATATATATATATATATATATATATATATATATATATATGGGTCGTACACTCATCACGTAACCGACGACGATCACTCCACTTGACAAAGAGGTTGTAGTGGAACTCAAACCAATAAACGATGACAAGCTACTAAGCCTAGACAATCTACCACTGGTTCATTAGAGGTTGCGGTGGGCCCCTTGTCAGTGGACTGACGGAGTTACCGGAAAACGATTAGGAGGCAGTATCCCGACATCCTGGAATTGAGTGGTTACCACCTCCCCCATTTTTATAGATTCATATATAATATATGTAACAACTATCAGGGGTAAGTGTATTTTTGATCACCTTCAAATTATTAGTTTCTGTCATACTTTGTATTTTGTGAAAAACCAGTGAAAGACTGATTCATGTTAGGCAGGCTGTTTTACGATCAAGTCGTGGATTTATTGACCATCCAGTTCACATTTATTGGATGTTAACAAACGTTGCGATTTTCGATATCAGGGCTATCTTATATTCGCTGGACAGAATGTGCTCCGGTATTGTCTTTTGGAAAAGGGTGTACTTGAGAAGTTTATTAACATCTATACACAAACACCACAGATAGAGTAAGCGTATAAACCATCTTTCTCGATTGTTCCATCTGAACAGTGGGTTAAACTTCAGGGTCGCCATATCTCACCATTCTTCTTCAACTTTGTCATCAATTATATCCTGAAAACAGCCCTAAAGGGAATGTGTAGTGTGTGTTTGCTGTTTGAGGAAGAGATTTTCGACCTTAAGTACGCGGATAACATTGTCTTATTGTATAATAATGCAAAAGTTATCTAAACTGCACTTAATCAGTTGACAATTGGTACCCGTAAGTGTGCAATAAGTTTAGAATCTTTGTACTTCTGGAAGTTTGTAGCATAAATGGATGGTTTGTGCAATATTATCGTGCTGAACAGCGTCTGATCTTACAACAGATGATAGTATACTAGGTAAAGTGGACACTGATAATGTCCAGGATGACAAAGGAAGCTTCGTAATTAAATCATCCAACTCAATTGACTCAATAGTAGCACTTCATCGTTTCTCACGTGATTAAACTGATAAGGTGAATGTTTTTCTGTACAATTTTTTACCTACTTGTAATTTGACCTAAACAATTGATCCTGGAATGATTATAACGGAGCTATAGGAATTGATGTATTAAGGATTACCTCATATTATTATGTCTTATTCCTTTGGTGTTTGTATTTACTAAACATCTGTCAGTATTAACTGACCTAATCAGAGCTCTGACAACTGGGACCTAGCGCGAATGTACTTACTTTCGTTATAGTCGCCATTTCCTACATAACATGGAGAGGGAAAAGTAACAGTGGAAAATAGAGGTGAAGTAATAATACCAATAGGAACTAAAAGATCGTTATGTTGGAGATATTAGATCCCCAGGAATCGCTTAGTAAACCTGTTAATTCCGTAACTTATTTGTATAGACTTAAATTGCTCACTTCCTCGCCAAAAGCGCCCATTATTACCTTCAATTCGTGTTTACCACCCCGAAGAATCTTAAACCTTATTGATTCGTTTTCTCTCTTACTTTCTTTTTTTTTGATGCTTTAAATGACATTTTTTGTTACACGTATAGACACAAGTTGATTGCTTGTTATCTCTTTTCGGTTGCTCGTGGAATTACACTTTTCTACTCAAACTGGTCTTCCTAATCTAGTTAGCTAGCTGGTTTGGGGCTCAGAGAATAGCTTACTTTCGTTCTATTTGATTATGTTGATGGTCCTTATTCTTATTCCCCCGTATCAAGATAATATCTTAATTCCGGAAACTTATCGTGTTATTACATACATAAAATTGAAGGAATACATCAGATTGCACAATAGAATAATGATTAACTCAGGATTCAAAGAAAATTAAAGGATAGATGCTATCGCACAACTACGAGGGTTCACCTACTAGCGTGACTCACTTCGACGATTAGTGACTATAGAAGCTGATTACCTGTGTTCACCTTTATTTTTAATTCCATCCTACTTCTACTCTAGCCAATACTAGATTTTGTAATAGTAGATTACGAAGGTATATGTAGCACATTTAAATCGTTTAAGTCGACTTACAATTTTTACCTAAGATGATGTTTATAATCGTACAAACGAAACATTGTGTTTATTTTTCAGCGTAGATTCTTAAACAAATTATTTCTCATGACTAAATTTTCACTTTCAATCATCTTGAAATTCATCTCGTCGGATGTTTACTGTTGCGCCTTTCATGCGACACTCCACTACATAGTACTAATAGACGACCTTGTGAGTAGCATTCATCTCAGTTTATACATACTACGATGAGGGCTTTCAAAGCAATTTTTGTGACTATTTAGACCAGTGAGTGAACAGTTAGACTCGCAGTATTTTAGAATTATGTTTAATCAGTCGAAAAGATTGAGGAATGTAGCTGACTGGTATAGTCGGGATATGTTTTACTTATGTATTACTTCGATGCATAATATTTACTAGTGTAAGAGTAGGTTTAAAGTAAGATAGAGGACACTAGACCATAACTTATCTTTCTTAGTTTCCAAGCTTTAAAATTATTTCTTCTGCAATCACATTTTTGTGTCTACTTTTTACTACCGCTTCTACTACTCTAATATTCATCTGGGTATTCCGATATGATTCGGCAACTTTGACTGCTACAGATATTTGTAGGTTCTGTATTACTTACTTTTGATAGTCTACCACTATTATCCTTCTTGTTTACGCTTTAGAATAAATTCTACTTTCTACTCAATATTTGTAATGTTGTTTATTCTAAGGTATAGAAATTGTTTTCTGACGTTTTTTTTTATTCAATCCATAAAAACTTACTTATTGGTATTGATAAAGCCTGGTTTTATTTATTTTTATTGTGCTTTAGAACATGTTTGTATACTTTTGCTTACTTTTATGTGTTTATATAGTTCAGTCAGAAAATAAATATACTCGTTAGTATAGAAACATTTTTTTGATGTTATGTAAATGCAGAGCGATATACTTACCATATTTTATGTATACCACTACACTTGTTTAATGAATTAGTTACATGTGAAATGTAAAAAGAACTAATTTTCAGTACAATTACATATTACATTATCTTTATTTTCTACATTTTACATGGTAAACACCAAGTATTATCTAGCTGGTATCATATATACGTATATATATTTACGGGGTGGTAGTTTAGTGGTTAACGCGTTCGACTTTCAGTTACTAGGTCGCAGTTTCGAACTTCACTCCACTAACTTTGGTTTGGGCACGCAAATATTATTACTGGCCTGTACACTTAAAGTATAGTTCTAAGACAAGCAAACGATTCTGTACCTAATAGGATTATATATATATATATATATATATATATATATATATATATAGGTTGAGATTGTAGAAGCTTCTTACATCAATCTTATTTCATTCAGAATACTTGGTATTTGTAACAATTCATTTGTCTTATCTTCATTATTCAAGATGTTCGTTTAACAACCTTATTATTACTTTAATACGATTATTCCCTTCTAATCTATTCAAGATGTTGTGTTGTCCGTAACGTTTTCGGTGTTCACTAAGTGTATGGTATCCAATACTTTCCAGGTTGTTTTTTGTTCGTTTAATGAATTAGTGACGGATGTCGAAATACACTTCGGATTGAAGATTTCACTTAAAGCCCATAACATCCATCATATTTGTGTTTTTCATCAGGCATGTGTTCTACTCTACACTGGATATATTCATACTTGATTAATGAGGTTAACTCGTTCAGCATTAGTTGAAATGTTTTAATAAACATTAAAAGACTTGTGGATAATCTGGGCTTATCAAAGTTATTACTGCTCATTAAACGATAAAGGTGTGTACTGTAAAGGAATCCCCTGTTATGGTGAAACAGCTGTCTAATGCTTCCTAGTTTTAAATGATCGTCTAACTGAAATCAATTGGTGATACGAAATTTTAGATTCAACATTCTCGACAGCATCCAATCGTAAGCAATATGAGCTTACTGATGACTCACTTTAGGAAGTAGTTCCGGGGCTCTAGCAAAAAGACATGAACAACCATTTCGAGCGTGTTGCAGTAGATGTAGTCTTGCGATACATAACGAACTGACTGAAATTAGAAATGTCAACCACTGTGTTCCGGCTCAGCTGTCTAGGAGTTGAGCAAACCTTAAATATTTTGGTTTTGAAAGCTGTTGTGAACATTGGTGTGTATTATAATTAAGGCGTCTCATACCGGGATGAAACTGTTGTATAGTGCTTCCTGGTCTTTACTGGTTAATCAGCACTGGTCGTTTTGTGGCATCAAATTCCACAATCCCTACAATAACCAATCATAAATGATAAAGCATTTTGTTTAGCAATAAGCGTTAGCTATGACAAGTAGCATAGGAGTAGGGTGAAATGAGAACTAGGGAAGTTCAAGCCGAAACAAGTCACCCGTCCATGAAGTTGAGCGTCAGTCCTAGCCATGTTAGTAGATGCAGAATATCTAGTTGCTTTTCATAATGAGTTATTGGAGATGTTCCATGATATAACTTAGAATCAGTTGAAATGGTGTATTCACTTCATTCTCCACTAGATTCTGAGCTTAAAGATTGTTTTATACATTCCTTTTTCGTAAATTAATTTTTCTTAATTCCTATCCTCTGTCTAATCTTTTTTGTGATGAATGGTGTTGATATTCATCCTACTGTACTGAGGTAATGTGGTAACTTGTACCAATGGAGATTTGTGCCAGATACTGCGTTGTTCTTGACTGACTATCTGGAGCATTTGTTATCTTCTAAATGTTGGTTTTATTCTTCTCTTGAAATCACGAGTCTTGTGGTGTTGACTTACTAAAGTGTTTTTAATATCTCCAACCTTTCCTGAAAAAAATATGTAAAACAGATTCCATTCTTATCATTTTTTCCACCTTTCTTTAAAATGATGGTTTTATTTACTTCAGGTTGCTGGTGTAGTTCTTCATTCACCATTTATGTCTGGTCTACGTGTTGTCTGTCCTGGAACAACTCGACGTTTCTGTTTTGATCCATTCACAAAGTAAGTATCTTAGCCTATTTCACTGGATGATCTTTGTATTCTATCGATACTTTACTATTTTACCATTTGTATAATTATTTCTCATGATATTTAATAATTTTATTCATTTAGTGAATGGATATAATTTACTTTTCAATTATATTTTGTTGATAGTGATTATCCATATATTGGATGATTATGTTACTGTATTGTTGTTATTATTTACAGTACATATTGAACAGATTGCAGACTTTTTTCTTTGTTGAATTGATCAATACACTTGGTATTGCTGCATAGTTCCTATGTTACATCATTACACATAAATAGATTTTCTTGCTAAGTTTTTCACTGTTAGTGTGTATTGTTTTAATGTGTACATTTTTACATAGATACAATACTATCTACTGAAAGTTTTATTTTAAGAAATTATGTGTTTTGTTTTTTTTATGTATTGATATAAAGCCTAAGTTTACTTTAATCTTAGCTACTTTTTGGTAAAAATAGATATGTGAGAAGTTTTATAGGTCAAGTGATGGATTTTAAAAGTGTCTTGTTCTTTAATGTTACCTTTCTCTCTCTCTCTCATTCATTCATCTACAACGTAGAACTTGATGTGTATGCACATGAGTTCAAGTTACTATACCTCAATAGCACGATAAGTTCAAATTCATAAGATTAACACTATAATTCAATAGGAAGGAATGAAACAAACAAAGCACGAAAGTGTAGGATTTATCAGGCTATATGACATGTCGGGAAGAAGACATGTGATTGGTTAATGTCATGTGGGTCAAAGGCTAAACCTTATATATATATATTATACATTAGTGGTTATTATTATAATACATGCGGGTGTGTGACTAATCGGTTTCTCGATAAATCCGTCGGATCTTTGTACTAGAATAATAGATTAAGGCGAGACTGGGTGTTAGCTGTTATACATAGCGTTGCGGATAACCGGGATCAATAATAATGGCCATCCCTACATCAGATATAACAATGTGAAAAGTAAATATATTTGCACTGCTGTGGTCGATTTTGAGTCATGTCACCCAGCGTCTCAGTATATAAGAAAGAGTCAAAGTCATCCTGCGATAACCATAGAGGAATTCGTTTGACTAATGTTATGTCTAAAATACTAACTTCTATAATTATCAGACGTTTAACTACAACTCGTGATCTACAAATACGAGAAAACGAGGCTGGTTTCAGACCTGGTGGTGGTTATATAGACCAGATATTCACCGTTCGTCAGGTTTTAGAACAAAGACATACTTTTCGGTGCCCGACTTGAAAGTGGAATTTGACTCTGTTGACCGAAAAGTACTATGCCATTGTCTTTCACTGGCAGGCGTACCCCAGAAGTACATAAATAATCTTGTGAAGACTCTTTACTCAAACACTATTAGTCGTGTCAGAGCATATCGCGAACTGTCATCCGAACTTGTAACTTCAAGTGGTGTCCGGCAAAACTGCCCACTGTCTCCATTTTTATTTAGTTTCATAGCCGATTTACTGTTGGAAATTACACTCTCATCATCTGACTTTTCAGAAATTGTTCTACAAAAAATCCACTTATTGACTTAGGATATGCTGATGACATAGTCCTGTTTGGCGAAGTTTCTAACAAGATGTCGAATCTTTTAACAGCAATAAGCTCCAATACAAGCATGTTCGGAAGGTGTTTCTTCCCCTCTAAATGCAAAACTATTGCTCCAGGACTGGTCTTCGTCAACACCTGAACTAAAGATAGGGAGAGAAGTAGTTGAGCACGTCAACCACTTCACTTATCTTAGAAGTCTGATTAGCCCTAATAGGCTGGTCTCTGACGAAATCTCAGTACGAATTCAAGAAGCTCATTTGGCGTTCGCCAGCTTACGTCACCTATGGAGTAGACGAGATATTCGTCTCTCAACGAAAGAGAGAGTATGCTGCGCAACAGTTCATTGTATGGGAGTGAGACGTGGCCTTTAAGGAGGGTAGACAACGCTGGGAAGTTATTAGTTTTTGATCATCGATGTCTTCGAAGCATCACTCGCGTTAGCTGGGATCACCGAGTAAGTAATAACGAGGTTAGACGATGGGTGTTAGGCAAATGTGGTTAATCAGTTGATGGGGTTGTGAATCTTTATCGACTGAGGTGGTTGGGACATGTGTTGCGTATGCCCAACCACCGTCTGCCTCGATACGCAGTGTTGGCTGATATAAGAGCAGGATGAACGAGAGTTAGAGGCGGCCAAACTAAAACATGGCATCAGTCCATGAAGTCACTGACTGCCGGTTTGAGTCGTGTCGGTAGCTGCAGACTACCTGGATGGGGACCTCGCGATTACCGTATCCAGTGGCTGAAAACACTGAGTGACATGGCCCAGAATCGGTCATAATGTCGCAGATGTATTCACTCATTGTCCTCTCTTAAATCATGAGCTTTAAATTCTTCCATAACTTTCTTTCCATGCTTCCTGAACCATATTCTATATGTTTACCCTCCTTGTTACTATTATTATTTTATTATTATTGAAGTAACTTCTACTAATGGTGGTGGTGTTAATCTTGCGGTGCCATGGAGGTATGGCGACTTGAACCGATGCACACATGTGCCAGGTTCTATGTTAATCATACATACATACATACCCATCATCTCCAACCACTGATCACGACTGTCACGCGGACCCCAACCAGGTAGCCCGCATCTATTAACATGACGTAGATCAGTAGTCAACGTCTTCATAGATTGATGCCATGCTGTAGTTCGGTCGCCCCTCCCTCTCATCCTACTCCTACTCCTCTCTAAATGGGAGATAGAGTAATCTACGCCATGTGAACTGAACATAGGGAGTGAAGTGGTTTAGTTATCATTGGAATTTGATTTACCCTGATGGGTTAGTTTCTGTTGATATCTCCTTAAGAAATCTGTAGATTCACCTGGCTTTTTTCAACTCGAATTACTTGTGGTAGCATTGCAACTTGACAAAACTTACAAAAATAGTAGGAAATATGTATTTCTAATATTCCAATCAGTAGAAATCAAAATTTCTGACGTTTCACAACTTACTGTTAGCCGCTTCTTCAGGGAAACCGAATTAAATTAACACTATTTTAAGTAATACTGTTATATTTCCTAGATATAACGACCCATTTACTCCTATTGCTTAGTATTCTTAGACACCGAACACTCGACAAGATCCCAAATCAGAACACGTTTGAACAGGAACAAAATTATATTCCAAATGACAAGGGTAGACAGAAGTGGGAATCGTTAGTTAGAGAAACGTTAATGTATTTATAGTATTTACATAAGAAGCTTCCAGAATCTTCTGCAACAATCCGCTAGAGCTGATTAGTTTAGAAATAGCCAGTTAGCGTGCGCCATCATGATCATGCACTAAGCATGCTTTAATCCAGTCTATATCCCACTAACAAATACAAAGGACCGAATTTAAATCAAATAAGTTAGTACAATGAAAGTGTGTATCTGAACGTGTTATGTCAAGTTGTTTGGATCAAGGTAATTTGAAGTGAGACATATTTATGTATACTATAGTACTGTACAGTTATTTCACTTTGTACGTTATTTATAACTGAGTAATTGAAGTCCATATGAGGTTGTATACGTTGGATTTTATGGTTCAGAATTGGTTGCAGTAGTACTGATACACTAACACTTTATCTTCTTCTTTTAGATCTTGAGTTTCAACAATTTTCAACTTTTTGTTAAGTAAATTCATTTCTGTCGTATTTTATTTTGTTTTATATTGATGTAGCATGCTTCCTTAGACTGATATATACATATATATTCCAGGATCTACGTTGCTTACATCATAGATACAACACTTTTATTTATAGTTCACACTCAATTATTTTTTAGTTATTTTAAACTTAATTTGTAAGTATAGTTTCGGTTTTATGTGCTTGTTACACATCATTTTATTGAATATTATTCTTATTATTTTTCCACTTAGTATTGATAAGGTATCTCGAATTCTTTCACCAACATTGATTATTCATGGAACTGATGATGAAATTATTGGTATTGACCATGGAAGAGAATTGTATTCACGCCTCACTAATCCTCTCGAACCAGCTTGGATTGAAGGGGCAGGTCACAATGATATTGAGCTATTTTCTGAATATGCAACTCGTTTAGATCGATTTTTTAATGAAGATATTACTGACACTGGATATGGTGGAAGCCCTTCAAATATAATTTCTTCTGTAGAAGAATCTCTTTATATTGAAAACGAAACTCCAGATCTTTGTCAACATATATCACTTCCTTGGCAGTCGGATAACGTAAAGTCTACCAGCTTGTTAGAGAAAAATGATGTTTCAAGTTCCGAATCATCCACTTGTGGCAATATTTCTGAAAATCATGATGGCGCAATAGATACAGCTACATCAAGTGTATCTACAGATTCAACTTCAAGTGCAACAACAGCTATGCAGAAGTCTGAATCTATTGCTGATGATGCTGTCAGAAGTCCTAGCGATGATGGGATAATTGACACCAATTTTACAGTGTGTACTAACAATATAATTCCAGCTTCAACTATTTCGGATACTCTTAACAGTAATCCAAATGGTATACCATCCAATTCTAGTACTGCTCAGTTGCTAATTTAGATGTATTGCTTTTGGTTACTGTCGATCATATTTTGATTTGGAGCAGTGAGTTTTGACAAATAATATGTTGCTTGTATTATTTTATTTAGTAGACAACTGCTTTTAAATATATAACATAACCTTATGAACTACTAACTTCAGTAAGGTTTTTTAGGGCTCAGATTATTTGCAACGTTTTCACTATTCGTTAAATATGTTTCACCCAGCATTTCTGTTCATTTAGTTGGTTTATGTTACATACTAAAGTGTAATTTTCGCCGAGAATTTCATATTAAACCCCCATCTTTCATTATATTTGTGTTTTTCATTCGGGATGTTATACTGCACTACACTGATATGCTCACAGTGGTCAGTTATGGACAACTTTAAATACTTGAAATGAATACTTTAATGAACACTTTACTCTGATATGTAGTACATGTAGTATATAAGCAAAATTTAGTTGAAAATGTTGAATCTAATGTTGTAAATTTATTCCGTTTATTCGTTACTAGTTGGTCTGGGTTGGGTACCATCTATGACGAATATTAACAACAACATAAAAAAGCCAATCTTCATAAAACCATTTCAATTTGACTATAATAGTCAACTCGCTAGTGATTTACTTCTAGACGTTCTTGAATTTCTAGTGAGAATTCATGACTGATAGAGTTCGGACGAGTCGGAAGTGAAACTTATCATTATTGACATCAAATGATATTGTAATAATGTTACAAATTGATTAAAATAGGAAGACCCTTAGATTCCAACTAAGTAATTTTGTTATTTAAGCATTTCCTGAGGGACTTGAAAGTCCTATTTTCCGTATGCACACACTGATAAATAGTCCTATACTTAGATGAAGCATCTGTGTAGTACTGTCCGCTTCTTCATTTGTGTCCTACTAAAAACTTCTATAAAATGTATGCATACAACATACATTTAATGTTTATTTTACAGATAGCAAACTATTTTATTTGCTTTATTTTTTTCTTTTAACAGAATTCATGTAGAACGTGTACATTGGCAATTATGTCATTTTAGTAACAATGATAATCTTTATGTACGATTAATGTGTGTTCTAATCAAATTGATTTTTATTCTCTTTATCTTATCGTTTGTTTTTTTTGTTTTCATTGTTTATTTTTCTTTTTTATAATGATTGTTGCATTTTATTGTCTAGTTGCTATGATAATGTAAATGAACATTTAATAAATAATGAATATTTTTTATTTTATTGAAGTTGTTATGTTACTATGCTTATCTTCTTACATTCTTGTCTATTATTCTTTTTTTAATATGGAAGTGTAATACCTTTTATAAACTTGTTTAACCAAATGATTATTACATGAAGTTGTCTATTTGGAATGAAAATGACACACAAAAAAATTGCATGATATATTCACTTATGAATAAAATAATGGTAATGTGTATGTAAACAGTGCTAAAACAAAGCCTTAAATGTACTCAATTGTTTCATTCATTAATAATATTGATTGTTAAATTGTATTCTGTATACATCTTGAATGTGATGTTCCTTTATTTGTCTATTATTGAGATTTGTGTACAATGCATTTTTCCTGTTAAACTCAATCAATTATAAACAATGTTAGAAACCGGACTCATTTGCACATAGGTTTAAGTTATCATTAGTACATTGTGAGATTATGCAATAGTGAATCCATTTTATCTCTTAGGATTCTATTACATAAGCATATTGTTGCTTCGAATCATTTTATTCTTGTATGTTATATTAAGTAAATATATGTTTGTCTGTATAATAATTTGTTTTATTTTTTTTTTGACATATTGAATCAGTTCTATTTTCTGTTGCTTATCAATCAATCCAACGAATTGATATCAGTCATCCAATTATCTGATGCATTTGTTCAATACTTATTAGTCTGTTACAAAATCTTTCATAAGAATATCAGTCGAAGCATCTAAATATCCATCAAACTTAAATGTAAAGGGTGAAGTGATCATAGACAACTTAACAGTACTTTGCCTATATCACTACATACAATTGGATCTTAGGCTTTATGGCAGAGTTATTCCCCTTCAAACTTTTAGACTTAGATATAATAGAACGTGTTCTTTTGTGATAAAAATTAGTTTGGCATCGATTACACTTCAACTAGGTCAGTTTCTCCAATAGATATTACCAGTTTAAACATTTTTATGCGCATTTATAGTTCGAACAGAGATACACCCTTCATAGTATATCAAGTGTTACTTTCGGTTGTTTTATTAGTATGGATTGAAATAACGCCTACTACCAACCAGTCGGATGAAAAACATGTCGGTTCGTTGTAGCGCTTAGATTAATTCACAGAGATAATATAGTTTTCAGTCACTTAGCATCCGAATGGGCATTTCATCATTCAACAAGTCTGAGTAGTAAATATTTTGCTTATCGAATTTATTGCAAACGCCACTGATTTTACTATTTCATATTCTCTTTAGTGGGGTGTGTGACTTGATCCATTTTGTTGGCAGTCCTCGGACAACCGGTATATCAGCCTTTCCCTAGAAATAATAAAAACAGGGATGTTTTGACAAGTAGGGATAAACAGGATATATCTCTTTAGGCACTGAAGCCCACACGATAGTAGCCTCAAAATCCAGGCCCTCCAGCATTTCGTAGAGATGGCAATGGAAGTGAGTGCTGCTCTTGTAGACTACGAAATCAAAGGACATATGGCATCGGGGTAGGTCCTGTTACTAGGGGGCGAATAATGGATTAGCAGACCTTGGCAGTTGGATCACATCTCATTAAAGTACAGTAGACTTCGTAAGATATGATGAGGATTTATAATATTATTTGCCCCTGGGAGAGGCTCCGAAAACCAGTCTTACTTTCTGCCAAACTTTTTACTTCTAGGAGCTAATCTTGTCAAACAGCGCTTACTTGGATAAAATTACACTCCTTTAGGCTTGATTGGCATAACACTCATACCCTGGTGGTGTCCAAATCTCTCTTGACGGGGCTCTGAATGGAGGTCAAACAACCATGTAATGTCCCCTTCGACTACCGTCATTCTCTCAGACCAGGAGTTAATTTAGCATACAACCCTATTCACTCCCAAGCCAGACCTAATTGATAATAATAATCTGTTCGTGAAAACAGGCACACGCTAGTTTAACAAGTGCAATCAATTTAATACAAGCATGGTATATTGGGATCTAGAGGATTTTAACGGAAAAAGTTTTATAGAATCAAACGAACATGCGATAAAATTGGTAGGAGATTGAGTATAAAGTTCATGTTTACAATAGTAGTTACATATAAGACGACAGTCACGTAGGAAAATATAATGATAATAATTTATTTCTGAAATCACGTACGCTCTAGCTTAACAAGAGTGATCAATTTTGTACAACTAGCACGCTAAATGACATCTTAGGAATTCCACCAGATAAACTTATAACGACTGAAACAAGCATGTCTACCTCCAAGGCACAATTATATAATCCATTCTGCAGAACAACTGGTGTTTCACATCACTTCCTCCTTGTTTCCATCTACTTCATAGATTTCTGATTCACTTCACTACATTCCCGTCTGCGATTGCTTGATCTGTATCCATCTTGCAGTGGATATATAAAAACTCACGGTTAGTGCACGTTAGCAAGAGGTCAAAAACTAACTGTAAAATATATGTTGACAGTAAGTATAGGTACACTGCCAATACGAAATACGTTTGCAGTAGCACTGAGATCCCAACGGCTAAATAGACCACAAGACAGTAAATAAACACAATCCTCAAAAGTTCTACCTCCTAAACCCAGAAAGCATTATAAATCGACAACAATCAATGCCCATGTAATCACTGAACGAAATATATCTGATAACTGGTAAGCTGGGCACCTAGAGAAGATCGATTATTGTCGAGAACTTTTTCTGTAAATTAATTCAGTATTTTTGGTTGCATGCAATGTGGACGCTTTTTTTCATTATTATCTAGTTCCTCCTACCCTATCCGTTTAACACATTAAATGTTAGTGTGTCATTTTTCATTTATGAACTACGGTTAGTTGATTGTATATACGTTACTCTAGTTCACAGTCACTGTTACCCTTATTTTGTGTTGATGTTAATTTTCGAATCAGTTGACTGTGTGGTCAGGTTTTGTGTGTATATAAAGGAATGTCTGAAATAAAATATGATTCTATTTGGTTGGTTCGTCAACCTCGTGTCCTCTTATTTCCGGGTTGGGACTAAGTAGGCGTCGAAAAGACGTGCAGTGACCAGATAGAGACTCTCATTGGCGCTCACTATTGTGTTTTTCTGCCCACAAGATTGCGTCAACCACTTGGTCATACGCATCAATCATATCAGCCCCTTTCTAACGTCATAGCATAATATGAACCTAAACACTCCAACGCACACCACTTCTAGTTTTAACGGAGTGAAGCCATTAAATCATGACTCTTTACTCACACTGACGTCTAATTCACTCACGAACGATCCTCAAGCTGGTCTAATCCGACCCACGGTTCTTGAGGACACACCTAAGCCTCTGATCGCCAGACGAGCTCTTGGCCTCAAAAGGAGTAAGCGCCACAGATAAAGGTCTCAGGTGCTACGACAACTGCGGTAACAGCCCACAAATTCTCAAGTGCAGCTTGAGCAGATATCCTCAGAGCTTCCTAAAAGCAAGCCAAACAGGAACTTTTGAATATTATAAACAGGCTGGATAGGCCCTGGTTAATAAGAGAGTCGTTTTGATAACAAAGTAATTCAAACTGGAGAGGTAGCGTGCTACATCACTTTACATCGTGTCTACACAATAATACGATACATACCTCTAGCACCCTAGTAGTGTAACTTTGAAGTCGTTGGCCTTGTCTTTAAATAACACATTCATATAATGTGAATCCTCTGTCAATGACTATAAAAATCCCTGCATGTAGATAAACCTATATCATTCTGATCATGCCTGTAAACTGATATGCTCTCATATGCAAAGTGCTACTTGAGAATAAACCTATTATTATTGTCATTATGATATTCGAAACTAAAGGATGGATTCAAAGACGAAAAGCTAACAAACGACATGTATCGGCTAAGTTACATCTTCAGACTTACTGTTACCGATGTATGTGCGAATAACTCATTCTCCTTAGTCTAGTTTACTGCTTGTGACTCTGGTCAACCGAGTAACGGTAACAGTCATGCTGTTGTTCAGGTGTGTCGAATCTCGCGCTGTTCCAGAAGGGATTAGGACTCCATTCCTTTAGAATAGCGGATAGAGCTCTAATGAGGACCACCTCGGACTCTCCACAACTGGTCAATAAACATGTTGATTGCGGTATTCAAGCACCGAATTTTTACTCACCAACGTCAAGCGACCATCTGGATTTAATGGTGCATCATAACGAAGTTAGTCATCCTCATAATGTGAGCATCCTCCGAAGCTGTGGTATCTTATTGAAGGTAGTCTTCAGTCCACTGATTGTCATACTGTTCTACAAAGGTTCACTTCTTGGCTAGAGTCCGACACCTACATGATCATCAGGAGTAAATGAATGACCTGGGACCCTTGGTGATTCTCTACCAGTCCAATAGACTGACCTTAAGTAACAAATTCATCTTCGAGATCAAGCAGGATAAAGATAACCATTAAACTGATTTGATCAAGGGGCCAACGGAATACCTAACTCTACTACACATATCTTCATTCAGTTTGAATTCTCATTGAATGTTAGGATGTTTAAAAAGACCTAAAAAGAATGGTGGTGACTGCATGTTGGGATGGCTCCCAGAAAATTCAACGAACCCTCCAGAACTCTTGAAGGAGCCGGAGACATTCCGTCCAATCACGGATCGATTGAACCTTCTAGAATCTCGACGTGGGGCGTTCCGATTGGGTAGCAGTTGAGACTTCTTAATTCGGATTGGATGGATCATAATACTGATTTATTTGTTTCATAAAACCATAAATATACGAATATTTTGTACTTGTCTCACTTCCCATTTCACTGGAATAAAGTTTCCTGTTTTCTCGTCTTCTGTCTTCTGATTGTGCGACTAGGATGGTTCAAGGAGTTTAAGTGCTAAGATTGCTTTGCGGCTAATCAAGTTATCAAGTACGAGATATAACATTGCTCACTAGTTATTCTGTGTAATAAGACTCATAGTAATGTGGCGTATATTGCTTCATTTATAACTTTTCGTGTTGTCATCTTAAATACACCTTAACTATTAACTACTTTTCACCAATCAAGAAGCCTGGCTACCAAGGTTAGGATGGACCTAGTCAAACTATATCTAAGAGCACGCTCATTTAGAATATAACACTAAAGAACTAGTACAAGATTTCCTGATAAACATTTTGTGGTTGGGATTAGCAAACTATGGACCTTCCAGCCCGGAGAAATTGTATTAGTACTTTTGGTGGACCTTTTAAAAGAACTCTTGACGTACATCTAAACTTTACGGGCACTGAGGAACTATGCCGTAGGAGCCACTCCTATCTTTAGCTCTTAATTTAACCCTTTTTCCTCACTTTCAAAAGCAATACAACCAGTGCTGTACTCTCCAAATCTATAAAGACTCCTCAAGGAATAATAGTTTTTGATTCTCATAAGCAAAGCTGATATTTGAAGTAAAAAGATAATATTTCTAGCCAGAGCGCTGATATTACTAAATTTGCTCATCCTTCGACTCGTGCATATAATGGTAGTAAACTTATGAGGCTGATGGAATGCTCATCTACATATATTGTTCTCTGTTTGACTGTCCTGAAAATACTGTGTTGTTTAAAGACGATGATAAGCAGGTGACGCTGATGGTGGTAGGATAACTAATACACTTTATGGGATGAAGCACTATATAGCAAATTTGTATCCATTCGTGCTTTCACTTGTAAATATCATCTTAAACACGGCTCAGATCATTGCCGCTTTTGTGTTGACCAGAAGGCCTAATTATTAAGTTTAGAATGGGCTGGCCAAAATCGTTATCGCGATGAGTGAAACCTATATGTATCCTAACGTGCTTTAAGGAGTTGCACCAAGTCATTCAGTGGGAGATAATAATCAACTTTAGTAAACTACCATACACATGAGCTAGTTTTGCACATGACTGAAGCCACTATGGATATTCCTAGAGATCCTTGGAGCATTACTAGTTGCCGTAAGAGCCGTGGACTGGATTTCATGGAAGGATGTGCAGCAGGTCCACCGCTGTATTTCCAGTGGGTTTGTCTACAAGATTGATTTACCGTACTAACTTTCAATAAGCACGGTTTTTTCTCTGTCTATTCTCCATGCGTTGCGGTGCACTTCCGACGAACAACCGCGCTCTTTTCGTCTTTGGAGTAGTTTACTTCTAACTACACACCTCTGTCTGCATTGATTTTCGAGGAGACACCATAATTGGAGTTCAGTGACTAACGCGTGTCCTGTCAACGTCTTGAACAGTCGTGCTCTTGATTGTTATTACAATCGGCCGAAGTGTGAACCTGTCAGTATACAACAATATTTGCTTATGATTGTTAGGCTGAGATCTTGTTACTGCGATATTTACATGGGCATAACCAAAGCGGTAACCTTGTGGGAGAACTACTGTTAAAGACGAGACGGAATACAGACACACTTTCGATTTCTGATAAGTTTGGCAAGTTTGTCTATAACGTCGTACACAGTGACTAAGATGGGGTCAGATGAAATGCTCCCAGTTGGGATTCATTTAAGCTCTAGTTCCGCGATGCATTTTGATTACTTCAAAAACACCACGTTTCGTAGGCTTTGGTATATAAATCGCCATTCCTTGCGTAATAAAAATATAAGCCACAAATAATTGTACCCAGAATTTTGTGAAAGGTTTGGGAGGCACTGGTAACCCAAATGGGCATTCAGAGAAACACTTATAAACTAAGCAGTGTCATGATCACCCTCCCAATAACATCAATTTGGGCAACTAGGGTTCAATAGTATTGTTTGCGATGGTAGATCTTTGGAAAATGCCTGGTGCCTGTTATGTTGTTGACAATGCTAACCTCTGCCTCAGCACCAGCTAAAACCCAAAAACATATTTTAACCGAAAATACAGAACCGATAGTCGTTGTGAGGAGTTCCACTGGTGTTTCGGCAGCGGTCAAAGACTACATGGACAGTCATCTACATGGTAATGGACATCGGTTAGCTTGCCTGCCAAACTTGTAATCATACCAGCAGACAGTAGTAGTATTTACCCTGATCAACAAATATCTGCGTTTGCTATTGGATTCCATTTAATGTCTCACTGTGCATTTTATGATGCCATAATTTTTCCTTGTAACGTTATAGGAATAGTCGTAACGATCTCTATCAGTGATTTAGCTGACTTACGTGCACCAATCGTTTGCTCGGCATTTTCCTATTGCATATGTCACGTAGTGGTGCTGCTACTTAACTTAGGTAATTTTCAGCAGAAGTCACACCATCTGGCTACTCCCATAGTCCACTCCCCAACCACGGCGGCCAGATTTATTGACTGATATACACTGGTAAGTCACTCGGCTGTGTTTGAGATGACAACATAAAAGGTTATAAACAGTAAAATACAAGCGTTGTGACAGGTCCCATGAAGTACATTAATTATTTCGTCATAACCAGAATAGCCCACTACTTGAAGTTTATAATAAACTTGATGTCCATGAACGATAAATAACAATAATTGTGGTAGGAATAGGTATTCGATCGACACTACAACACTTCTATCCCGTTTATTAAAGAACCGATCTCAATGGTTAATATAGTTTATCCACACTGTGATACGGCTTGATGTTGAGCTCTTTCATAAAGTTGATCAGCGTCTTAAAATTATTTATTATTGTTGGTGACACCTGTTAAATTCAAATATATTCGATCCAATCCACCCGTATAGAAATACTTTGTGTGACCCTGATAGCCACTACTCACTGCCCGTATTCGCCTGTCTCGTAACTATCAGTCTCCAAGCCGGAATTAAGAACACACGATGGATAGGCCAACCAGACAGAAATAATATAGTATTACACGCATAAAGTCAGACCACAAATTCAATCAAGTAGGAGTTTTAAATAGAAGCAAATCAAAGGAGATTGGGGGAGTGAATAGGAATTACGTGTACACAACAAATTAAGTGTAGTCCATAATATGGGGGGAACGTGCCTACAGCAAATGTACTAAACAGGAGGATAGGGTAAAAGGAAACTTAACAATGATAAAAATGGAATGTTTACATTACTTACAGTTAAAATAATTAAAATAATTTAAGTTTGAATGTGATCGGCAAGTGGAATCTAGGATGCGTGTTTCGTCCTAGCTGAGACTCATCGGCTCCAGTCCATAAAAAATCAATGGGAAGATACAAGTTCATCCTAATTGAAATAATTTTCTGGAACACAGTTCTAAAGTTTCATTACTCCTCTTTATTCTCTCAATATAACAACATCCTCTTTATTGTAAACTACTTATCTAGCCATAAATTATGATGCCAGAGGTGTTAAGCATTGTTTTTCAGAGTAATTCACATGAAAGATGTACTATACTGTAGCACAAACGAATGTCTCGGAGTATATACAAAACGCAACAATAAGCATTAAGAACAATTAATAACGAACCCATTTATAAGTACACATGGCTGACAACGTACTAATTTTTCCTTATTTACGCTTATATGATATGACTGGAAATTTTGTTTAAAGTTACACAAAGTTGGTATACATGAGTATTAATAATAATTTCCTATTATCAGAAGTAAGTTATTCTATGCACATAAAATCATTAAATGTAATAATAGTTTCCTTGTATCAGCAGTGGACCAATTTTACAGGCAATATCAACGGAAATATATCTGGCAATAATATTATTGAGTTGTTACGCCGAAGAATTAAACTCCAATAAACAAAAATCCACGTTTAAAGTGAATAATAGTATAGGGAGACCATCCAGGCTTGTGGACGACTGTCAGAAATACAAACAATTATACATACTGAATACAAACTCCAAAATCGCAGAAAGCAATAAAATCGTACGTACAGACTGCTGTATGTCTAAAAGTGAATGCAAAGGCTGATAGAGTTAGATAGTTTAGAAGTGGAGAAACATTGACTGGCCAACCCAACTTTTCTAAAGCCATACTTGTTCCGAGAAGTATGGAAGGTATGGTCTGGGAAAAATATCTCAGTTTTTCACACGGTTTTTCATGGAATATTGGTTAAGGTTCAATTCTGTTACTAGTCACACATTTAGAAATGCTAATGGGTAAAGATAGAATTAAACGAACAGAAGAACAAACAAGATATGAATTAGGATGCATCTACTATGTTAAGTGAACAACAAATAAAATAACAATACTACTAATAATAATAATTTATTTTCTAATATCAGGAGCAAGCCATTTTTACAGGCAAGATTAACAAAAATATGTCAGACGGTAAAAGGATTTAATTGTTGAACAAATTTATTATACTATGATATACAGAGATAGTGGAATAATAAACGTTGTTAAAAATTGGCATTTGTGTGGCGTCCATTACACACATGACCTTGTGGCACAGGAGGGGTTCATGTTGTCATTTCGAGGTGATACATTATGACGCGAAATGTAGATGTTCAACTTTTTGCTTAGTATACGGCGATATCAAATTGCTGGAAAGAAAGAGAAACAAGAAGCAGAGTGGAGCAGTAGTATTATGACGGCTACGTTTTACTAATTATTTGATGTGACGCAACGTCTACGTTGCACACGGAAGCACTAACTACAACTCTGACTCGCTTAATTGTCTACGCAAACGGATGCTTGCAATCGCAACCAACAACTCGACAACTGATTACTCACCCAGAGCCAAATCAAGAAGACACAAACACAGAGCTAAGAAAATTTGACTCTACTTTGTCCCAACTCTGTATACATAGTTACAACAACGACCTCTTAATAAATGGAGTAATTAAGACGTTAAAAACCACTATAACTAATCACAAAATACAAGGTCAGTGAAAAGAAAATAAACGGCACTGCTGGTTACCGCTTACTTTACAACTAATAAAAAATAGCAAAGATAAGAAAAATTACATGAAATATAACTTGTTCTGTCTCTTCTTAGCATTACTTAAGCAATCAGAAAAGTATAACTGCTTGAATTGGTAAAGGACTGGATAATAAAGTTCATTTGGTAAGAGTTAGTTTCTTACCTTTAATAGGTTGGCTATTACAAAAGGCCACAGTAGTAGTGTTCAGATCGGGTCTCTGTTAAAGGTGAGATATAATAATGAGTATATTATTGGTGGTTGCAGTAGATGCGAAGTAAACTTGATGATAATAATTTAGTCCACAAAATGTCATTAGATGCCATAAATGTTTATGTAGATAATCTTTATTAATATTAACTTATTAGGTATCGGTATTATAGTCTGTAATGTAGAGGCCTAGTTTTTCTTTCAGTAGGACGTCCTGACAGATAGGTAGTGCCAATTAAACTTTGCCTGCGAGTCTGAGCAGCACATATTACAACATCCGAAAAATCACTACTGAATGCTTGCTCATGTTTGGATCGCAATATGTAGCCATAAACATAATATAGGTTTCGCCCTACAGACAAGGGGAATTTGAAGTTACCACCCCCACAATCATGTTTGCTGGTCAGTAACCCCATTCTCCCTCTTTTTATGATGTTAGGCTCGTATGAAGTGTGAAGTGTTTTTGTATGTGGGAAGGAGTGTAGTCTCTGGTGGCTTAATGAATGGTTACTAGAAACTAGAGTAATGTTAGTAATGCTGTTGGCTAAAGGGGCATTTTTGTGCATTCAGTGCACAGATGTAAGCATGTCCCAGAGCATGATCCGATTGATTATTAGCCTTATTTGTTTCTGACAGGTGAATTGTTAAAGAAAGTCTAGTGGTCCATTGATATCTTCTATTCAGATAGGTTGTTGCACTATATTTCTTTAATGTTTAGTCAATTTTAGATATTAAGGGGGCCTATTATTTCTAGTGTGTCAAAATAAATACCTTCATCAGCAAGGGGACCAATATCTTTGAAAGCTATATTAAATAGCTTGCAAAATACTGGGAGGTTGTCTGCCATGAGCAATTCTGCTGGCAGTTTGTTCCATATTTGACCATACATAATTAAATAGAGGTTTAATCAGGCATTTGTTGTATATTTTTTCCAAGATAATAGTCTCAAGTATAGGTACGGTGTGCAATATTAGTTGAGGTGTGGGCCATATTGTGCAGCAGTTCATAGAAAAGGATTAAGTTTGTTCTTTGTCTTCTTTTCCATAATGGTTCGAGGTCGAGCATGTGACATCTAATTTTGTATTGTAATTAAAAATTGTCGTTAGTGATCTACCGCGTCAACTACCGTTGCACACTCCCCACTCTCACTCTGTCACTTGTTCATAGACTGCTAAGTAGGAAGGGACAGTGCTTAAATATAGGTCCTATACATACTTTGCAGAGAGTGAGTTTTAACTCATTTTGATTAAAGTTCCTTAGAATGATTGGAGTCGTCGTGATTTGGACAGTTTGGCAGAAACATGATCGGAGAAATTCATGTTGTGAGAATATTTTAGGCTTAGGTCGGTTACAGTATTAAGTTTAGAGGGCTTTGTGATTGCTTAGTAAAGTTGCATATCTTGTTTTTGGCCCCCCTACACAAATCCATCTACATTTCTCTGTATTGAATTCCAGACACCAATCGTCCACCACTTACCTAGTTTGTTTAGCACTTCTTGCAAATTTTAAATGTAACGTGCAACGTCTTGTTTTTCATTTGTATAGACTACTTTTAAGCCATCGGCATATAGGTATGGCTTTCCATCTATAAGGCACGAGCAACTACTATCGATATATATAATGAACACTACCTTGCACAACTCCCCTGTCTATAAGTCGTGGTGTTGGCTTTACAGTGCCTACTTTCGTCGTTTAATACCGGTTCGTGAGAAATGACTTGAATCACTCTAGGTGAAGATTAATGATTCCTATGGACTACAGCTTGCAGACTAGTAGGATATGCCGTACCTTATCAAAGGTCATTTTATTTCGAAGTATATTATTATCATTATCCTCTTCTGATCACGATTTCGAGTAATCTCGTCAAAGAGAACATTACGACATGTGCCGTATGAGAAAGCCATGCTGGCAGGTACTAATTAAGCCTACATTTAGTAGGTAGTCAAATGTTTGATCCTTAATTACCTTCTTCATTGCTGGCGATATCAATGACGCTATATTAATTGGTCAATAGTTTTGGACGAGGTCTCTTGCTCCTGTCTTACGCTTAAGGAGTATGTAGGTGAATTTTCAGATTTCAGAATAACTTTCTGCTTCTAATAAGAATATGAACATTCTAAGTAGGAGGATAGGTATCAGTGGTCCGGCATGCTTGTAGAAGATTGATGAGATGTTATCGGTCTCTGAGTTATTACTTAGCTTAAGCGTCCTTATGGCTTCATTGATATTATTTAAGTCAAATGGTATAGTACTTAGCGTAACGTTGCATATTCTGTCTAAATTTCTGTCCGGCGTTTGAATTGTGTTTTCGCTGAGAAGTTCGCATATAACTGGTGGGTCATCGTAGGTTACTTTATTTTACAGTATTGAAAGAATACTATAATTTTCAGTTTTATTTAAGCGTTTTTCTAATAGATGGCATAGGTTGGGAGACTTAGATGTGCCATCCAGTGCTATACATTCTTCATCTTTGTGGTGAGTTTCATACTGACATCTTAATTGTACCAGTAAACAATGTATTTGATTCTCAGTAGCGAAGTCATTTGAGATGAAGTACTTTTTCCTAAGTTCACGCAGCTCGGCCTTAGCTTGAGTGTTGATAGAAGGAAATATTGCTTTGTAGCCCATTTTTGTTGTCACTATAGTGTCTATTAATGGCTTTATGGTACGATAGAATATGTCTAGTGTTTCAGCAATGCTGCCACTAGCAAAGAAATTGGTATATTCAGAACATCTAACTTGGTTTTGATAAGTGCCCCCTAGTTAGCATGGAAAAAGTCTTGATACTGAAAATGCTTACAGGTCGTTCTGTATTTGCTACCTTTCACAAGGAATGGGTGGGTGCATAGGACTGAGTTGTAGTTGCTGTTGTAAAGTTCTCCATATTCTATGGATATCGGCGTTATATTATGACAGAGTATCCAGTCGAGGGTGTTGATGTTTCGTGTAGGTAAATGCACACGTTGTTTTCAGCCGTGTATATTGACATGTCTCATTACACTTTCATAAAATATTGAATCCTGAAAGTTAAAAATCTCGACAGATTACTTTATAGTCGAAGCTCAGGGTAGAAGCGTGTCCAAATGATGCGATTATTGAGGTGCACTAAGCTTAAAACTGTACAGAAGTCACTTGTTTATAAGTACGGTCTGCCAAAATTTATGATACCCGGGGAAAAGAAGAGAACTTAGGCCACAACCCTAAACAACTCCACTGGTAATAAATTTCAATGAAGTGGGGGTGGTCAGCATATCTCACTATAAGGTTCCATGCTGTAATGAATAAATTGAGTTAAGAGTGTAACTGGTCTTCGTTTCCAAAAGACTAGTTTATAGTGAAGCTTATTATATGGAACCTTACCAAGAGCTCTCTTGATGTTGAGAAAACCGCTGCTGAAACAACCCCCCCCTTTTGCGTTAATTGGCTTTATACTTACAATAGTCTATTAGTCAACTGTCACATAACCTAGCCTTCGGAAACCCATGTTTTAAGATGGCTAGCAGATTGCGTTTTGGCAATTACTGAAGTATTTTATCCTCGATTATTTTATTTTGTTCACACGCAGCTTATTTACAATAAGCGTTGTTAATATGCTGTTTCGGGTTTCATCACTCTAAAGATAGCAGATATTAGGTTTATTGGTTAGTAGTTTTCTACATTTTCAACCATTCCACCTACGATTTTTGGGATGATCAAAGTAGTTTTCCAGATGGATGGGTAGTATTTTTAAGGGAATGGTATTGTAAATAACTTTAATAATAGGCGGAAGCTTTATTTCTGTTTATTACATCATCGCCGAGATAGCATTCGGCCCGTCGGTGCTTAAGTACTTACTTTTCAAGCTCCAGTCACCGTTAGAAGGTCAAGTTCACCAAGTATCACACCATCCTTTGTAAGAGAATGTAAATGATACAAGCTTAGATAGCAAGTTCGAAAAAAAGTAAATTTCATCTACGCAATGTCGTCGAATACTGACAGACTGTTTGCCACGGATTGAGTATTAGGCGCTGGACGAGCTAGTAAATCTGAACTAAGCTGCAACTACAAAACTTAGATGATTTTGTTTGGTATGTTGATCGTACCGACGTTCCAAAGGAAGTCGCTTCTAGGAGGGAGCTAATGTAGCAACTTAGCTCGACTAGTTAAAAGTTCACTTCAAAACTTAAGCATACGCCAAAACAATTAAGCTCCAGTATTCATTTGCTTCCTTATTCTGCATAGGGGTTATATTTCCTATTAGCTTATACTGAACATTGAGAATTATTTGTATGTTTGAATAACTAGAATCGCGCTCCACTGTCTCCTGCCCACGCTACTGAATAAAGACCTATTCCCATAATACAGTGGATTCTTGTGTCACTAGATCGGGATATACCTAGGCGTTAAAGGTTCTTAGTGCCATAGCAATATCAGTTTTAGTGAAGATTACATTTGTAAGTCTACATGATATTAATAGACAATCAATGCAAACTGAGTCTATCCATATGTAAACATTTACTATTTTATATTCCAATCCATGAGTTTTCATAATTTCTCAGTAATTAATACTTTCCACAGTTAGCCACTCTGTAATCACTCAGTGTCCCTCGACGTTAATCAACCTGCCAAAATTAATGAATATCTCAGATAACAAAACCTGCCCTTCGTGGACGATTAAACTATAAGCAGTTTTATAGTATCAAACATTTGTGCCTATTCCTTTTGCTGTTCGTTACCCTTTTATTACTTTTAGCAGACGCCGACACGTTAAACTGAGTGACACGCCAAGCACTCACGCTTAGTAAAGAATGGTGTATTTGCTGTCAAAACACATTGCTTTAATACGCTACCTTAGACCATCTTCTGTACTACTTTACAGCTGGTAGACAGCTACCGTCGCAAGGTCATATCTTGTACGACACACCACGTGTAGTAATTTTCAGTCACTTAGGATTATTGCTATGTGAAATTCTAGTGCGTTAAGCTTGCATATCGTACATTTGTTTCTATTTATGAAATTTACCAAATTGTATATTAATTCACCTAAATGCTTCCACTTTTATATTTTGGCGCCTAGGTATATCCCGATCTAGTGGCAGAAGAAACCAGAGTATTTTGGGAATAGGTCTTTATTCAGTAGCGTGAGCAGGAGACAGTAGAGCGCGATTCTAGTTATTCAAACACACAAATAATTCTCAACGTTCAATATAAGCTAATAGGAAATATAACCCCTATGCAAAATAAGGAATTAAATAAATACTGGAGCTTAATTGTTTTGGCGTATGCTTAAGTTTTGAAGTGAACTTTTAACTAGTCAAGCTACGTTGCTACAATATCACTATGACCATGTTAACATGAGATATGTACACTTTCAAAATATATTTATTCATGCCCGCATCACAGTGGATTAGCAGTTAACTACGAAGTTCTCATTTTTGAAAGTTTTACAAGGGTGCTTACTAGAAAATTCAACAATAAGTTTGGGTCGTTGTATACTTGGTTACTTTTAAAAGAAATACCCCCTTCCTTCATTTTAAAACTCATGGCCCTCGTTTCAAAAAGCTTTTAAAGCTCAAATAGGTTAATTTTATTGAGGATAATCTGTATTTTTTGCGCAACCGTGACTGGTGAGCATAACAGTTGTTATATAACCCATCAAACTTAAATTTCGTTATCAGCGTCGTTTTGAAACAGACTTTCGTATCAGTTTGTAAATTGTCGATCAGGTAAATACACTTAAATTGAAATACTGCGTCAAAACTGCCTAAAAAGTAGTGAGAAAATTTAAGTTTGCAATTGATTGCTAAAGATGCATATTGAGTATTGATCAAAAATCTCGGTTTTCATAACTTTGCGTTACAAGTGCATGTTCATTTTAACTAATGTATATGTGGCATTGTTAGCATTGTGACGTCATAGTAGAGTTTTACGTAGTTATTCTAACAGACTTTACATAGTTGAATTGCATAAACGGCATCACATGAGGTAGTTCTAGAATAAGCTGAGTTTCTTATTGCAGTAGGGATTTATAATTTGTTCTTACTGCAAAATTAGTTGTTAAGTATAACCTAAACCCTGTGCAGCACGACAAGCCTTAGGTTGATTAGAGTGGGACAGTATTTCTTGACTCGTAATGACGTTTAGCAAATTACTTTCACCAGCTTCATTTTCAAAAATGGCAAAAGCATTCTTCGAGATGTTATTTTGTGTGTAAAAACTTTTAGCGGTATAGGTTTACAGATATAGTGTATTTCAGGTTCGTCTTAAGTGCAATTAAATTTTTTAACATGGCTTTCTTAGATTACGGTCACTGTAAACGAGTTACAAGTAACTAATGTCGCTATATCGATTCTATTGGCATTTATACCTAATTTCCTTTAAAATATGGGACATCTTGAACTTAATTTTATCTGCATAATGCGCACGGTGGTTGCAATTAACTTATGTCAATGAAAGTCAGTTGCAGTATTGCATACTCGTTTTTCATAATTTGCTCGAATTATAAATAGTATTCAGGATATTGACTTTCGACTATGTGGTTACTTATATTCTCAAATATTCTTTACTGTGTTTTATCTTTGTATTTTGTTAGTCGGTTTACTCCTACTTTGTGGATTCGCGATTGTATTGGTTAGTTCTCATTTATGTTCGGTCTCACTTTCTTTGCAAAGAATGAATAAATAAATATAGATGGAGAGTTAAAACAATAAACTGTTGGTCGTTAGTATTTTCAAATAATAATCCATCGCGAGAACGATAATGTATTGGTTATAATATTAGAACTAGTTTTCCCACATAAACAGTTTATTAAAATTATTCTTCAGTAGGATGGTTGTACATGAAAGCGTGGTCATTAATTATATACTTTCGTCAATATGAAGCGGAGTATTTCAGAGGGTTAATTACTTGTCTTGCAGGTCTCACCAGTTTGGTGAGCTATCGAGGTGTAAAATATCGGTACTTAGAATGCTAATTTTCTTGAAGGATCTATTATTTTTTCTGTCAGTTTTTTAGCGACTGAACTTCTTGGATTACACCAGGTTAATGTAGTTTTAAATTAGCTTAGCTTATTCTCTCCAGTTATTGTCCTTTTAATCAGGGTTACGCATTTTGTCAAACAAGCACTTCTAGGCGTTACTGAATTATCCTTTTTATGGAAAAGTTTCCACTTATGCTAGTTTGTCTTGCTTACAGAGCAAGAAAAATATGTTAATATGACAACATAAAGCAGGAACTTAGGTTTGCTAACAATATGCTGAATAAACTAGATTACTCGAAAGCTTTTTTAAAGAATTATTTAAGTACGGCTAACAAAGAGTTGGAGGCATATACTGCTCACAAAAACCCAATTTCTCGAAACTTCGATTCAATGTGTTTACCGTTAGTTCTGCTTTGACGTGGTGGTCAGGTTAGCCTATTGTGGTAAACCAGTTGGGCTATACTAACTGGGACAATCATTCTTTGAAGTCCTCTACCTTGCTAAATAGGTTGGCTAATGAGTAACAAGACTGAGAGCACCGAACCCATGATCCGAGGACGAAGTCATACTTCTGACTGTGTAGGGGTTTAGCAGCAGTAAGATGTTTCCGCCTGAGAAACCAGCGTAACACCAGTGCTGCCTTCCCATACAGGAAAGGTGGGGTTAGAAAAGATCGGTCATAAAGTCACACACCACCTCACTCCATGGATTTTCGTCTCCGGCTGTAAGACTTTTGGAAGTACGAAGTCAGCTCCCTGAAAACCACCTGTAAGATGATGTGTGATCGGCCCCAAGTAGTTGTCCCCTGAGCACTGCGGTCACTTGAGTCGTGATGGCCTCCTTTAACCTACTTCTTTGGTGCCTCGTGATTTAAGCAGCTGGGAAGTCATAACCACCCTCCCACCTTCAGGAGCGTTTGACGTCACCTTATTCATGATCAAACACATCCTCCTTCCTATGCTTCTAGAACTTTCACTCTTCACCTTCCAACTTTTTTCTGCCACCTTTCCTATGCTTTTCATTAGTTCTGGTCATCCATGATATCGAATTGCTATCCTAGGTTTTCTGAAACCATACTTTAAACTTCTTACTTAGACTTTTAATGTGCCAACATGGTGTCAAATCGACCATCAAGCCTCATTGGCTAAACACTGGAATCTTTTACGATTTATATATGCTGTATCTCCGAAACGCGTATATAGAACCTCAGTATAGTCATTCACCTGACTTCATCTAGTGAATATGGAGATACGGCACGATTCACTCTTCGTTTGTCTGGGGACTCGACATCAAGTTCTCGTGGCCTTGTTAGCGTAGGCGTAGCACTATTTGCGAGCAGAATAGGCATTTGCGTGAATTCCTGTACTGCCTGTGAACTGTCTATGTACTGCTCGTTTAAATAATACAATACGAGCTCGGAAAGTCAGTGGTATACACCGATATATTTTTGCCATTTCTGCCTATGCCCCCACCAATTATCAAAAGATGAGTTCTACGTGCAGTTCTCTAACCTCCTTCGGAAAATTATGCATTCAGCTATCGCAATCATGGCGGGGGGGGATTTTAATATCTAAGTTAAAATAGCAAACCAGACTGAAAAACACTCAGGTGTCTCGGCCAAGCTCTGAGAATAATGAGGAGCGACGACAACTGAATCGTAGACTAACAAAGAGTCTGCACAAGGGCCAGGAACAGTGGTGGACACCAAAGGTGAAAGTGATGGAAGTGGCGGCGGCAGTAGGTAATACTAAACAACTGTTCCGATTAATCAACTGAACCGGTATTAGGAAATCAGCTGTTTAGTGAGGCCATTCCGGCTGGTCTTTCCAGTTTGCGAAAAAGGGCAAATTTTATGATAACTATATAGAAATTAATTTAACTAATATAGTGTCTTTAATCATCCGACGTCTATCTGACTCTAGGGAGGTACAAACTTAGGAAAATCAGGCTGGTTTCGGACCTGGAAAAGGATACATCAACCATATATTGACCCTGTGTCAGATTCTACAAAGTAGGCACACTTACCAGCGTCTGGTATTGTTGGTATTCCTTGACTTGAAGGCAGCTTTTGACTCTGTAGGTCGAGTTCTGTGGCAGTATTTGTCACTATATGGCCTATCTCAAAAGTACATGAACCTCATGCAAGTCTGAGCTATGGTAGATGCAGGTTACCTGGTTGGGGTCCTCATGATAGTCGTGATTAGTAGATGGATACAGTAGGGTGAGTGTGTTCACAGTCTATCTTCATCTGGATCTTAAGTTCTTTTATTCTTTCGTATATACCTTTAATACGTTCCTCCCTATCGTATTCTGTTATCGTGTTATTCTTGGAAATCTGATCTTGTCTTACTAATGTGGTATGACAATTCGAACCACGTAGTTAGTATCTGACTGGCTAACTTACAATTCAAAGGGGATACAGCTTGCGAAGTTCTATGCCACAAAATTGCTGGGTGATTAAAACAACCCATAGAGTAAAAATATCATTTTCTAGTTAACCAGAAGTATTTGCTAAAACAAAAGGTAGGTTGCCTGAATTTACCTCTTCCATGTACATGTGTTGACTAAGCTGCTTGTGTTTCATAGGGCGTTATTGCGACTTAAAGGGAAGGGAAATCGTCAACTGAGTAAACGTCTCAGAATTAACATGAACAATTATTCTGCAAAAAATTACATTGAATTGATTCAGTGATTACAAATGAAGTTGTTACACTGGATTCAATTAACTGTGATAAAGGTTAATCAAAAATCAACTTCTGAAAACCAGTACCAAATCTATAACTTGGTTATTTTGGGGATGTAGCATCCCAAACAGGCGTACAATCAGGGAACTAATTCACCGAGTTAATGAAAATCTTTAGTGGTTGGGGTAGAACAAAGAATCTATATAGCTCAGCTTTCTCTGATTTGGCAGACTACCTGGTTGGGGTCCGCGTGACGCTCGTAATAAATAGTTAGAGACTTTGGGTGATATGACTAAAAATCGTTGGCAATGCCGCAGGTGCATCCATTCCTTGTCCTCCTCCAAATCCTAAGTTTTTGAACTTATCATAATTTCCTCTTTACTGGATCATATTTTCTTAAATCTTCTCGGTCTCTATTCCCTTCCATGAATACTAACTCTGTTACTATCTTCCCCACTCTGGGATTTGATCCGACAATTTAATCTCTATCTGCTAATTGAGGCATGGCAACTTGAACTGACGTACGCATGTACCAAGTTCTACGTTGCAACTGTCTGTCTGTCTGTCTGATTCGGCAGATAGCAGTCATTTCGTATAGTAAACGAAGTCATTTAAAGTAATATATTATATACCATCAAAGTTTCCTGATGGGGTCCATATTCATTTATTACACATACCAGAAGCTATAGGAATTCTAATCAATTACCACGGTGTGTGGGTTCATAAGAAATTCGTAACAGCCCTATCTCTTCGTTGGCCAAATATGACAGTAAATGTTCTCATGAACTCGACACATCTTTTTACGGTGTTTATTTTATTTTAGTTGTTTTTCCTCACTCCTTTCGTGTAGTCTTCACTACCTATATGACTGAAATTTTTATTTACACGTTTCCTATCACGTAATTTCTTGGGGGTTATTATTTTAATAAGTTTATCTTAGTCAACTTATTTTGTTGCGTCTTAATATACTTCTTGTATTAAAATATTTATTCTAGCTGTCTTATTATTCTTGTCACTATTATTAGCACACTTATCCTCTTGGTATCAGTTCGCACTTTCACTAATTTTGATCAACAATTGTACAATCGGCCTACATCATTGCCGTAGTTGATTTAGGGATTGCCTTGGTTGCTTCGGCATTTCTCATAGTTACATGTAAATATTATTGTATATTAGAGTAAAATGTAATGAAGATCTAAGTGAAAGCAATATTGTTAGCTTACATGTCAGTCTTATTTATTTGAATATATACTTTATGCGAACAACCCATTTAAATACAGATTTTTTTATTGTAATTTGCTGAAAATATCATGTAAATTAGTAACTATTGTTACTATCTTTTTAGCCGCTACTAATATTTATTTATTTATATTCCAGCACATGTTTTCTCAAACAGAGCACTCAGCATCTAACTCTACAGATTTTAATAAGCTTATCACAATTCTCTATGGGAGTCAAACAGGCAACGCTCGAGCTCTAGCTGAACTGCTTACACTTCAAGCATATCGGATTTTTGACCAGGAGTGTGTCAAATCTAATCTGGAATGTTTTCCTACCATTCACGTATTATCAATGAATGACTATGCACCTGTGTCGCGACTAGTGAAAGAGAAAGGCGTGGTAATATTTGTTTGTTCCACTACAGGTCATGGTGTTCCTCCTGATAATATGTTGCGGTTTTGGAAAAAAATTATGAGTCGGGCTTTGATTCCAGGTCGTTCTCTTCCAGCAGATTTACGTTTTGCTGTTCTTGGACTTGGTGACTCTTCTTATCCCATGTTCAACTTTGTTGCTAAAAAACTATATCGTCGTTTAATCCAACTTGGTGCTACTCCGATTGGCTTTCAAGTTAACAGTGGTCAGGAATGTGAAGAAAAAGCAAATTCAGCCCTTGGGTTGGCTGATGAACAATCAGAGTTAGGTACAAATGGAGTTTTACGTTCTTGGATCCCAGATCTATGGCATAGTGTTCTGGAGTTGCTTGGAGTTCCAATTTCAGAACGTTTGTCTACGTTTATTAGCTGGTACAACATGAAAGATCCTAATTTTGTGTTCAGTTTATGGCCTAAATACGACATAACTTGTTGTAACCTAGTACCAAAGCCCAGCTTGCAATTCACAAGTGGACAAAGTTTATTGGATCGAATTGTCAAACAAGTTGATTTCGACAACACGCATTCATTCATGTCTAATCCGGTTCCACATAATGCTCAGTGGTTTCAGTTAGTACGTTCTAATCGTGTTACTAGCTCGGATCATTTTCAGGACACTCGACTTTTGGAGTTGACATGTAAAGTGAGCGTAACTTAACTCTCTTCATCTCTTGTCACTAAATGTCGTATCAAAGTAACTATCAATCTAAAATATGTCATAGGGAAATATTATATGCGACTGGGTGTATCAATAGTTGATATCCTGAGTAATCATTTACAACTATACATTATAACCTTTAGTTGCTTGTCTCAATTGTCAGAAGCCATTCCTCTTCAATTTCTCACAGTTCTATGAATTTATTACTATAAACTATCTAACTATGCGCACGTATGATGTTTGCTCGAATCGCATTTAATCACTTGGCACTCAGGATCCACGTGTATTAGAAGCACTCAGAAACTCAATAAAGGTTTCGTGTTTTAATCGTTTCAGCAGTTTCCATTCATCAAGTGAAGTCTGTGGGCTGTAATTAAACTGCCAAACTTCTTTTTAGTTTGTAATAACGGCACTTTTGAAAGATATGATGCACTACATGTTATTCACCTAAACATCCGTTTTTTGCCATATTTGCTGTGGTGTTTTAATTATCGTAACACTTATTTTTTGTCCGAAAAATTTCTCTTGCAATATGCTTCATCACTTCTCAGCTATACTTGTTCGTTCTCTTGATGGGGAGTCATTCAAATTACTTCGAGTTGCTTTACATTTGAGGGCTAGCAATTTTATCCGGTTGCGCAAATTGAAGTAGGCCTAGCAGAGTTGGAACTTACTACCGAAAGTTGAACGCTTTAAGCATTTAGTAGTTTGTTCAACAATAGCTAATAGCTTTCATTGACTTTCTTGTATATTGTAGTATGAAGAAACTGTAAAGTGTTGTTATTTTCTTTTTTTTAAATACCTAGTATAGTCTCATGTCGATTTAAATCCAGATGGATTTCGTCCTGGTCAGGTACTCTATGTTCAGCCTACAAATCGTAAGGAAGATATTATATATTTTTTTCAAATTACAGGATTGGATCCAAATGAACGTGTAAAAATTACTCAACGTCATTCAAACTTTCCTTTGCCTAATCTACTTGAAGGATTAAAGGAAAATCAGTGTGATGTGTCTATTGCTTGGCTTGCAACTTACTACTTTGATTTGAATGCAACTCCACAACAATATTTCATTATCAATTATTGTGCTTTTGCCGTCAATAGCTTGAAACATTCTGAAAGCTCAACAACGCAACATATAGACAAAGATCGTTTACAATTAGAAGTGGATCGTTTAACTGATTTAGCCTTAGCTGAAACCTCAGATGCTATTGATGATCTGTATGATTATATTTTCCGTCCTCGTCGACGTGTAGTTGAAATACTCGCAGACTTTCCTGTTACTTCTAGTCTCTTATCATCACAAAATATATTTGATATACTTCCAGGACCGATTCGTGCACGACCTTATTCAATTGCATCCCCACCACCGACAATTGCATTGCTTGTTGCTGTAGTAAATTACCGTACTCGGTTGTCGGTGCCACGTGTTGGAACAGCTTCAAATTATTTAGCTTCTTTAGGTACTGGTGATTGCTTAAGTGGATGGTTCGACACTGTATCTGGTGGTTTTGACTTTGATAGACTTTTGACAATACCACCTCCATCGTGTTTACTGATTGCCACAGGCACTGGTATTGCACCCTTCCATAGTTTCCTGTTATATCAACGTACCTCCCTCCTGCCATATTTGGATCGTGCTAACTATCCTACAAATGTCCTGTTCTTTGGTTGCCGCTACTCCACGAAGGATTATTATTTTGATTTGAATGCAACTCCACAACAATATTTCATTATCAATTATTGTGCTTTTGCCGTCAATAGCTTGAAACATTCTGAAAGCTCAACAACGCAACATATAGACAAAGATCGTTTACAATTAGAAGTGGATCGTTTAACTGATTTAGCCTTAGCTGAAACCTCAGATGCTATTGATGATCTGTATGATTATATTTTCCGTCCTCGTCGACGTGTAGTTGAAATACTCGCAGACTTTCCTGTTACTTCTAGTCTCTTATCATCACAAAATATATTTGATATACTTCCAGGACCGATTCGTGCACGACCTTATTCAATTGCATCCCCACCACCGACAATTGCATTGCTTGTTGCTGTAGTAAATTACCGTACTCGGTTGTCGGTGCCACGTGTTGGAACAGCTTCAAATTATTTAGCTTCTTTAGGTACTGGTGATTGCTTAAGTGGATGGTTCGACACTGTATCTGGTGGTTTTGACTTTGATAGACTTTTGACAATACCACCTCCATCGTGTTTACTGATTGCCACAGGCACTGGTATTGCACCCTTCCATAGTTTCCTGTTATATCAACGTACCTCCCTCCTGCCATATTTGGATCGTGCTAACTATCCTACAAATGTCCTGTTCTTTGGTTGCCGCTACTCCACGAAGGATTATTATTTTGCTTCTGATTTTCGGATGTTAGAACAAGAAGGTTGGCTTACAATCATTCCAGCATTTTCACGAGAAAACGTATCTGATACAGCACCAAGACGAAGACAATACGTACAGGATCAGTTGGCAGAATATCCGAAAATTGTCTGGTCTATACTTAAATCTCCTCAGAGTCATGTATTTATTGTTGGTAACCAAAAAACAATGCCAGACGAAGTACGTAAAGCATTAGTATGCGCTGTTGTCAGTGAAAATCATATGGATACTGATAATGCTGAGCTGTTGATCAGTCAAATGGAAACAGATAATCGTATACAAATTGAATCCTGGACATAACATTCTCTGTTTATGTGGAAAACCATTTAATCATATGAATTTAGCATAGATATATTCAAATTGGTCTTAGTTCTGCATTTACTTAGGTTTTTACGTATATGTTGATATGTAAAAATTGTAAAGAATAAATGATGGTTATTGTGAGCCTCCCTAGTTTTGATTTATTGTGTTAGACTTTAGTTTTCTGTTTACGATGAGTGTATTTCACTCAGTTTTGGGAGAGTAATTTATATCGTTTTTTCTAATTTTGGTTGAAACTGAAGCGTCACATACGGGAGTGAAGTTGAACTTATGTTGTTTATCAAATTGCAATCGTAAGTACTTAACCTTTGCATCAATTTTCAAACGCAATGTACATCATCTACATAGTATTGATGTCACCTGTACGTTTAGAGCACCTTTATTTTATAGGCTATTTAGCTACCTAACTGATCATTTTGTATTTAGATATCTAACACATAGTGTATATACTGGTACATATGATCGTTAATTCTTGATTACCACCCAAAACCAGATTGCGTGTCATTTAGTGCTATTCAGAGTTCGCCTTCATATGTCTAATCTATGTCAATGTTTTATTGCATTAAATTTTCGATTTTGGCCACAATTACTACTTTTCTTGAGTTTGCGGGTAGGACGTGCCGATGATTGCAAAATAATGCAGATCCCAGTCTTTGGGATTCTTGTTGATTATGGCTCTTTAAGTGTTTGAACCCAACATTGATTTCGCATAACTACAACGTTATTAATATAATCATTAAGTTAACATCCAATTATTAACATTCTTAACTTCGGTATTTGGTTGTTGCGCACTGCTAAGGTGTCCCATGTTAAGGTAGAGTACTTCCAGTATTTAATATTTGTCTAACTGAAGCTAGTCTTTGATTGCAACTGCAAATAGAATTATTAATGAATTATGCACTATCTTGGTTAACTGGTTAAAAAATGAACTGTTTCAAATTGGTAAATGGTAAAAGATTGAGATCAAGTAAATGATTCGACAATAGCATTTTCCCATATTTTAACCTTAGAGACGTAGACAGCAAACATTCTCGTTATTCTGATGATTTTATTTCCTTCTGGTCTTTAGAATGAAGTTTTTATCATCATTACATTTGTAACACTCAAAATGTTAGCCTTTCATGGAGAAACGCCTCAGTGTTTGAAGCATTTGGCTATTAACAATCAGGTCGCAGGTTTGAGTCCTGCCCCACCTACTCGTTTTGTGTAACCAGTTATTTTTACTAGCCCTTATACCTAGAGTGTGACTAGATGCCGAATATATGAATCCATACTTAATAAATGAGTTAATTGAGAGAATTAATCGTGAATAAAGTGACTACTGAAATGATTAAAACACTCACAATTACAGCTGATGTCTTGCAACTTAATAAATTGGCATAGTTCTAAGACCGTCATGTTATCTGATACAAAAGAAACTATAAAAAGCTAGATAGTGTTGGATATCTAATTTTCCATGTTTTCGTCTTTTTAAAATTTATTTACACCAACTTTATCGACTAAATTGCAATGAGACCATTCAGGTCTTGTATTGAATGCTATGTGTTTTGGATCACTGAACTGGAAAGTTCTCAGACTTATTGTGTCTGTTTTATTTTTTAGATTAATCACTACAGCTTCTCTGATAATCCAAGAGAAATTATTATTAACAAAGGTGTCTGTTTAATTAGTTTTCTTATAAGTATACCTTATTAACCAGTCTTCTTTTATGTTTACTTCCAGTGTGTAACATCATTTATTGTGTGTTACTTATTGTATAAATGTCTTCTCTCAAATATTTTATGCTTGGATTTCAAGAATTTCTCACAACTCCAATTCGTTTATGGCGTATGCATTATCATTTAACACAGTTCATGTCTAGCTATGTACATAACACAAAAATTCATGAACATCAACGTGAACGACAAAAACGTTTAGAAATTCGAATTCCAAGTTCGGATAGATTGGCAAGTACTACTTCACAGATTGAACAATCTAGTTCATGTGTTGATAAATTACCAGAGTCCAATATTGATTCAACTATATCATCATCTTTATCGTCATCATTATCATCGTCGTCAACACCAACTTCACAAATTAAACGTTCGTCATCAGACTCACAGGGTTTATTGGAACCATTAGCAAGCATGTGGCTGATAAATGTGGGGTTAATTCTGGTAAGATATATATGTTTATAAGTTTAGATAGCTGTATGCACATTAGTCAAAATAAGTCATCTTATAATTAAGATGATGCTGGTTAAGTTAGAATAAGTATCTGAAGATATTTATACTCTACACTTCGGATGCCTCATCCGTATATCTATTGCTTTTACAATTTAAAAGACTTTTCGTCTATTAGATTTTGGAGAATAGTTTGTATTAGAGCAAATTACTGAAAGCGATTGATCTATATTGCTAACATGACCCGTTTTAAGTAGGTGGGGTAGTATGCTTACGGTCTTAACTTTATCTTTGCTTAGTCATGCTAGAGTGTTACATGGAAGAAAGTGTAAATTTTTGATATATCACCCAGCGTAGCTTTCTTCACTTTAGAAATTGAATTAATACATCCTATAGGTTTTGTCTAGCGTAGGCTTTCCTTGTAGTCTAGGTGTCATTGTCGAACGCGCTGAAAAATATCCGTTGATTAAAAGAGGAAATATTCAGGACACCCATCTCATTTTGTATTTACCAATTCACGTAAAACCAACCGATTTCCACTGAATTCACAACCTTGTGCTCATGACCACCTTCCAGCGGGTTTAATCATGGTTTCAGTGAAGAGCGCCAATCACTTGATTTAGGTAAATTTAATTCAGACGAATCATACTACCAGTATAAATCAATTGTTTCCAATTGATTATTATGTAGACAAATATCTGCCAAAACCCGATTGATTAAAAGTTTTACTGATTAAAAGACGAGTTTTGGATATACAATAAATATGTTTAGCTACCTTCTTTGACTTAACCAATCTCAGTCCAAATAACTCATATTTCATTCTAATTATAATATAATCTAGTTTGACATATAACCCTCCCCTTTGTATATTTTTAATTCACATTTATCTTATTCAAATGTTATTCTTATTATCCGTCTTTGTATTATATTTTCATAAGCATAGTTTTCGACTGAAAAATCAGTGAGAGTTACCGGTAAACAATAATTCTAACGGATGATAATATATTTCACTAGTTAAGTTATCTATTGAGAAATTCAACGTGAATAAAACCTTTATCAAGAGTTCCTCATTGACTACCTGCAAATGTTTAACAGTTAAAACGATCACTCATGTACGATATATATATATATATATATATATATATATATAAGTGAATAGTACTTTTGTTATGTATTGCGAAATAATACACGGTGACCTTGATAGTTGCCAATCAGTATACGTACACGTCTGCCCGCGACTACCAGTTCCCCAAGCCGGAATAGAGAGAACAACGACTTATGAGCCAAACAGATACAGTCCAATCCAACCCAATTTCGGTCATATTATATTTTAATCATGCCTTTATATATGCAGAAAATCAGACCACACAGCGAACCAATTAGGCATTTTACATTAATACGAAACAGAAGAGATTTTTGTAGTGAATGGGGGGGGGGTAACATGTACACAACTAATTAACTGTAGTCCATAGTAAGAGACAATATAATAACAGCAAATATACTAAACGGGAGGATAGGGTAAGAGGAATGTAACAATAATAGAAATGTAATGTTTTCACTACTCACAACCAGAATAAATGAATAAGTCCTCTAAAACACAGGTCTGAAAGTTTTTCACCTTTCTCTAGTGGTCCGATATAACAACTTTTTATTAATTTCATATTTTTCCAGTTTAATATTTGAAATGAGCATGATCACATTAATTAAGAATTTGATAATTTGTACAACCATAGATTATAGACTGAAGGAATTCCGTATCTATTGATAAATAAGAACTAAATGATATGATATAACTAAATGATAACCACTCATTAGATTTCATTATTAATCTGTATCCCATTGAATACATTGAAACTAAAAACAAGACTACTAGCCATAAGGTGAGAGTATTTTATCTGATAAACTATCATGCTTTTATACAAAACATTAGAAATTAAACAATACGACTAAATATCACAAGTGGTAGAACAATATGGTTACTGTAGGCCACTCATTTTCTAATTAATAAGAAGTAATCTGTTCCTCTCTTTCTTTCAATTACTTTCAGGGTTTAATTAATTCATTCACTTGTTTAATCTCTCATATCGGATTACTTTAGTTTCTTTTTCTAATTTTTAGGTGTTGGCTATACTCTCCTATTGCTTTTCATTAATTTCACTAACTCCATCTCTTGGTAAGTTATTAAGTTTATTTAACAAAATATTAATGTAACTTAAAAACTATGTAAGTGTAGATTCTTAAACTCGGCTCTGAGTCGCAAACCTTGGGTGAGAACTAGTTTCGCCATTATACAGTTGTTAAAACTCGACCTTGAAATCAAATTATTAAGGTTAGATTGTAACTGCCAGCTGAAATACATAACTCACAATTCGTTATGTCCACGGCTCGTCAGTTGAATATACCTACTTCGCGGATTCCACTTGCCAGTCGCAATCTAACTCTTCATGGTCGACAATATTTGCATTCTCTGTATTAGTCTTAAAATAATTAGTAGATGTTATTGTTCATGAATTTAATAGATAACTATGTATGACTGTTGGTTGTAATTTTCATTTTAGTATCGTGGTTCGAGTCTTCGCGTTTCTGTCAATTTGTTCAACGATTATTCTCATGCAGTGTACATATAGCATTACTTTTATTCATGGAATTAGTTAATCTTTTATACTTAAAAGTAGGTATAATTTAATTTTACTATGAAAAAAATTTCATAACTGGAATTGTAGCAAATTAAGAAAATTAGTTATTTGAATTTAGTTTACCAATCTAATACTGTTTGACTGTACGATCAGATCTAGTTTGTACATTAGGCGCTTTCTGTGTAGCCTAAGGATCCTGGGTTCAGTCCCTGGTTGGGCCTTCAATTCATATCACTGAATAGTCCCATACTAAGACATAAATAACTGTATATAGCGTTGGTCCAGTGGTTTAAACATCTATTTTTCAGCTTACAGGTTCCACTTTTCGGTCCCGTCCACCTACTTCAGTTTGGGTCGCCAACTAACATCGAGAGTACTCACACACCTAAAGTGTGACTGAAACCTGGGTGTATAAATATATACTTGAAACATTAGTTCGCCACTGATAAGATACTCTTTACTTCGATTCCTAATATACTGAATGCAAAAACCGTAACTCGTTATTCTCTTTTAAACCTCAATTAATTCTAAAAGGGAGATCTTGTTAGGGAACCTTATCTCAGGATGATTTAAGTCAACGGTTACCTGTAAACACATGGATTTAAGAATTACAGCTTGGACTTTTCATAGCATTTGTAGTGTCCACATCCAGCAACCATTATGCAGCTGTTATAGGTCTGCAGTCTTTAGGAGATAATAATGTTAATGTTTTCTTGTCGGTCTATGTGAAATGATAACGTAAAGAGTAAGCTATCTCATCTGACCTCTTCCTCAACTCACTCGCTCTTTCGGAGCTCTATATATAGGTCATTTGATACATATTCTATCCACTAGTATTCAAAAACTTTATCCTGGATAGTTGAGAAGAGACGGGAATGTATCTATACGATGTTCAGTAACTGAACATTTTGTGAACACGAATTACTTGATCAAAATTAACTCAGCACCCAAAGTAACTTTCAAGGTCAACAGAAGTTTCGCAAAGGCGGTGAGTTTCATTATGTTTAAAATTACTGGGGCCTTCGCTATGCTTCTACAAATTTTGAACTATGTATTCAAACAAAACCTATTTAACCTTTATATGACTCAATTATGAGAACCATGTTACTCATTAGTAACTAAATATTTATTGTATTGTTTTATCTTCGTATTTTAATCGTTACTCGTTATGTCGTTGCTTTCCGCTTATTGGTTAAACCGCAATTTATCTGGTTATTCTTATCCTACAATATCGCAAATCATTTAGTCTCTTCATCTCTTGAATTCTAACCAAGGGATTATGATTGAGTGACAGAAGCCTGTCGTATACAGTCTTCTTTCATACCACCATGCGATATCATAGATCGCTCTTGAGGGCCCTGGTTTAGCCGAAGTTGAGGAGGTTCTGATTTTTTTGCGGAAATGTTCATATGTAGACGGAAAAGTCCTACGCTCAGTGAGGTGGGGGGGGGGTAAGTGTTGTTTACAAAGTGAGAGGACTAATAGAGTTATTGGTCATAGAGAGCCCACATGCGAAAGTTGGAAAATCTTAATTTCAAGAGGATGGCGTACGTGGACTTCAGGATCCTGAGTAAAAGAACAGCGTTTGAATATAATATGGTTGCTGACTAACTTGAGGCTGCATATTCTCACATTATTCCACTACTTTGTTAATTTGATCTTCATTTAAAGGCCATAGCGTTGTCCTTGAAGTTAACCATCTTTTTTCCTGAGCCTTGGGAGTTATCTCAGCCCACACATAAATAATGCAATTTATTCTTTATTAAAAAATCGGTTACTCAACTTCAGTTTGTATTCCTGGATAGTATTATTCATCAGTCCCATTAAAAACTATGTAACTCAGATCCGAATATGTGAACCTTTGTACTTGTGATTATACAGTGCTGTATAATGCAAAATAAATTTCAATCTTGTCCCTATATTACACACACACACATACATAAATGTCAACATTCATAGCATATAGTATTTATCTCCCTATTTTCATCTCTATTTATTTTACACAGAAAATATGTGATCGTATAATTTTACTATCGATGACTAAAGAATATCGTTATATTCAACGAACTAGCACACGAAGCAGTATACTTTTCACTGGTTTCTCAAATCTCCCTAGTATTGACCGATCAAATTATTTTTTAAATTCTGCAATTGGTGGTACAATCATGGATCGTTTATATACATTGATTTTCTTCGTAATATTTCAGTTACAAGTAGGTGATAATGATTTTGATCTGAAGGTTTACAATATTCTAGACTTTCAGTGTTTTAAATACTGTTTTGTATCATTTTTTAGTCATTGCTTTCATCAACTATCATTCGTCATCATTGATATGCAACTGTGATGTTAGTTTTCTTCAGATGAGTGCTTATTAGGTGCGTTGATACAAGTATCACGCTTCATTTTAGACAAAATATATCAGTTGCCGACGTTATGACTTTAAAAGTCGTTATATCTTGAAAAATCGGGCATTCACGAAATATGGAAAACAGTGACCTCGGTAATACCAATCATCGAACGCACTCGTCTGCTCCGTGACTACTAGTCCTCAAACCGGAAGGATGAACATAAGGTAACTAATCCAACCACCAAACAATCAGATTATAATTTTACTAACCCATTTGTTTTCATGCAAACCTGACCATGCAACGTGTCAAAAGGAAGAATAACATTTATACAAAACGGGAACAATAATGACTGGGGATTGGAGGGGGAGGTACAGATACATAATTGACTGATTATGGTTCCTGAGTTACAAATGATATGATAACAGCTTATAAGTCTAATGGGGGGGTTAGGGCGACAGGCATATGACAATGATAAAAATAACATAATCGATATACATATACTGAAAATAAATGAAACAGTTTCCTGAAAAACAATTCGAAAAGTTGATTGACCTTCTTAAATCGCTCACTTTAGCAGAAGTACACACCAAGAACTACTCACAATAAGACCGTCTGTGGCAGTCCTCAAACTGTCGTATTTTAAGCTGTGGTATCATGCGGTGAGGTCGATAAGTCCAACTCCAGCACGCAGCCTTTTTCTGATACTTCATGAATAATTATTCTCCTATGGTGTAGGCAGCCATAAAGTACCAATCTCCAACAAACCTCTAAAACTTTCTTCACTATAAAATCCTAACTAATCTTTGCAAATCTCATCTATTAGGACGCAGATTCGAATTTAACGAACATTGTACAGCTTTTTACTGACATTATCTCCATACAAGTACATATAGAGTAGCTTTTTACCATTTATTAGTTGGAAAACATAGTGGTAATTATGTGAATTTAAGACTGTTATAAAATGTAATATTTATGGGTTATATTTCTCACAGATCGATCTTATTTGGGATGCTTCTTAAAAGCAAAATGTAATGTATAAATGTGTCGTTCTAGTGTAGGTAATGCATATCCTTACTGTGTTTAAATCATATTTTTTGAGCTGCTTGTGTGCCTAGTGCAAAACAAGTGGACGAATCCAGTCAACTAAACTTAATACCAATCTCCACAAAACCATCTCAATTTTAGCGGGTATTTTTTAACGAACCTCTCAATTGTATTCACTCAGGACACCATTCGAACTCGAACAAAAATTTAGGGTCGAATGCATAACCATTTGAACCACTAGTTTTGAGTTCAGTGATGAAATTTCAACTTCATTCACTTTATAGTCTAGTGCGATGTACGTCAAATTCCACTTATGACTAGAGTTTCACTGCAGATACGCCTGAACTCCACTAGTCACAACTTTTTATCAGAACTTCGCGAACTACGTTGCTGTTGAGCTTATTGTTATAGTTTAGTTATAGGCGGTTTGTGCAAACTGATTTAATTTATGGGTGATATCCATCATACCTTGACTTCCGTGACGGAGTCGTAGGTGCTCACTGCTAATTAGTTCCATATTAGGACCAAACCGCCACTTAGTGCTTTTTGGTTGTCAGTAGTACCTTTAATTAATATAACCCACACATTGTTATCTGACTAATAATTAGTTCTTATTGTCGATCTCTTTATTTTTTTTCAGTGGAATCTGTTAGCTACACTATCAGCAAATTACTGTATTGGTAACGTGATCAATGCTTTTTCTGTTGCTTTCTTATATGCGTGTTATGCATTTGAATATCGTTGGCGACAAGTTACGGGTAATTTAGACTTTTGATCATATTAGGTTCATTCAGTTGGTCTGTTTAATTTCCGAAATTCGACACTTTTTTCAGAAGTGTTGTACAAAAGTTGTCTTCAACGTTCTAAACGTTTACTATATATGTGATACATTGTACTTTCAATCAGTCTTTTTTTCCCTTTGATATGTGCATGATGCGAATTATAGTGTAACTGTCTGCATTGAGTGCTCCAAGTGTAGAACAACTCGATATTCCGACTTCAAAAGTAGAATATTGTTAGCTTTAGTGCTTGAAATAAAATCTATGAAATTACATCGTAATATTCAGCACACATGAAAAAATGTACAGATAAATGACCGAAAATGAGTAATGGATACGCTGCAGTAACAGTCATGTTTAGGAACCCTCGGTTAACCAAGATTTAGTGCTAATTGACACATGAAGAAGATGTTCGTGTAATCTTGTGGTGGTGTGTTTTTAGTTTCACAGGTTAAAATGTTACTGTTTATTTATTTGGGACACTATCTTCATTTGGATTTCGAGTTTGATGTTTTTCCTAACTTTATGTCCCCTGATCTCACTTGTTCCTTCTTAAGTATGTTCCTCGTTTTCGGATTTCTGTCTCAGTTAAAATTAATCCCTTTTTATTTTGCATCTGGCTAATTTCCTTTGTCACTAATATAGTGGGTCATGTGGCATATCCTATGTCAATGATAATTTACATATTATTATTGTATTCTATATTCCTTCTACACTCATTCTTACTGGTTTTATTTGTTTTCTTTAATTTTCATTAGGTACTACATTTGAAGGCTTTCTAGGACGAATTGTTGATAATTGGACATATTTCTTAGGTTATGGTTTACCGCTTGGGTGTGCATCTATTATATTTCCACATTTTATCGGTTGGGGCGGAGTCATTCTTGCCATTGGTTATCCAGTCCTTGTAATTGGTGCACTAGGTAGTCGTTGGCATCCGTTTGATGTTAGCATTAATGTGAAAGATGAATGGAAAGTATTTCGTTTATTGCGTTATTGTTTAATTATCTCACTTCGACCAGCTTTATGGGTATCTAACCTAGTTGTACAAACGAGTGCATGGTTTGTTTATCAATTTTTATTTCGGCAAAACTATTCAGTTGGTAGTAATCATGATGAGGATGAAAATAATACTGGTATATGTCGTAGCAGCAGTACTCGACGTCGGCATTTCTAAAAATTTCTCTACTGTTACATCTAGCTATTAAGAGGGATCACATTTTTCTGTAAGAAAAAAGATCACATTATTATTATTATTATTATTGCTATACATCGTGATATAAAGCATCATATTTCTTGTGTATGATGTATTTTTCGATTACGTAACAGTCTTGGTAAAATGTCTCATTTTTCACAGTTAATACTTATACTTGGTGGACATTTTTATTGTGCTTGTAATGATTAGAAAATATGAGCTACATATCTACTAAACGGCCTTTAAATGTTTACTACGGCATCTAGATTTCATTCTATTTTTGTTCACATGCAAACTTCAATAGTTCATTGTTTTCGCATGTTAAACACACGCATACACAGACTCGTTTATTTACTCTGAATTTCTAATCGAATTCCCACGTCTGTCCTTTTGTACCAAACCATTTTGCTTATATGTTGAGTTTTTAAACTAACGAAACTCCTTGTCTACAAAATACACCTGTATATGCAGTTTTATATCCCACCTTTCAGCTGCATCAATTATGAGCGAATTGAGGAGAGGGGTTCAATGTGTAATGATATACCTCATAATTGAGTACATGAGATCTTATGGTTGGCTAATTGGATCGAATATCTATTTACTTATTTACTTCAGTTTACTTGACTAATACATATATATATATATATGAAGCGGGATTCGAACTTGTTACTTAATGACTTAAAGTTGAACAACTTGACCACTACTTAACTACTCTGTGACATATTCAACAATCGAATCGATATATTCAGTTAATTGTATATTTTTAATTTTATTTATAGTTTTTTTCTTTTTTTTTTGTTTTCAATTCATTTTTAAAGTTTTGTTCATCTATTTTCTTATAAATTTTCATGATAACTTAATATTTTTGCATTGTGTTATAAAACACAAAGATCAAAATTTTAGTTGTTAAGCGTTTTTTTTTCTTCTAAATGTTGTTCTCGATAAATTCATTAGAAACTGGTTAATAATGTAACTCTTATGTATGATATAATTTAAACTCAACTCATTTCAATATGATGTAAGTGTTGTTGATAATGTTATTTAAGCCGTATAAAATAAACATAAACACTTTGTTAGTAAACTATAGAGTTTAAAGATTAAAATACAAATTTCTTGGTGTATATTTATCGCCACTAAATCGATTTCGCCTTAGAAACAGCTTTCATTTTGTCCATTATAGTAATGCTTATTTACATTTACTTACTTACTTATTATTATTATTATTATTATTATTATTATTATTATTATTTATCTTTTACATAGTCATGTATATCGGTTACGATGTTGTCCTTTGTGTGTGTGTGTGTGTGTTTAGGTGTTTATATTCGATTGAACAGAAACAATGTAAAAATCAAGTGATACAATTGTATACTAAGACAAGAAAAAAAATGTATATTTGGCATTTGTGTTTTACTTCGTTTTATTATTCCATTGAATTATACAGAAACATATATGTCGGTAAACGTTTCATAAATCAGATGTATGAATACACCTCGTGGGTTGGTATCTGCTGAGGTCGGTTTTGGCTTTTGTCTACTCATATCACTCATCTACCAACCAAAGGAATATGTATTCTACATAGCAGTTCTATCATATGGCTGTAAGACATAGGAAATAAAAAAAATAGAAGATATGCATAGGCTACAGATTTTTGGTCCTAGACATCTCTGAAGCATCACTTGTGTATCATGAAACAACCGAGTAAGCGATGATGCAGTTAAACATAAAGTACTAGACGAATATAGAAAATCTATTCATGACGTTATGAGTGATCATAAACTGAGGTGGTTGAATTATTTGTTAAGTATGCTTAACCACCACCTACCTCGACTCCCCATATCTGCTAGTGTAAGTGTAAGTTGAAATAAAGCAGTCATACCATAGCATGACATCAGTCCATAAAATTACTGTCTGTCGGAGTGTGTGCTGTATTGGTGGACGTAGACTGTTCGACCCGGAGTTCAAGTTGTAATCTTGATAAGTGTTGCATAAGTTGGGAGATACAGTTAAGAATCGGTTAAATTGATCCAAGTCTATGTAATTTCTATCTTTTAGTTCCTAAATTCCATCATTCCTTCACACACATCTATGTATCATTTTTTTGAACTATATATTAGTATTGACCTAGTTAATGACCTAGTTAATTTAGCAGTATTGTGATAATATGGTACTAACAACTTAAACTAATGCACATATATGACAGGTTCGACATTTATAATTGCTTATTGACAATACAGTAAACCTAGTTGATTACAGGTCTCATGTCCTAAGCATGTCTTGTTTTTCAAAGATGATTATATAACACGATTGTCAAGGATTTCTTAATGATTTAAAAGTAACATTTCGTGTTGTGTAGCCTGAATGTCTAAGCTCGATCTTAGTAGTGCTCTTCCGGTAAGTACTTATAAGGAGTTCTTAGTTATATTTAAAAATGTTCTAAAGCAGAAAATATGTTGTAGTTGAGTAAATGCAACCACTCTTTATTCTCTTAAATTATGGTATAGAAATTACATAATACTCATCAATAAACGAATACGTAAGCTTGCGTTACAATGATATGATTATGCGTGAACGAAACAGATATTTGAATTGACAATTTTGTTGATGACATCTTGAAGATAATACAAATAATAGGAAATTTTAAATGAAATGGGCATCATGAACATTGTTATCGTGGCTAGATTAGAATATAGGAACGAACAAATCAAAGCCCACAATTGTCGTTAGATTTATATTTCAAGCTGGTAGGTGTGTATCTCATAGCTACTTTGCTACTAATTGGTAAAGGTTTGCTGTACTTAATCTTATTCTTTTAGCCTTACGTGTACTACGATTTGTGAGAGTTTTGTTAAGTTAGAGGAACAATGAAGCTATAACTTTATAATACAAATCATATCTAATAGAAATACGCATGGTGTTTTCGAAATACCAACCTCTCTGTTAGTAGTTTATACAGTCAATACATAAACATACGAATGTATGAAATGGTAGTTATATAACCCATTTATAAAATTCTGACGTCATTCACATATTGTTTGTAATTTCATTATTATCACCGAAATAACTTGGCATCGCAAATATACCTTATATCTAAAGTTATATACTTGAAAAATATGCCACGTAACCTCAATATTCTTAGATTTATTGTGGGAAGCGTGTTGAGTAGGCACTTAGTAACGATTTCTGGTTAGCGTTTTCTTATCAAGGTTGTTTTTATTTTACGGGATGGGATTACTAACCCATGCCCAACCTTTTATCCGGGCTTGGGATCGGCACCAACCCTAGGGGGATTCCAGGCGGAGGCCGGCAGCATTTCTACACCTGAAAGGCATCCGGAATTCAAACCAATAGTCAATCTACATTAAAGTCAAAGTTCTACATATAAACGTGAAGACACTTCTGTTGTATGGAGCTTAAACTAGGCAAACTACGAAAAATATCCTTCAAAGGACATCTATCTGCTCAAGATACTGTGGATCCGTTGGCCAGATACCCTCAACAACAACCTTTTGTGGCAAGGAACAAATCAACGAATATCCAGGTGAGGAAAAAATTAGGAAAATACGCTGGTGATGGATAGGACACACATTGATGAAACTGTATCAGAAGACAATTACCAAATTGGAATCCTGAAGGCCACAGGAATGGAGGAAGACGAAAAAACACATTGTACCGTTAATTGGAGAGAAATATGAAAATAATGAATATTACTTGGGAAGAAGTGAGAAGGAAAGGCCAGGACAAATTTAGTTAGAGAATGGTGGTTGGTGGCTTATGCTCTATATGGAGTAACAGGCATTGCTTGATTGATTGAAATAGTAGTGATTAGTAATAATTCTATTAGTGAATAATAGTTGTATGTCCTTAAATTAGAAAAGGGGATAGATCGCCCAATTGTAGAACAGAAAAACAGCCAATAATCCACTAACTTCCAGTCTTTTAATGTCCCATTGAACTCAGAAGTCTATGTGCATCATTCATCCAATTTCTAGGACAACCTATCAGCAGATTTTCGCCGTCTTGGCGCTTTCGAGTAAACATTATACTTGAAATATTCGCGCTCTGTGTGTGAATGATCCAATGAGATGACAATAAAATTATGCATTCGTATTACAAGGGTATAAATACTTTACATGATAAATAAATGAATGATAGTTTTGTAGTGACGCTTCCTATGTTGAGTCGTGGAAACGATGATAATGAAATTCACCTATGTAACTGAAAAGCTGACAGGTTAGCTTTCATACAATCTGAAGTGAAGACTAATTATAATAGGGTTATCTCACGGAAATCTTTACTAAAAGGCAAGGATTTATCAACAGATGGATAGACAGCATATTTATAGACGATACATGAGTGTTGTTGTTTAATCAAGGCTTTTATAGGAGGGGAGACATTATATATTAATCCTTACTTCATTTAGAGTGCCAAAGCTTATCACCAAGTAACATTACAACTGCTGGTGAATAATGTTTTGTATCAATTTGGTTGTAACTCTGACTGTAATTTTAGTTCCTAACATTACAACAGATCCACAACTCTGAATACTAACTCCGGAATTCAATTTCGATTTACCCAGTCTTACAGCACTGCTGAACCGGAGTTCTTAGTTGATTTTGAGACTAAAGTTTAGGAGGAGCACCAGATCCTAGTTTTAACCAAAGTTTCTAAATCCACTTGCTAATGTTAATCCATTCGATTTATGCTGTTTCTAGCTTTCAGTCCCAATTAAATTCCTGAATTTAAGTTCAGCAGTTTGTAACACTGAGTAAAACGTAGAGTGACGTTAGGCAAAATGTAATGAAAGGTCAGGCAAAACGCAAAAAAGCCTTGGATAATCCTCGGTAACATTGGGCAGAGTATTTCAAAGTCTTGTATATTTCATACATTTTAATCAATGTTGTGTATGCTTTTTTATCCAACCTTGTGTGATTTAGCACCAACCATTTTGTTCACTGATTTAGCGCTATTTATTGTTATGAAGCTTATGTTTTACCTTTAAATCTGAGCCACATTGTTGTTATTCACACTAGTAGCTTAATTCTGACTAAACGTCTTAAATACTAATCATAGATACAACAAACTGTCTATGGTTACCTACTTCTTACCTACACCAGTTACCCCTCACAGTGAAATATAGGCCACTCACTAGTATTATTTATTAAAATCTGTCCTAAGCAATCCTTTCCAGCTGTTTCCAGTTGCTTTTCATCCTTTTAATGTCTGCTTCCAATTTCCGACACAGTATGTCATATGCCCTTCCTCTTTTCCCCCTTTCCCAACAGAATCCCAAGTTAATGCTTGCCTCGTGATGCAGTTTGATTATTTTCACAATGTATGTGCTATCTATTTCCAACGTCTTTTCTTAATTTCCTATCTAGCTGGAAGTCAGTTTGTTCCCTCCTATAGTAGGCTGCTGCTGATGGTTTCTGACCAACGGACATTCAATATCTTGAGTAGGTAGTTGTTTATAAATACTTGTATCCGTCTGATGATGTTTGCAGTAATTCTCCAAGTTTCAGCTTCATACAGTAGAACTGTCTTGACGTTCGAATTGAAGAGTTTGAATTTGAGGTTAGTTGACAGTTGTTTTGAGTCCCATATGTTTTTCAACTGTAGGAATGCTGCCCTTGCCTTGCCAATCGTTGCATTTACATCTGAATCGGATCCTCCTTGTTCATCGATGATGCTTCCCAGGTTCGTGAAAGTATCTACTTCCATAGTTTCTCCATCAAGTTCAATAGGGTTGGTGCTCCCTGTGTTATATTTTAGGATCGTGCTCTTTCCCTTATGTATGTTCAGGCCTACTGATGCTGGGGGTTGCTGCTACGTTTGTTGTCTTCATTTGCATTTGTTGGTGTGTATGGGCTCGAAGAGTTAGATCATCTACGAAGTCAAAGTCATCGAGTTTCATCCTACTTGTTCATTGAATTCTGTGTGTCCCCTCAGATGTGGAGGTCTTCATGATCTAGTCAATCACTAGAAGGAAGAGAAAAGGTGAGAGTAGGCAGCCTTATCTAACTGTGGTCTTCACTGTGAATGCATTTGTCAGCTGTCCTCCATGCACAAATTGTCTATGGTATTTATTTTTAATTTAAATTCATGACATACTCAGCATCAACAACTCGTTTCTCATTGGCTAATTAGGAAATTTTGCTCGGCAACTTAAACGCAGCATTTACTCGTTCGTGTACTGTATTCAAGGTGGAGTGATTGCAACAATCTCAGCTTGTTTAAATTTATGAAAATTGTAAGATATTTGAACGTTTACTTTATTCAGTAATAAGTAGTATAAAGAATTCTCTGTAAAATAGATTGCCTATTTCACGTAATACGCATAATATATTACTATTTAACTAATAAGATACATATTAATAAAAGAATGTGATTCTCTTCAAAGCGTTGCCAGTTAATTAAAGTTTTTCGAGAGAAAATGTTAAAAGAAGATGACGAAACGAAATTTGTTCTTTTTTTTCACAGAAAATCAATTATAATCGTCCATAATAAGGGACAAATTAAAAGAGAAAAATTAAGTGAATTCAAGTTGGCTACATTACAAAAATCTTTAGTACAACAATTTACTGTGAATTGTACTGATTTAAAACTCCAATATAACCAATTTGATAATGATTTACAGTGTTGTACACATTGTCTTGTAGCTATTCCTCCTAAAAAGTAACGTGATTGTTCTATCGTCTAGAGGATTGAATAGAATAGAAGTTACGTAAATACATCTAGTTAATTAATTAATTTAACAAATGGTCAGTATTCTACGTTTATTATGTTTTAATGAACTGAAAACATGCTGTTATTATCATCAATACATTCTTTACTAATGACTTACGGTATGTTGCAAACTCAAGTAATTATATTATTATGGAATGTTAACAATGATTGTTGAATTTGATTTCGTACATCATAGACTGATTTTAGTCAGACAGTTAATGAATGCGAGAAAGCATTGGACAACAGTTTCTTTAAAGTTCTTTGCATACTTTGTTTGGATCTAGGGACTATGGGTTTTGTTTAGCCTTCAAATTACTGATTTGGCATTCAATAGTTTACAAGGATAAATTTCACCTGTTATGGTTTTGTACTAGAAATTTTAATATTACTGCATAAAATTAGTCACTGCTATGGAAATGTTATAGAATGATCTGTAGGTCCTCGAGTCAATCCATGACTGAAAGTGTTGGGGGGGGGGTTGGTGGTCTCGGAAATTCATTTCTAGAAAGTCTCATACTAAGGTGGAATAGCTCGGGAGTATTTCCTGGTTCTCTGTAATTATCTTACTCACTGTATCATTCAAAACTTTAAACAGTTTTTGCTTATCTTATCAGAATCGCATTATTTATTAATACTGGATTAAGTATATAATTTATTGGGAGATTGTTATCAAAGTGTCTGTCTTATAGTTTTGAAGTAAATCAGATTTTGATAATTGTCACGCTATTGTAAATGTACTTTCTCATGGTGTTGCTTGTACAACTTCTTAGACCTCTTAAATGCTTAACTTTGAAATATTTGTACTTTTACGGCGGACACAATCATTTAGTATCATAATAACTCAATGACATTCTATTGTATCCCGTCATTTTTTGTTGTTCATTTAAAGTTTACTTTGGTTCATGATATATTTTAGCTAATTACTATTGATTATTTTAAGATTTACGAGTTCATATTTCTTATTACTTACTTTACAGTATTTACAACCATCTACTACTTCTAAATGTTCCATTTGTAAAGGTAATGAACATTGATCACATGTATAACACTTAATTGATTCCACTACAAAAGAAAGTAAATAGTAACAAAAATATTGATTATATAAGAAAAACATTTGTGTCTTAGTAAATTTACAGTTGAAAGTAAATCTGTGTGTAAATACTGAATTCTTATATAGTTATGTTATAATTGAGTTGTGGTGGTTTTTGGGAGATTAACGTTTAATTTTGTTGTGCCACAGACTGATCTCAGTTGAGTCCGAATGAGAATCAGGGAACACTGGAATACTGTTTCATCCTAGTACGATACCTCTGAGCATTGTGTCCTCCCCCCCCCCCTACTCTACCATGCTACACCAGGATGAAATAGCTATTCAATGTTCTTTGCTTTTCATTATCACCTAACTAAGACAATCTTCAGCAAATAACAAGATCTGTTATAGATTAGTAACAAATGTAATGCAAATTGACCTATATATGTGTTGATTGAATTATATCATAAAAGTTCAAATTATAGCCTAAAATAAATAAATTAACTTCACTCTCTTCCGTTGACCATTATTCAAATAAATTCAGTAGAAACCCAACCAATTATTATTATTATTATTCAATAAACCTTTTAATGTAATCAGTTGAAATCACTGAACTGTCCTAAAGTAGACTAGCTGGAAATGTCTAGGGTAACTTACATGTTGTGCATCAGAATGTGTGGTTGTTTGACATGAATTTTTGTTTTAACTATGTGAGATAATCTTATGGGAATAGTTCATTCTAACATTCTTTTAACCCCTTCAGGATATATACATAGGCTTTTATATAGAGTTTAACAGTCAAGTTATTACGTTCTTCCCTGAATCAATTTCTTTAGATACTGAAATTATCACTGATATTAGTATATGTTCTATTAGTTTATACAAATTCATAATTACCTGTAACTCTATAATAATCCACTCCTTTCTATGAGTTAATACATTGTGAAATAGTGGTTTATTTCATAGTACTGTTATCTTGGTATATTTAATCCAAGAATTCATGTACTCATAACAAATTAATAATGAACAATTTACATTACGATTGTTCCTACCAATGTATACTTTATACTTCCCAGAACTAACTAAAGTTAATATTATACTTTAAATTAAACATAAGTAAATCTATACAGTGAATAACCACGATGAAACATTTATAAGTGATAACCGTAACTTAATGAAGTTATTGTAAATTTTATGACATAACAACCCTGTCCCTTTCGAATCATTCACCATTGATAATTATGTGTCTGTTCGGATTCAGTTTTTATTGCTTTAAATATCTCTGACAGTTTTCTCATATGAAACAATCTAGCTGCTTTTTCATTTCACAAAATATTCCTAATTTGCATAACAGTTTATTGTATTCGCATTCATTGATAGCATTTTCAATAAGTCAGCATTAAAAAACAGAGTGGAGGAGGAAAGGGGGGGGTAACTAAACAGTAATGTTTAGATTAACATGATCACTTTTCACTTCTCTCTTGCTCATTGTAGTCACTATCGTCAATGAAAAATTTAATTCAATTGAAAATCAGTTTTATAGTAATAAATACATGTAAAGTAGAATAAGGTCAATTCCTTTTATTTATTTGATTAAATGTCACAGATTGATGTTGACAGGGTACCAGGGAGCACTGGACAGTTGTTTCGTTCTAGTGTGGAACTCCTCAGCAGTGTTCAACACAGATTCTGCCCTAGAGGCTTCAGGTTGACGCGAACGCTGAATATCTGCACCACTGGGTCGGCATCCTTTTATTTCGTTGATTTCCTATCACTTATTTACAATCTATGATTCATGAGAGAGAAATTACTAATTGAAAGTGTTGGAGACTGGAGAACTCTCAAAATTACAATTGTGAGTCAATGTAAGTTATACTTACAGAGTATATTTGATAATATTTCATTTATACTAATAAAATGTTGATAATTTCAATTTGATAAATAATCACTATAAATAGATGAATATTTTATACATAACTGACTGTCTCTCTATCTTACTGGAATAAAGATTCCTGTTTACTTGTCTCCTGCCCTTTAAATTTACGACTAGAAGGGTTCTAGGCGTTCAAGTGCTAAAATTGTCTGCTGTTAATCAAGCTATCAAGTACAAGTCATAACAAAAACGTGATTACTTACAGAATTGAGTTTAGCTAGAAGTTGAAGTAATATATTAGCACAGAGCAGTAGTAAGGAAATTGAAAAACTCTAACATTATAAATATACATAATATGAAAAATAACATTTCAGGATATTGATAGTATGGAAAGACGCTTGTATATACGAATCAAAAACGCAGAACCTGGCATATGTTTGCATCTGTCCAAGTTGTTACACCTCAGCGGCACTACAAGATTAACACCAAATAGGTAGAAGTAATAGTTATTTGAGTGATAGACAAAATAAAAGAGAGTGGATATACAGAATATGGTTCAGGGAGAAAGAATTATTCTGTGAGAAGAAAGCTATGCAATTACTTGAAGCACACAATTTGTGGGGGGATTAAGAGTGAATACACCACCGCTGTGATCGATTCTGAGCCATATCACTCAAAGTCTCCAATCATTGGTTACAACGCTCGTGTGGATCTCAACCAGATAGTATACATTTACCAACATAGCTCAGACCAGCAGTCATTGACAATTTATTTATTTCAAATGCCGTACCGAGACAATCAAATAAGAGGGCAAGTCAAAAATACTAATCGGAATTACAATATAGTGAAATATGGATGTATGTTACCATGGCAAACATAACATATAAATTAGGCTTCTCACGCTTAATAGACAAAGTTTCGTAAAATGTCAGAAGTCTGGGATTTAACAGTTTAATAATCTCCTTGAAGGAATTAGTGTTGCGGATTGGCTGTCTGGAAACGGCGCAACTGAATATCACTACTCTTTAATTGCTTTTGCTGGATATATTCAGAAAACCGGTTATCGTTCTTTATTGACACAATTACTTCGGTAGATACAGTTAAAAATCCAATTGGTTGTTAATCACAATTAGGGGTTTTGTGGAGATAGTTAATATTCAATTTCGACATCACGAATTGGTGTGAATCAGACAACCATTGATCACCTGGAAGCACTGGACAGCTGTTTCGTCCTAGTATGGGACTCCTCAGCAGTGCGCATCCACGACCCCATCGGGGATCGAACCCAGGACCCTCTGGCTCCGCGACGAACGCTTTACCATTGGACCACTGAGTCGGCTTCTAACGGTTGATATTTCCAATTCAGTCAATTCGTGATATGTTACGCGACCTCCTCCATGCCATCGGTGGGTTACTATCCCACGCACACACTAGTGTGAAGACGTGACCGGTGGAGTTCAACTGTGTCGGGCGTGGGATAGTAACCCACCGATGGCATGGAGGAGGTCGCGCAACATATCACGAATTGACTGAATTGGAAATATCAACCGTTAGAAGCCGACTCAGTGGTCCAATGGTAAAGCGTTCGTCGCGGAGCCAGAGGGTCCTGGGTTCGATCCCCGATGGGGTCGTGGGTGCGCACTGCTGAGGAGTCCCATACTAGTACGAAACAGCTGTCCAGTGCTTCCAGGTGATCAATGGTTGTCTGATTCACACCAATTCGTGATGTCGAAATTGGTTGTTAATCAGTTAGTTATGAACAATATATACTCCGGCACATATGTGCGTAGGTTTAAATAGCCATATCACACGACGAGATCAAATATACAAGATTGACACTACAATATGATTCGCCTGGAAGAAATGGAGACAGCATAAAGGGACTTGGAATTCAGAAGAACACAATGTGGATATATTTGCACTACGGTGATCGACTTTGAAGCACGTATCCAGTTGTCTCCACCGAATCACGACAATTATCACCAGGGAGTCTACATCTATCAATATGTCTCAGACCAGTAGTCAAAAACTTCATAGACTGTTGTCATGTTTTGGCTAGGGAGTTTATAGCTTTCCTTCACCCCACTCATACGTTAGCCAATATCATGCGAAGGCGATGGTTAGAAATAAGCGACACATGTCCCAACCGTATCAGTCGACGAAGGTTTACGACCTCTTCAACTGATCTCCCGTGTTTTTTTGGTACTCTGTATCCAATATCAAAATTTCCTAGTCACAAATAAATTACAATAGAGCAGATTGCTAAACAGAGAGTTCTTGCTTTCGTTGAATGATATTTTGCCTACGCCATAGGTAATTCAGGTCGGTAAAGTCAAAAAGAGCTTTATGAATCCCTGCTCAGATTTCGTCAGACACCCACCCATTAGATCAGATGAGACTTTCGAAATAAGTGAAGTCGTTTGCTCACTCAACTACTTTACTCCGTGTGACCAGTCTAAGTGATGATGCAGATCAGTCCTGAAGTAATATTTTGTATTATCATGGAGTAAAATTCGCCCGATGTTTGGTTATATTGTTACACATTGTGTTCAGAAGACTATAGGTATTCTCAGGGTCCACTAAACAGGACTATATCGCCTGTGTAAGTTTAGTAGACAAGTGGGTTCATGAGCAACTACACGAAGTTAATAATTCTTTAGACAGTTCGTCATAAGCTCACAGTATGACTGTATTGACCGAACACTCCAAGTCAATGAATAACTAAAGCCAAGTCATGAGTAAAATAAAACTGATGATTATGACGAAATCAAATGAAAGTGAGGAAACTGGATAGTTCTATAGAACAAAACATGCAGAGCTCATTTTGTACTATCGTCGTCGATTGTCTTATCACAGGACTCACACCAGGGTTCTCCACTGAACTCTGTTCTAAGCAATCCTTTCCAATTGTTTCCAGTTGCTGTTCATCTTTTTAATGTCTGCTTCCAATTCTCGACACAGCGTGTTCTTTGGCCTTCCTCTTTTCCGTTTCCCAACACCTGTATGTATATACTACAAAGAACGTAGTACATTTGTCAATTGATTTATTGAACATATCATTCTACACTAGATTATTAGTTAGTACTATATTGTTTATTGTTCCTCTAAAACATCATTATCATTATCACGCTTAAATTTTAGATTTAACCAATAATCTTTAGTGACTAATTTACATGTTTATTCAGTAATACAATGAAAAATTCACTACTTATCTATTGACAATTTGTATTCACAATAGTAATGTATAAATTTTATGACTTTTATATTCATTTAGAATTATTTATTAATTTCATTTATGATAAACAATTGATATGTAGCTATAGATGATGATGATGATGATGATGATGATGATGATGATAATGATGATGATGATGATGTCATTAGTGAATAGTTTCACTTATTGAATTGTCATTATTTCATGAATGTTTTCATTGTAGTAACTAAAATGTTCTTATTCAAGTTTAATTTTTGTTATCAATATTGTTATGAATAAAAAATAAAATAAAACAAAACATGAATTGGGATGGTTTTTTTGTGAAGATTGGTTATTTTATTTGATTGAATATATATCATAGATTGGTGTTGGTAGGGTACCATTGAAAACCAAGGGGCACTGGACAGTTGTTTCGTTCTAGTTTGGAACTCCTCAGGAGTGCGCACCTCAGATTCCGCACTAGAAGCTTCAGGTTGACGGTGAACGCCTAACCATGTGCACCACTGGATCGGCATCCAATCATAGAATTCCCACTTCCACCAATTTGTAATATATAGCGTGAAGATCATCCATTTGTCATGATGATAACTGTCTCACTCCTGACAGGTCTGAACTTCACCAGTCACTACTTCTCACTAGAGCTTCAGGAACATCCTGGAGTTAGTCACTAATGAACTCATTATTATAGTTCAATTGGGATGGTTATTATTGTGGAGATTGGTTATTTTATTTGATTGAATATATCACGAATTGATGTTGGTAGGGTATCATTGAAAGCCAGGGAGCACTGGACAGCTGTTTTATTCTAGTGTGGAACTCCTCGGCAGTGAGCACCCCAGATTCTGCACCAGCTGTCCGGTGCTCCCTCGTTTTCATTAGTATCCTGCCAACATCAATCTGTGATATATTCAATCAAATAAAACGTGAATTGTTGATTGATAGGAGGATAAAAAAATGAGTATCATCTATGAATTGAATGTTAGATTGAATAGTTCGTAATTGTAAAGATTGTTGTATGTTTATAATGATTTACTGTTGATTATAATATTAATGTTAGGATTTACAACATAAATGTAAATACAGTTCTATTGTATGGAGCTTAAACTAGGCAAACTACGAAAAGTATCCTTCAAAGGATACAAATTTTTATGAACAGCTATCTGCTCAAGATACTTCGGATCCGTTGGCCAGATACCATCAACAACAACCTTCTGTGGCAAGGAACGAATCAACGAATATCCAGGTAAGGAAGAAATTAGATGTTGAAGATGGATAGGACACACATTGATGAAACGAAGAAACTATATCAGAAGACAATTACTAAATTGGAATCCTGAAGGCCACAGGAAAGGAGGATGACGAAAAAACACACATTGTGCCATTAATTGCAGGGAGATATGAAAAGAATGAATAATACTTGAGGAGAAGTGGAAAGGAAAGGCCAGGACAAATTTTGTTGGAGAATGGTGATTGGTGGCTTATGCTCTATATGAAGTAACAGGCATTGATTAATAATATTCAGGTAGTTATGGCTATCCCAACAGAACACCTGAAAATACCATTTAAAAAAGTGTTAGTTTTCATTCGAAATCTACTGGTACAGGAAATAGCGACAGACTATCTGAACTTGCCTCATTCATTATCTTTATGAATTTAGTTGTTTTTGTGGAAGCATTCACAGTAGGCTTTGATTGCATAAATGGTATACACGTCTATTTCAATTAGCTATATTAAGAATGTCTTTTGAAGTAAAGATAATTGAACAAGAATGTCAATTACTGTCGACGAGGTCATTAGTGATTTTCGTGGTTGCATGAAATTGCTGGATCAAATTGTTGTCATCTACGTGAATAACTCACCACTATTTTGCATATAAAAGCATCCATTTATTTATTATGTTTATGTTTCTTTAAGGACTTATGAATTTTGATTTAAATAGTTTGATAATTTATTTGTCTCACACAATTTAAACCGTGTGGAGTCTGTACAATGTTAGATAGTGCAGTAATGGTATTTGTCTGCTGTAGGTAGTTGGCAAGAAACTCTTCTTGATCAAAGTTTCGAGATGGTTTGTACACTTTATGTAGGTATATCTACAATCTTGAACGGGGTGCCGCTTAACAGTTTACTGAAACATACACCATCTAATTCTACAGTATAACACATTGTTATTTAGCTATACAAATCTAGACTACACCTCTCCCCTTACACCAGTAAGAATGAGATATGTATAGCAATGACAAATGTAGTGTTTGTTTGATCTTCATTGATGATCTAATTTTATTAATGAAATGATGAAATAATAAAGCGAAACATGAACATATAGAGTTTAGGGTAAGTTAAAGGCTGAAAAATCTAATGGACATATGTCCAGGGACGGCGAATTTCAATTACTATACTAGACAATTTATATAATCTTTTTATTAATCTATGATATATAATTGAAAGGAGACTTAGGATTAAGATTACAGAGATTTGCATCGGGAAATGAAGATTCTAGAGGTGTCGTGTTACTTAGGCTTGACAGTTTAATAATGAAGCTTTCATTGTCTTTCTAGACATCATCATCAGTTACATTTGAAAGTGAACTGTTTGAATATTTTCCGAAGTAATCAACAACTTGTCTTATTGATCTCGAATTTAATTAGATGTTGTCCGTAGTTGTTTGGTCAATGTTCACAAAATTATTTTGTTCTTCACTTCGCTTGATCTGGTCCATGATCCTTCAAATGTTTGTCATTATTTTTATTAACTGATGAGTAGACTGAATGTCTACTTATTGATTGACGGCAAACGTGATACATATGTCAGTTTCGAAGTTTCGATACCGTTGAGATAAACGATGAAAGTTTCATGGTCAAAATGTTCAGCTCTGTAACACTTCTGATAGACAGTATTCAATATCGAAATAGATTTCGAGAGTGTGAACCGATTACTAAATTGAGATTGATAAGATGAATTTTTGTAATGTGATTTCTGATAGAAGCAACATTTAATTAGGTAACTACATTTTAATTTATAATGTTGATTGCATACTCATCATTCCGTATAAAGGTAGGTGCCTCATTCGTGTTACAAGTCACAAAGTAGCAAATGTCTTTTGTCAGATACCAACTTATCGGGACTCATAAAAACTTTTGAGATAAGTGAAGTGGTAGACTTATTCAATTACTTCACTCCCTATCAACATATTGTATTTATACTCAGTGTAGTACATTCTGATGCACGGAATCGAATGGACAAGTAGGATACAACTCGATGATTTGGACTTTGCGGATGATCTAGCTCTTTTAGCACATACACACCAACAAATGCAATCGAAGACAATCAGTGTAGCAGCAACTTCAGCATCAGTAGGCTTGAACATACATAAGGGAAAGAGCAAGATTCTAAAATACAACACAGGGAGCACCAACCCAATTCAAATTGATGGAAAAACTCTGGAAGAAGTGAATACTTTCACATATCTGGGGAGCATCAGCAATGAACAAGGAGGGGGGTCCGATGCAGATGTAAAGGTAAGGATTGGCAAATCCAGGGCAGCATTCCTACAGTTGAAAAACATATGGGACTCAAAACAAATATCAACTAACCTCAAAGTCAGACTGTTCAATTCGAACGTGAAGACAGTTCTGCTGTATAGAGCTGAAACTTGGAGAATTACTGAAATCATCATTAGAAGGGTACAAGTATTTATAAACAACTGCCTACGCAAGATACTGAATGTCAGTTAGCCGGAAATCATCAGCAACAGCTTACTATGGGAGAGGACAAACCAACTTTTAGCCGAACAGGAAATTAGGACCTAGAAGTTGGAAATGGATAGGACATACACTACGCAAACCATCAGACTGCATCACGAGACAAGCATTAACATGGAATCCTGTTGTGAAAGTGGAAAAGAGGAAGGCTAAAGAACACGCTGCGTCGAGAATTGGAAGAAGACTTTAAAAGGATGAACAGCAACTGGAAACATTTGGAAAGGATTGCTCAGGACAGACAGAGTTAAATAAAAATCCCTGATAAACAGCCTATGCTTCTCAGTGAGGAGTAACGGGCGTAAGTAAGTAAGTAAGTAGTACATTCTGAATATGTTTATATTGTTTCGTAAATCGACTAGAAGACTGTATAATCTCAACGTTTTTTAATGAACATAACTATATTATCCGTATATTCTATGTTAATAAGTAAATTTTCTAATAAAAGATTAAACTAACAAGATAATACATTTATCTAACGAACATTGTCTTACCTGAACAGATCCATGTAGAAGTGATCAATAGAAGAAATGTAACCATTAACAATTTCATGTTGTATATGATGAAATAAATATTTGAAATGATAAAACAATTTTATACTGTGCATATCATTTAATTACGTAATAGATAATAGTTAATCATTAATATATCTTAGTAACTTATTAGTTTAAAATTACAAAATATTACTATAAGTGAATAATATTCATTGGTACCTGAAATCATATGATGTAACATTAATACTTTTCAAATTGTTTAAACTCATTTCTTGACAGATCTATTTACATACTCATTTACTTACATAATATTTGAATGCATATAAATAATGTTATGACCAAATTATTCTAAATAGTTTTAATGAACAATAAGTAAATTCACTTTACTTAACAAACTTAACTGTATACCTAACCTATTAATTAAGTTTACGTTTACAGTACTACTAATAAATGCATATTTAAGTAATATTTTAGAATTTAATTATCAAGCAATGAATTAATTAGTTTAGTTTATTTTGTTGAATTTTGTATTTAAAACAATATTTGGATAAGAGAAGCTTAAGTTATAGGTTTATACAAAAAGAGATGGTTGTATATGCCTTCTTCCCACCCCCCACCCCCTAACCTCTAATCAAATCATCGTATAAATAAGGAGAATATTAACTTATTGGATCTTGGAATGACTATAGCACGAAAAGAGGTTGAATGTAATTCTTTAACACACAAAGCTTTGGCCTCTTAACTTGTATATCTATCGTTTCTGCCGTTTGAAGTATCTTGAGTTTAACTACCAGTAGACTATAGTAAATGATTGGTTTATGCACCCGGAATTCAGGTTTAGTGTTCTCTAGGACTTATCAACAAGGTGTATCTGTAATCTTCGAGGGAACTGATGATCGCAAGTAGCTCAGTTGTAACCGTCTCAGACTGCAAAACTGAATGATCCAAGGTCGAGTCTTCAGTGGAGAATAGGTTTCCTCAAATATTACAGATACATCTTTGCTAACGAGTGTCAAGTAGTATAAAAGCCAGGTCAAGGGTTTCCTGCCACCTACTCCTAAATCACTTTAAGTTTATCTTATCCAAATTTTATTTTCTTAGTTCTTGTCATTCACAAATCTGCATATTATTATTAATTGAAGCAATATGTTGGGCACCTAAAGAAGATTGATTATAATTTGGAACTGTTTTTTTCTCGGTAGACCATTTCAATTATTTTGGTTATGTACAAAGTGAATATTTTATCCCAATTATTATAACGGTTCCCAATTGCTCTATCTTCTCGTTTGACTCATTAACTATTAACGTGCCATTTTCCATTCACGAACTACGATTAATCAGTTGTGTATACAGCTACTCCAGTTCATTATCACTGTTACTGTTACTTTTGTATTGAAGTTAATTTTATAATTAATTGATTAGGTGATTGAGTTTTTTGTAAATGAAGAAGTTTGATTGAAATATGATTGGATTTTATCTGGTTGTTCTTTTGTTCTTCTTCACTTACACCGGTGACTGTCTGGGCATCAGCCCACCAGTAAAAGCATCGATTCAACACTCGTAATGTGGTGGATACTACTTATAAGGTCATCAATAAGTAGTAGGTAGCAGAGCGTCAAAGGGAATTAGGAAGAATCAGTAAACAGAATACATGGCGAGTTGCGAGGTTGCAGAAAAGTAAAGCATGATTAAAATACCGAGAAGAACCGAGAACAACCAAGAGAAGCAAGCTAATAAACGACACAGTCCATAAATTTACTGTTTAGTGCATACTATTCAATAATTCTATTTTATGATTGTAATGATTAAGATATTAAATCAATTAGAAAATAATCAGTAGTTAGATTGATATTGAACCATTCAGTATAGAGAACATAACACATCGTAAACATCAAATCATCTTCTACATCGTAAAGTGTTTCTGTCCTTACTTGTATGATTCACAATGTTCAGTTTGCCAACTTGTCTGCTGATAGTAATTGATATAGTTCAACACCACAAGTGAATTGAGAAACAATTGAATTGTGAGACTTCTTCACATTAACTTACTTAGCCAAAATAACTTTAACCGTTTAATTAAAATGTATTTAGATCTTCTCGTTGATTTATCATAGACTGAAATTGATTAGTTTTTGTTGCTTTATGTGCATCCTGAGCGGATTGCTTCAATATAGCCATAGTTCACAAATATTATTTGTGTTGGATTGTGACTGGCAGCGGAATCTAGGACGGGTGTTTCATACTATCTAAGACTTGTCAGCTGGGTGCACCTGCATCTTAGTGTTAATATTTAAACCGAGATTCAAGTGCATTTGTGAATATCAACACTGGGATGCAGGTACATCCAATTGGCGAGTCCCAAATAGAGCGAAACGCGTTTCCTAGATTCTGTTTTCGACATTCATAATTCAACTCAAAAAATATCTAGTCGTTTAGATTCAGTCAGTCATCAATGATGGTAATCAATAGTCGTTGAAATATATTTTAAAGTGATTGAATCCATAAATGTTAACTTAGGACTATACGCTCTCACTTAAGCGATGAAGGTCATTCGGGTTGATTACTTATGCTTTAAAGTTTTCATTGCTCCAATACTCTGATTATTCCTCCATATGATATTAAACAGTGATCTAAACTGCTAACGAATGCCTTCAATGTGGATTTCTTTCAATTCGTCAACTTACAGTGAATGTTATTATTGGTTCTTTAAATGTCATTAGTATTTTTAATAGTGAATTGAAAATCGTTTACTGTTTACAAAGACTGTTAATACATGTATTTTTATTCCATTGTGCTAAACAAGTATTCTAGGATAATACAGTTGAAGATGTATTTTTTGACAAATTTTGACAAACCCTCATCAAAAATAGTCACCCACGCATAGATAGAAATATAAAACCGTAACTACAACCTTCAGGAGTCCTGTAAGCTGAAAAGTAAACTATTAATGAACCTGGAGTTCATAAGTGATACAACAGCCAATATTTTGAGAATCTAACTTTCAAAACCAATAAGGAAAGCGTCTTACGTTGCTAAATTACTCACTGTCTTCTCAGCCGGCCTATTATTCGCAGCTGTGCAAATGATTAACATTCTCTTTGGGCTACTTCTATGCATTTCAATCAGTGAAGCAGGGTATATTTGTTGCATAAGCCCTTTGCTTTCCAAACGCATCTCAGAATATGTCCCAGTATGGTTGCCTAAAGGACAATGAAAAAAGACAAATAGCTCGATTCTCGAATATCTAGTGCTTACTGGTCACTCCATATCAACTGAGGTCCAGTTCAGAATCGTTTAGAGAATCAAACGGGCAGAGCCGAACCGAGTACAAACCATCAATCTACTCATCGTAGAGGAGTTAGCTATCCACCACTTTAAACCGAATCTGTGTATGCAGAAGGGACACATGCAAGCAATTATTTTACCATGGCTTTAAGTCCAAAAGCTTTCTTTTTCCTAATACATTTATCTATTTAATGTTGTTTTAATGTCGTGAACTTGACACTGATTACACTTAATTGCACTCTATTCACTTTCATGTTGGCTAATATAATACTCCTACTGTACGTCGTATTCACTGTAGTTCGTGGTAAATTGTGATATTGGGTTAATTCATTCTATTTGTATTTAAGAAGGTGTACAATGATTCTATCTTTCCAACGTTTTATCTCAATTGAGAATAAATTGTACAGTGCACATAGATCCTATCTAAAACGTTTCATTATGATTGCCTCTGCAAAATGCAGTAATAGTACTGCTAATTGTTTCTTTTTTATAATTCTGGATGCTTCCAATACTTTATATTACCTGTGCTTTCTAGAAGAGTCCGTGGAATGAAGGGTATGAAATATTTTTAAGTTGACGATTTAAGTGAGGACAAAGTTGGAACGCATCTGCTTCACTGTAACCGGTTGAAAGCAATGTTACTTAGAGTCGTCAACGATTGGTTACGGCATTTGTACTGACCCCAACCAGACAGCCCGCACCTACGAATATGACTGAGACCAGCTGTCAGCGACTTCGTGGATTAATACCATGTTTTGGTTTGGAGGCCTCTAGCTTCCTTCCATCCTATTCCAACATCGGACAACCTCTCGCATAGACGTAGGCGGTGGTTAGGCATACGTAATATATCAATAATTTACCATCTTTCCCTAATACCTGACTTATAACCTAATTATTACTTGTCCAGTAAACCCATGAAACGTAAGTGATGTTTCAAAGACGGTATTTATAAGATACCCATAACTTACGTTTGTTATCCACTATTAATGACCACGTTTTTGTTCCATACACTAAGACAAAGTAAACTGCTGCGCGGTATACTCGTCTACGCAACAGGTGACGTAGGCCTACAAAAGCCAGACGATCTTTCCAAATTCGTGCAGAGATTCCTTTAGACACTAATCCATCTGCGGTGTTAAGACTTCCAAGATAAGTGAACTAGTTAATGCGCCCAATTACTTTACTTCCCTTCTTTAGTTGAGGTGTTGACGCAGACGAAACCTTTTCTGATTAGTTTGCACTTTGAGGAAGGTTAAATGATTCCCGAATATGTTTATATTGCTGTGATATATTCAATCAAATGAGATAACCAATCTCCACAATAATAACCATCCCAATTGAACTATAATAATGAGCTCATTAGTGACTAACTCCAGGATGTTCCTGAAGCTCTAGTGAGAAGTCGTGACTGGTGGAGTTCAGACTTGTCAGGAGTGAGACAGTTATCATCATGACAATGGATGATAGTCGCGCTATAATATATATCACAAATTGATGGAAGTGAGAATTCTACGATTGGATGCCGACTCAGTGGTGCAGATGGTTAGGCGTTCGCGTCAACCTGAAGCCCCTGCTGTGGAACCTGGGGTGCGCACTGCCGAGGAGTTCCACACTAGAACGAAATAGCTGTCCAGTGCTCCCTTGTTGTCAATAATACCCTGCCAACATCAATCTGTGATACAGTATTGTTGACAAAACATAATAAAATAACTATTTGTACAGTTTACTAGTAAATGCATTAAGTAGACAATTAAAACATCTATGGTAGTTACACATCAATTCATTCAAGTTATTTCATTACATTCTAAGTATTAGAACTACATTATTACTGAAAGTGTTCTTGTTAAATCGGACATTTCATCTATGTAATTAGGATAAACTTGTATTTTCCTGTTGATTTTTAATGGACTGGAACTGGTCAGTCTCTGTTGCCATATGAGCGGATTGCCTCAACACAGCGTTATTACACAAGTTAAATATTGAAGTTAGATTGTGACTGGCAAGTGGAATCCAGGATTCCTGGATTCCTAATTACATATATATGCCTGTTGCACAAGTGTGACTGTCTGGACACAGTAGCCTAGTAGTGAACGCTATGGCGTTTAGCACGAAGCGGACTGAATTCGAATCCTAGCGTGAACATCAACATTGGGATGCAGGTACATTCAGCCGATGAGTCCCAACTAGGACAAAACGCGCGTTCTGAATATCACTTGCCAGTCACAATTCAACTTAAATATTGGACATTTCATCATTTTATTTCATTAACTATTTCTATATACTTATTTATTAATAAATGAAGTATTTGATTGTAATTGAATTTAATGGAATAAATTGAATTTTGTTAAATATTTTCCTCATTTAGCTTGATTGTATATTCTAAGTACTTAGTTATGTACAATATGAAAATTGTATATTGTCCTACATGTAGGTTTATTATGTGAAATTGTAATGGAATCAATTGAGAATCATTAGAAATCATCTTAAAAAGAATAATATGTTGTTTAATGCTTTTTTTTTTTAGATGTTTTACAAGTGTTAGTAAAGATAACTTTAAAGAAATCAATGTTGAAGTCTTCAGTTCTTTCAGTGAATAGAAGATAATCTCGTCAATATGTGATTTAACGCTATGATTATTTCTATGTTAGTTAAGCTATCGGTAATACCCTTGTTTTATAACCAAAATGATTTGATTCGTCACCGATTGATGCTGAAAATCAAGAAGAACTAAACAGCTTTATCGTTATAGTATATAACTCTTCAATAGTGCATACCCTCGATTCTGCCAAATGATTTGATGAACTCTTAGTACTATATACAACTAAGAAGGCGTCTAGTGGTAGAATTCCCACTTTAATTTGTTCGTGGATTCGATTTCGATGGTGAAGTTGAGAGTGTAAGCTTCTGAATAGTCTCATACTAGGACGATATAACTGTTTGATGCTTCGCTCGTTTTAATGGTACCCTATCAACATCAGTCTGTGATAAATCTAATCAGCTAAACCTAATACCACTCTCCACAAAACTACCACAATTCAATTAGTGTTATGTTGAATTACAATTCTCCAAGTTCAAAGCTGTTTTTAAAATAATTACAACTAATTAACAAAATAATTCAAACATGTAGGTGAATGATATAATTGTAGTTTTTGAAAGTATAAAAATAGTAATTTGGTGTTAAAGAGATTGTTGAATATTGATTTGATATCACGAACTGACTTGAACGATACAATTATCGTCCATGAAGAATCACTAGACAGCTATCAGATTAACATTCAGCAATCTCCATATTGCCCAATTACAATCAATATCAGCTAACTAGTGACTAACATTTTGAGGTAATTCTTAATGTTCTAGTGAGAAAACGTAACCAGTGGGTTTGGACCAAGTCGAGTTTGAGGCAACTTTCCACATATGGCAGTAGATGAGCCCGCAAAAAATACCACGAATTCACTGAGTTAGAAATATTAACTGCTCGAAGCCGGTCTAGTGATCTAATAGTTAGATGTTCACAGAGAAAGATGAAATTCTGGGTTCGTGGATCCACACTGCTTAAGGGTCCCATGCTAGGAAGAAATAGCTGTTTAATGCTTACCAGTTGTCATTAATTGTCTAATTCAGATCGATTCGTCATATTAAATTAATAAGATAATAACTGAATGGATTGTCACGTTGAAACCTTTACATCATCGACAAACAAGGAGGGTCTGATTTGGATGTGAAGGCGTGGATTGGTAAGGCAAGGGAAGCATTTATGCGGCTGAAAAACATCTGGAACTCAAACTAACTTTCAGCTAATATAAGTTGGATTGTGACTGGCAAGTGGAATCTAGGACGCGCGTTTCGTCCTATTTGGGACTCATCGGCTGGATGTGCCTGCATCCCAATGTTGATGTTCAGTTAATATTAATGTCAAAATTTTCAATACAAATGTGAAGACAGTTTTGTTGTATGGAGCTGAAACTTCGGGAACTACGAAAAGTATCCTTCAGAAGATACAAATACTTATAAACAACTGTCTGCCTGCGTAAGATTCTTCGAAGTCGCTGGCTAGATACCATCAACAACAACCTTCTATGGCAGAAAAATAATCAACTTCCAGCCGAGGAAGAAATTAGGAAAAGACGCTGGAAGTGGATTAGACACACATTAAGGAAACCATCAAACTGTATCACAAGGCGAGCACTAACATGGAATCCTAAAGGCCAAGGGAAAAAAAGAGGAAGACCCAGGAACACACTGCGTCGGGAATCGGAAACATATATGAAGAGAATGAAGAGCACTTGGAAAGAGCTGACAAGGAAAACTCAGGACAGAGTTGGTTGGAGAATGCTTGTGGGCATCCTAAGCTCCACTTGGGGTAACAGGTATTGATTGGTTGATTGTCACGTTGTCGACCATACAATACATACTGTAAAAATCGATGTAGTCATCACACAACTGGTCAAGACTGTTACGTATGAATTAAATGGTAATAAAGAGGCAACAAATTTTGAAGTTCAGCCAAAAATCAAGTTGTGATGATAATAATGATAATAATACTGAATAATTTATTACACTTACTTCTTTCATTAGTATAGAGCTTTGATTGGAAACTAATTGAAAACGAAATATTCCTTCTCTCCCTTCATCTGTTCAAAATGCCTGAATAGTAATTTTTCTCATTATCTAACCAAAACGGCTAAAAACTTCAGTTAAAGAATTTCAGGAATTCATCTCAATACTAGTCATCATTGAATGCATACTTTTGTTAATGATTACTGTTTCTGTGATTTGACAGTATTCATACTTCCTTGTTGTTGTTGTTATTGATTATGACTGATGAGTCATTATTACCATTCGTACTTTCTAAGTGGTTTGCCTTGATTCGACAGTAGTTCAGAAGTATGCTTAAAGTTAGATTTTGGCTGGTAAGTGGGATTCAGGATTCGCATTTTGTCCTGTTTGAGAATAGTCAGTTAGGTAAGGCACTTGATAGCCTCAATCATATTTCGATCATAGTTCTGAACTGTCACTGTAGCTAAACAATTCTTTCAGGATGCACTATGACAACAGATCGATCAATTTCAATCTCTAACAATAACAACGGGAAGATAATTGTACTTTCAAACTATTTACACATACTTATTGCCTTAGTGTCGTCGTCTGGATTTATTACTTAGTGGTGGCGATTGATCCATATGAACTAAGTTCGATTTTCAGTGTGAATATTAACATTAAGATGAAAGTACATACCGGCGACAAGTCCCAAATAGGACAAAACAAACATATTATATCCTACTTACCAGCTACATTCCAACGCCTACTGTTTCTGTTTCGGGTATGAGATCCCAAATTAACTAGGCGTTTATTTGTTATTTTGATTTATGAATTTCTTCTTACATGTTACAAACCATTTTCACTGAACTTGAATGGTTTTATTTACTAAATATTCACTTCATAAGCTAATTTTTCACCTGATTTTCAAGAAATGTATTTTCAGTAACTGTTTACCTATAACAAACTAATTTGGTCCCTACCAATAAATCTTTCCCATGTGAATTGTTTTTTTCATTATCCAGAGTTAATGACAAAACACGAAGGTGAAAGTATCTAGTTCACTAAAGTTTAATTGTCTAGTCAAAACATACTGGCTTATACGTTGAACTGTAAAAGCCGATTACTTAATTATTTTGCCATAACTGTAATCTCTAAGTTGAAACTTGTCATCAGACGTTATCATTTACTTACGTAGTTAAGTTTGTTTCATTTCGCGTTTAACAAAGTTGATTTGATATACATTTCAGTGTTTTGGAACATGTTTTTGGACTTTTGGTTATACTTCGTTCTCCGTATTCACCAGTTTAATTGCAGAGTTGTCGTTATAACTTTAAACGATTTCATCGGCGCGCATTTTTGATAGAAGTGTGAACATTCTTCAATTAAACCACCTAGATCTGAGAACAAAATATAACCAAGCCATCTGCCTGAGCTACGAATCTTTTCCACTACCGTTCTTAAGTTGGTTGTGTTAATTCCTGTATAATTTATTGCTATGAATGCATTTGTATGAGTCTTGGTTCGTTACAAAACGATTTCTTTGTTAATTGGCAATGATATGTAATCAGGTAATGTGACTCGTTATAATACCTGACTACTGACTCAATATTATCCCGCCGTATGAAGTGGGAGCAAAGATAAGACCATTAGTCAGTAGAGTTGGTTTCTCACAAAACATAACATACTTAAAAACAAAATATTGAATACAACAATAAGCATGTTTAGAGTTGGCATGGGAGGGAATTTTGGAAGGATTCAGAAGGCTCTTTTGGCGTTTACCTATTATGTAAATGTTATGCTCGTCTGTCGATTAATAGACATGAATAACTCACAGAAATTCACTTTGTCTCACTATTTGGTTGTAAAACGTAGCCTTTAGAAGTCGAAGACATTTGTAGTATTTGAAGTATTTGATTATAGGTCTTTTTGAAGCCCCTGTCATGTTTATTGGGACTGCTTAGTGAACCCTACTGAAGTTAAACGGAGGTAAAAGATGGTAAATCATTTGGCATGATTATTATCTGAATGGAGTGATTTATTCATGTATTACGTTTACTTATCCATCGATATGCAATTTGGCCATGGTAGTAGTAGGTTGCAAGGAAGCCAGAAGCAACCAAAACAAAATGTCACCAGTTAATGCAGTCGTTTTGTGTTAGTACGATCAGTTTTGGTAGATTGGAGTAACCTAGTTACCTTCATTTGTTTTCTTTACCGTAAGGTTTGAGACACTTAGTGATTCGACCTAAAATCAGTCATAACAGTCTAAGTGTATTAACTGTTTAGCTTCCATTGGATTCTGACCATTGAAATTATATTTTTCTGTCTACAAATTTATTAGTTAATCACGAGTCATATTCTCTTTATCTAATCTCTGTTATGATCACATTATAACCACTACTTCTACCCCTCTGATATTCATCATACTGTGCTAAAGTAGTGTGACTGTTTGGTCAGATGTCAATATGTGCCATGTTCCACGTTGTTTATGATTGGATAACAACAACACAATAAGAACTTATTCAAGAAAACGAATGTTTGGAAGATATAGAAGAGACAGATCATTCATTGTAAAATAGAATGTGTGCTTAACTAGTAGTCTTATTTGTTGATCCATCACCGCGTTACTCAAGTAATCCATAAGTGTCTATCTATAGTTTCGAAAATGCGATTTACATACAAATTGAGGCATTTAGCCGTTTACTCATAAATTTGATTGATATTTCGAAGAACTCTTGCATGTACTGTTTATGAGAACGTAAATAATAATTTGCTATAACCTCATCTTCAGTTTTTTTAAGTGCAATAGCCAGTGCTATATAGGGGGGGGGCGATTCAAGATGGGTAACCAACTTTCCGAACTGTCTTTAAGATGACGGTTTTTTTACTTTCAGTATATGTATATCTATTATTTTACTTCTATTATTGTTATGTTCCCATCGCCCAAAACTTTTATTAGACTCAGTAACTGTTGTCATATCACTTGTCATTCAGGAACTATAATTAATTAATCATGTATATGTACCCCCAAGTCCCTAGCTATTGTTGTTCCAGCTTTTGTATAAATACTATTCTTCCAGTTGGTACGCTGCATGATCGGACTTTGTATGTATATAAATGGATGCGTCAAATATAATCTGACTGTTCGGTGGTTGGCTTAGGTATACTTGTTTTTCATTCTGGCTTGGAGACTGGTAGTACAGGCAGACGTGTTCGTGCACTGAATAGCATTATCAGTGTCGCTATTTTCCTCACGTTGTGTGATTGGCCTAATTATTCAATATATAAAGACCAGTATATAATTAGATGTTGTAGTTATTGTTGAATTTAACATCTAGATGAGACCAGGATGCACTGGATAGCTGTTCGGCTTTATTTTAGGGTAAAGCCGCACAAACATATCGCAAATTGAGTGAACTTGAAAATGTCAACTGTTGGAGCCCTGTTCTGTAGTCTGAAGGTTAAACGATTGTCACAAAAATCGACATTCTCGGCTCTATTTTCTGAGGGAGGTTGTGGATCTGGACTACTGATTCCAACACTAGGATTTCATGTCTGTCTAGTGCTTCGTGGTTTTCAATAGTTATGTCATCTATGTCAACCTGTTAAGTGAAATTCAAGGAGCCAGAATGTTAGGAGGCATTCATCAAAGTTAAAATTTCATTGTCCAGTGCAACATAAATTGAGTTTAATATATTAGAGGTTATTGTTATACCACTTGTGACTGATTGATCGTAGAATGTTGATCAACTTCACGTTTGTCTAGTTCACTAGTGCCGATCGAGTTCTATAAGTAAATTTGTATAGTGACAACTGGCCAAACCAACTGGACATCGCATGAACTATACTTTGACGTCAGGTACGTAGAAATACTCAGTAGTAATTCCCAAATCTTGGAGTAGTGTTAATTGGAACTAGTTGGCTAGAAGTATCAACAGTTTTATTAAACTAATAACATATTTAAAACGATTCACACTGTGGAATTTGTGACGTGGAAGTTGCAGTTCCCCAGAAGTTTGCTAGAAAGCCTTGTTTACTAGTACTGGCATTAATCAAAACTAGAGTTATGTGGATTTAGTTGAATTTAAAGTTTTGATGTCACAGATGGAGATCATTTAAACATAGCAAATCTAAAAGTATTGAACGTGTATTTCATTCGCATTCTTAGAAATACACATCCATGTCAGTATCACTTATGAAAACTAGGACATTTCGGCTCTACGGTGAGGGTTTAGACTTTAGTCTATGGAGTTGACGTCCAGAAGTTTGCATTTTTAATTTCAGTCAATTTTTTTAATTAGCGACTTTCTACGTAGATATTTATGATATATGTTTCATATCCAAGATTGTTGAACTCCAATGGTTTGACCTTACAGGTGTCAATAAGGTTAGTAATATAAACCATTGAATAACAATGCTTTGGTCTATAACTTTAGTTGTTATTGGGGCAATTTTCATTGAGTGGTTAGGGGGTGATTTTTGAACGAATGAGATACAGTTGCTACAATGAAATAGCTGTTTACTGTTTTCTAGTTTTAACTAGTTATCTGAATGATGTCTTGTTATAAATACACAAAGTATTCAGTAGATAAATTCATAATATATTTGCGATATCTTAAAAAATTGAGAATTGAATCTCTTATGTATCCCAGTTTAGTGTAATTAGCATTCTTATTGAACATATGATCAGATCATTAAATAAAAAGAAGGACTATATGACTAATCTGAAATGGATGGTTTCCTTTCCATCTCCAAAATGATAATAGACCTAATAAAAATACTTGATTCGATTGTTTATTCATTGAAGACACGCCTTAAATTGAAGGCGCCTAACGTCTTCTATGCAGGTGTTTTTAGGTAGATTATATAATCACTTTTAATTTTGTACAACTACTCATTGATTATATTATAACCATCCATTGATTATCTAACGCATAAATCATGACATTGTCTAACAGTGAATGGTACTTTGATTTAAGTTTCTGCTACTTAAAGATCATCTTAACCATCATGATCAGTACAACGTTGTGTAAGAGCAGAACGCATAGATTTATCATTGATTCTTACTGCATATTATCGCATTGTTTATATGAATTTGTAAGAGCTAAACTGATACAACAGCAATTAGCAACAAGTGTAATGTTTGTCTAGTTTTTCTGACTAATTGAATTTTGTTTGTTTAATAAAATTCAATCATCACTATGGACTAGACAAACTTAACAACGAATATAGTTATCACTCAGTAATTAAGGGTAGATGACACTCGAAGGTTATTAGTTTTTGACCAGTGATGTCTACGAAACATCGCTCGCGTTAGCTGAAATCACCGAGAAAGTAATAACGAGGTTAGACGATGGGTGTTAGGCAAAGCTGGTAAATCGGTCGATGAGGTTGTGAATCTTCATCGACTGAGGTGGTTGAGACATGTGTTGCGTATGCTCAACCATCGTCTTCCTCGACACGCAATACTGGCTGATATAGGAATAGGATGGAAGAGAGATAGAGGCGGCCAAACTAAAACATGGCATCAGTCCATAAAGTCACTGACTGTCGGTTTAAGTCGTGTTGGTAGCTGCAGACTACCTGGATGGGGTCCTTGCGATTACCGTAACCAGTGGCTAGAAACAGTGAATGACATAGCCCAGAATCGGTCACAATCACTCAGATGTATTCACTCATTGTCCTCCCTTAAATCATCAGCTTCAAATTATCCCATAACTTTCTTTCCATGCTTCCTGAACCATATTCTATATGTTCACATTCCTTGTTATTATTATTATTATTATTATTATTATTATTATTATTATTATTATTATTATTATTATTATTATTATTATTATTATTATTATTATTATTATTATTATTATTATTATTATTATTATTATTATTATTATTATTATTATTATTATTATTATTATTATTATTATTATTATTATTATTATTATTATTATTATTATTATTATTATTATTATTATTATTTTATTTTATTGAAGTAACTTCTACTAATGATGGTGGTTTTAATCTTGCAGTGCCATGGAGGTATGGCAACTTGAACCGATGTACACATGTGCCAGGTTCTATGCTGATTGTACATACATACATACATACATACATACATACATACATACATACATACATACATACATACATACATACATACATACATACATACATACATACATACATACATACATACATACATACATACATACATACATACATACATACATACATACATACATACATACATACATACATACATACATACATACATACATACATACATACATACATACATACATACATACATACATACATACATACATACATACATACATACATACATACATACATACATACGTAGAAATTTATGTGAACTAAGGACTAGATAAACATCGAATTTGTCCCTATCTACTCATCATTCAATACAAATATTTCAATATTACAAGAGGTTAATCATGACCAAGAAAACTCTGTGGTAAAGCCTGAAAATATGGAACTAACTGACTAACAGTTAAATTATAAATGGTGTGTTGACTTTCTCAAGATTATAAGTATACCTTCCTGAAGAACATCAACTAGTATATGATCTAGGTTTATGATTATCTGACAATTACCCACATCTATCTAATATCAAAACATACTGAATATTGTATTGCATAGACTGCTAGTCTAATTAGAATTTTGTTTGTTTAATAAAATTCAATCATCACTATGGACTAGACAAACTTAACAACGAATATAGTTATCACTCAGTAATTAAGGGTAGATGACACTCGAAGGTTATTAGTTTTTTGACCAGTGATGTCTACGAAACATCGCTCGCGTTAGCTGAAATCACCGAGAAAGTAATAACGAGGTTAGACGATGGGTGTTAGGCAAAGCTGGTAAATCGGTCGATGAGGTTGTGAATCTTCATCGACTGAGGTGGTTGAGACATGTGTTGCGTATGCTCAACCATCGTCTTCCTCGACACGCAATACTGGCTGATATAGGAATAGGATGGAAGAGAGATAGAGGCGGCCAAACTAAAACATGGCATCAGTCCATAAAGTCACTGACTGTCGGTTTAAGTCGTGTTGGTAGCTGCAGACTACCTGGATGGGGTCCTTGCGATTACCGTAACCAGTGGCTAGAAACAGTGAATGACATAGCCCAGAATCGGTCACAATCACTCAGATGTATTCACTCATTGTCCTCCCTTAAATCATCAGCTTCAAATTATCCCATAACTTTCTTTCCATGCTTCCTGAACCATATTCTATATGTTCACATTCCTTGTTATTATTATTATTTTATTTTATTGAAGTAACTTCTACTAATGATGGTGGTTTTAATCTTGCAGTGCCATGGAGGTATGGCAACTTGAACCGATGTACACATGTGCCAGGTTCTATGCTGATTGTACATACATACATACATCACTCAATAATCACTCAATATAGTGATATCATGTATATTACAATAACTTATCAACTTGAATGCTATAACAACCTACTGTCTGAACGTTAAGTGAACCTATTTCACATATACTACTTAAAACAAACATATAATGAAGTGGGAAATAAAATATTTACAAATGAATAAACTGGATTAACATGTCCTTATAAACTAAATTATTATAATCCCTATTATTATTATTATTATTATTATTATTATTATTATTATTATTATTATCGATGTTTTTTACTATTAATGGTATTAGAAAAATCCTGAAATTAAAAGATAATTAGTTTTATGTCCCGAAAAAAAAGAAGCAAATTAAACGACGATTTCATACAGATATATTAATGAGAAATAAAATCTCTCATTACAAAATTATTGTAAATTTACCTATCTATCTATTTATCTAACTGAATTAAGATGGTTTGTGGAGATCGGGATTAAGTTATGAAGTTGAGTGATTTTGCTACAAATGGATGTTGCCAAGGTACCATTGAGAACCAGGGAGTAATGGATATGTATTTCGTTCTAGTATGGGACTCCTCAACAATGTAAGCCCTAGATTCAGCTCCAGGAGCTTAACGCTTTGCACCACTCAATATTAATCCCGAAAAAACCAGTACAATCCAGATACAATAATCAGTTTACTAGCTATTAACTTTAGGATGTTGCTGAAGCTTTTGCAAGATGATACAATTGGAGTGATACGGTTACCCGCTTATGGCAATCGACAAAAATGTAGTGCAAACGTGACACAAATTGTTCAAATTAGAAATATCGACCACTAGGCGTTCACTGTAGATCCAGATGCTTCTTTGTTCGATCCCTGATGGGGTCGTTGAGGCACACCTTTGAAGAGTCCCATACCAGAATGAAAAAGCTGCCCGGTGTTTCAGGTGATCAATGATCATCTAATTCAGATCAATTTATAATATCAAATTAATTAATATGATAGTTTAATCAATGTTTCAAATGATTGACATATAGAACTCAATGATTATGTAATGTAAGCTAAATTGTTTAGTAAAAAGAAAAAAAAACATATAGAGAAAACATAATTTGTTCAAATGAGACAATTTTTTATTATGATTATTCAAGTGATTTCATAATACGTTCATAATACTTCATACAGAGTTGTAAATTCATTCAAAAATCCTATAATGAATAAGAAAAAAAAGGAAAATAGCATACTATAAGATTAAAACTGTGAATGAATGAATGAATAGGAATAACCTATGCGCTTAGGAACAATATTAGATCATGATCAAATGTTACACTAGCATACTTTGATCATTTAAATTAACTTGCGTTAAACAATCTATTTTAGACATCTATCTTATAATAGTGTAAGATAATTCATTAACTATACATCATATAGCTAATGGATGTGAAACGGGTGACATTGAAGATTCGTCGATTACATTTAAGAACAAATGACGTTATCCCTAAACATGTTTTGTTGATATAAGTTGGATTGTGACTGGCAAGTGGAATCCAGGACGCGCGTTTCGTTTTATTTGGGACTCATCGGCTGGATGTACCTGCATCCGCTCAGGATGCACATATAGCAACAATCACCAATCTATAACAAATCAACGGGAATATACAAGTTTATCCTAATGTTTTGCTGAGTTTGAGATTGAAAGATACCACAGCCTCAAAACAGTGTAATAGATGAACATTTAATTAGTAACGGCAAGTATACTACTGACATTCATGAGTTATTTAAAGTAATCAATATACTAAGGAAATCAAACTGATTACCAATCTTTGAAGCATTATTCATCAAATAACTCAAACTCAATTTATGTGTTCAAAAAGAGGTAGCTATCAGTTAGTCACTACCATAGAAAATTCGATTAATTCATTATCTCATTTCATTATATTTATGAGTAGAGACTCACCAGTTATTATTATTTTCTTTGTTGATATTAAGTTATGCAATCTATCACACCCTAGTAACTATCCCCCTGATCATACTTGTTTTTTCCTCATTCAGTTCCGATGATAATAAGTGACCGTCACATTATATCATAAATTGATGGAAGTGGCAATTCTATCATTCGATGCTGACCCAGTAGTGTAGAAGGTCATGTGTTTGCCACCCTGAAGCCTCTGGGGCAGAGCCTAGAATGCAAACTGATGTGGAACCGCTTACTAAGAAGAAATAGCATTATAATGCTATTTGCTTTCAAATAGTATCCAACTAACATTAATCTATGACGGATTCGTAAACTGAAAAAAACCTATTGCTAATCTCCACAAACCACCTCAATTCGTTCAGTTTCCTTGAATTTGTGACTTAGTCATCGAATCGTCTAATGTCCTATACTTCCTCACTTCAAGTTCTTCAATGTTTTTTTCTTTAAAATAACCTTACACATACACTGTAATAGATGTAAATAATGAATAAATATCTCATGTCAATGCAAATCTTTTGTTTTCTATTACCAATACGTATGATGATATTATGCTTATTAGATGTTATAATTCAATAAAAGTTACACTTGTAATACAGTTGATGAAAGCCAATGAAATAAGAAAGTAAATTTAATCTGCATCAATTATCATTCTTGTTTTATTCAAATTCATAAAAATGAACTAATCACATAAACTTGTTATTACTGCTACATTCAGAGAATCTGAATACACAACAAATCTAATTAAGTCTATTCAGCGAGGCGATCTCTCTTCAACGAATTCATTATCAAACTGCCCAATCGTATACGTTTATATATATATATATATATATATATATATATAATTATATATATATATATATATCAGGAAAGAGTTGGTTGGAGAAACCTGGTCGGCGGCCTATGTTCCACAAAAGGTAACAGTCATTGGTGTATGTGATGAATTATAGGTTAATGAGCAATTATAAGAATTTTGATTAGTTGTCATGTAAAATCATCGTCAACTGTATAGTTTTTTAAATAATCAAATAGTAATTATAGGAGTGGGAAGGGGGGGGGAAGTTGTGAAACTTTAAAACTGTGTTTTCAATAGGATGGAGACACGGAAATTGTACTTATCGTTTGATTAGAGTGTATATTTGTGAATAAAAATCGAGAAAATGTGGATGGACAATAATAAGATGATAATAATATTAATAGACTGAATTAGAAATATCAACCATTGGGAGCCGACCCAGTGGTCTAATACTAAAGTGTAAGGCACAGAGCCGACGGGTTGTGGGTTCTGCCTCCCAGTAGGGGTGTAAGTTCGAGCTGTTGAGGAGTACCATACAGCAGCTAATTGTTTACAGGTAACCAATGGTTGTCTTATTCAGGAGAATTCGTGATACCAAATTGACACTCAACAATCTCTACAAAACTCAACTATAAAAAATTATAATAATTGTTATTATATTAGTGGTAAACGTTAGTGGAGGTGGAAACGAGACATTATAGTATACAAAAGTATAAATAAATAAATGAATTAAAATAAATAATATTAGCTTCCAAGTAAGGCTCTGATAATGAAAGCGATCTCTCAAACTGCTTTTCTATGTGTAAATCAAGTTTCAGATTGTAGGTTACTAGGCTTACTTTTATGTAAAGTAGATTCAGGTGCAGGTCTTTTGGTTTATATGACTGAGTTTTATAGATCTCACGGACAGACAGTTACAACGTAGAACTTGGTGCTTGCGTACGTCAGTTCAAGTTGCCATGCTTCAATCAGCAGATAGAGATTAAATTGTCAAATCAGATCCAAAAGTAGAGGAGGTAGTAGCAGAGTTAGTATTAATGGAAGGGAATAGATATCGAAAATAAGACTTAAGAAAATATGATTCAGTAAAGAGAAAATTATGATAAGTTCAGAAACTTAGAATTTGGAGGAAGACAAGGAGTGGATGCACCTGCGCCATTGCCAACGATTTTGAGCCATATCACCCAAGGTCTCTAGCCATTTATTACTAGCGTCACGCGGACCCCAACCAGGTAGTCTGCACCTATTAACATGGCTTAGCCCAACTGTCAATGACTTCATGAACTGGTGCCATGTTTTCGTTTGGCCACCCCTAGCTTTCTTCCAGCCTACTCTTACACCAGACAGCATTGCTCGTCGAGGTAGGCGGTGGTCAGGCATACGTAACACATGTCCTAACCACCTCAGCTGATGGAGATTTACTACTTCATCAATAGGCTTACCGTATCTTCCTAGTACTCTATTCCTAACCTACGTATTGCTTACTCGGCGGTCCAAGCCAACACGAGCAATGTTTTGAAGACATCTATGATCGAATACCAGGAGCCTACAAATATCCTCTATCCTTAATGGCCATGTTTTACATCTATAAATTAAGACGGATCGAACTGTTGTGCAGTAAACGCGTCCTTTGGTCAGTAGTCGGATGTCTAGCCTACGCCACAGATGACGCAATTTCCCAAAAGCTAATCGGGCCTTATGTATACGCGCAGAGACTTCAGCAGACACCAGGCCGTCAGGACTGATGAGGCTGCCTTGGTAAGTGAAACGGTCAACACATTCAACTGCCTCACTTCCTATCAGTTACTTTGGTGTCGAATCAAGGCAATCCTAAAGTAACATTTTGCATTTGGGTGGAGTGAATCGCATTCCAAACATCCTTACATTTATGTTTAAGTTAGTCAAAAGGTTCTGAATTTTATCAGCATCTTCACCCAAGAGAACTATATCATGTGCATATTCTAAGTCAGCAAGTTTATCTCCTGGAAGGAGGTCAACCTCAGCGAAGTCAGACGATGAAAATATTAACTCTAAAAGTATGTCAATGATAAAATCAAATAAAAATGGGAAGGCGGACAACCTTGACGAACACCACTTGAGGTAATCATTTCTGACGACGATCCGCCATAAGCTCTCACTCGACATGTGGTATTCAAGTGGAAAGCTTGTATAAGGTTAATGTACTTCTGTGGTACGCCTTTCAATGACAGACATTGCCACATAACCTTACGATCAATAGAGTCAAATGCCGACTTAACGTCAAGGAATACAACTATTGTTGGACGTCTAAAAGTGTGTCTATGTTCCAGAACCTGGCGAAGTGTGAATATTTGGTCTATACAACCACGTCCAAGTCTGAAACCACCTTGGTTTCTTCTAGTTTGCTCTTCACGAGCTTTAGTTAGGCGTCGAAACATGATTGAAGCCAATATTTTGGACACTATATTCGTTAAGATAATTCCACGGTAATTGTCACAGGAGGACTTCTGTCCTTTTTTATAGATTGGAACGATTAGTGTTTGAGACCAATCAGATGGGATTACGCCCGATTCCTAGATTCTAGACAGGATCCCGGTTAATCTGGCTGTTAAAACTGGACCACGATCCTTAAATATCTCAGGGGTTAACCCATCGGGTCCTGCTATTTTCCTTTGCTTTAGGTTCCCTATATCCTTCTCAACGTCACTAAGACTTGGGGGACCAATATATATATATAGATCTAGTAAGTATAACGTCTAGAAATTGTAGCTATTGATTGTATGCTTGATTTAATGTGAATTTTTATGACAACTGGAAATTATTAAACGATCACAGTTATTGATTACACAATTTTCATTTTTCACAGATCCTCTCCTTCAATTATAAAATCACTTAATAGTTAAAAATAGTTTTACATGGTAACTAATCAAAATTCTTACAATTGCTCATTATCCTATAAATTATACGATTGTGTAGTTTGATAATGAATTCGTTCAAGAGAGAACCCATCGTTGAATAAAGTTGTTTTGTGATTTATTGGATATATTTTAATTAATATGCAATTGAATGAATTAATGAATACATAAATTATGTTATAGTTTTTTTTAACTTACATTAACCATAATATGAATAGAATGCTTGATCAACTTTACGATTTTTCTTCTCTATATTATCTTGATAAAATGGTGTTCTATATGGTCGTAACAATCGACTACGATATACTAATCTTGGTCGACTTGACAATATATGTTCATAGTCTGGTAAATAAGTTTCAGGTAAATCAACCAGATCATCATTTATTCGCATACTTGTTGCGTTGTTTAACAGTAAAACTAGAAAAAAAGGAAGGTTACATAATAATTTAAGGGAAAAAGTATATTGTTAATGGTTAGTTTCCATTTAAAATGTTTTAATTCATAAACACTACATCAGATTTAAATTGAATTGAAATGTGGCTGACTGTAGAATCCACAGTGCGACTTTCCTCCTATCTGGGACACGCTGGCTGGATGTACCTGTATCCTTGTATTAATGTTTACCTCAGGACTGGAATTCAGTATACTTGAAGCTAAGTATCACGGAGCACGAGTCTCGATGTAAACTTCAACACTGGGATGAGAGTGTGCTTAGCCGATGAGTCATGAATAGGACGAAACGCGCCTCTTGGATTCCACTTGTCAACCACATTTCAACTCAATTTATTCGTGTGAACTATTGATATATCGAGGTAATCCACTCATGGTATACTATGGCAATAGAGATTGGTTAGTTTCAGTCTTTAATGAATTTACTGGAAGATACAAATTTCTTCAGATTAAACACACCAACTTGTTATATGCTTCATTAGAGTAGTTAGTAAAGTGTTTCTTTTATACTAAGTGTAAAGCCGTTGTCCTTTCCTTTAATGGTATTAAATGTTAGTCACACAACATTTCAAAATGACTGAAATTAAGAATATTTATTAGCCGAATATCACCCCGGTATTTGATAATTAAATGCTTAATACAGTATTACGAATATTACTATTAGTAGTAGTATTAGTAATAGTACAGTTGTTCTGTGCTTCCTAGTCTTCAACGGTTGTCGAGCTACAATCTGCCTACAGCATCATTTTCAAATATCCTTCGAATTTCTTTTCGCTTTAAAATGCTTTGGGCTCAATTTTATTTATGACTAATTGATAACTAAATTAATGTGAACATTTCCATAGTCGATCAGATCATATAATGTTAGAATCATCTAAGTTTACAGCTGTACATAGATTCATGATTTTTCTAAACTTGAAATCTATACAGGATTGTTTAACAGCTGTTCTATCCAAGTGATTTACTCCTAAGCAGTGGGCATTCAAGACCCTCACAAAAGTTCGAACCATGGATTTTCTGGTTACTGAGTCGGCACCCTATTGTCTTAGGTCCGATACCTCATAGTGGTCACAATCACCTATTTTTGTGGAAAAGTATTTCAAACAGCTTTTCCTAGCCTTTCGTGATTATCTAACTGAGGTTAGTTTGTGATTCGAATTGAATAATTCCCATAGCATTCTGTACTGTGAGTCGTCTTGTAAACTTGTTAAAACAAATTGGTGTAAGTTATTAAACAATACTACTAAAGCTATTACTACTATTACTACTATTGATAGTAATAATAATAATAATAGTGATAGTAATAATTCGTTTGTTAGAAAACTCAACCATAAGAAGAATATATTGTTCTCAGTATTTGTATTCATTTTATTTTTTTTAAATGCATTTCACTTTACTTAACAACAATTATTTTATCGGTTTCAACCTATAAGTAGGCTGGAGGGGCGCAGTGGCGCAGTAATGACGTTTAGAGAAATTAATTATTATTATTATTATTGTTGTGCAATAGATTGTTCGTTTCCACTGTCTTTCTAATGACAATACTTTATTCAACTGGTTCTAACAATTACACATAGAATTCAATGTTCAATGTCCAGTTTTAATTGACACATTGAATAGAAAAATGTTTCAATGTAATTTATTTCTTTCTTTAAAAATACTGATAAAATGAAATGTTTTCAGTGTATTGTCTTTTACAAGAAAACAGAACTTGTTTAATGCTTAGCTGAGGCATTCACTTATTGTTTTCTGTATGAAGAGGAAAGGGGGGGGTAAAGAGGCGGATTGGGGGGAGGCAGTGTAAATTATTTCATAATAATATTAATATTCAAATGAAAAAATAAAATGGCTTGTTTCCAACCATTTTTGTATTGAATGAACGAATAGTTTAAAAAAAAAATGTTTCTAGGAAGTACTGAAAAAAAAATTTTCTAATTACTACTAATATTGAAGTTCATAAAAAATAAACAGTAGAATGATAGAAATTTCATATTTAGACAATGATTTGTAAGTTATTGGAGGGAAACCCTTAGTTGCATTACAACTAGATTAATAGAATTCAAACTGTAATATAAAGAACTTGATGAATATTAAATTAATCTTTATCCAGTGATCAACTAATACATTTAAGCATTGAGTGATAAAAGAGGTTAGTAATAAGAAGATTTTATGTTATTGGACATTTGTTTGTAAGGATAACCAACAGTCTTCAAAAGAATTGAAGTAAACTGGTGTCTATGGGCTATAAATGAAATTAGTTACTATTACTTGTTTAGTTAATGTGAATATCATCATTACTAGGGATCAGATGAATACAACTATACACTAATCAGTTAATGTAACTTGTTCAATTTTACTAAAGGTTATTGGTGATTCGAATAGGGGAGTAATAATTACTTAGATTATGAGTATGGATAAAAGTATCATGCTCCTTTTCAATGTATGTCTTCTGACAAGAATTCCTGATCTCATATTGTTCTCTACCGACTACCTACAATCACATAATAATAAAATTTTCAAGGAATTCTTTCTGAATACTACAGATCTACGTTTAAATTAATGAATCACAATAAAAAATGAACTGAGTTAGTTGTTACATAACTTCTATGTTATATTCGATGTAATGATGGATGCTGAAAAATTCTTACCTGATATATATCACATGCAATGTCATTTCATTGTTAATTTCTCTAATGTATTTATATTACGTAATATAAAGATAAAGTTTGTCAAAGTTCTATAAAATTTAAGATAGCTCAATTTTAATACATTCTTATAATTCTCATGAGCATTTATCCAGGTGAAAGTGACATATTATTTGTTACTATTGATGAGATGAATGTGTCATTGTAAAACAAATACACCATTTAAAAAGAGTAAGTAATCTGATAAGAAGGTAATCTTTAACAAATTCATAGGTTTAATTTATATCACATATAGTCAATACATTTCAGTCAGTTACATGAATATGTCTAGTTTCTAACTTGACAAATCAAATCAAGTAAAACTGAATAAATAGAAATAATAAAGGAATATCAAGGAATTATAGAAGTTAGATTGTATCAGATAGCAGAATTCATTACATGTGTTTTGTTATATTTAAGACTAGTCAGTTGATTATATATTCATTTCATTTTTGATACTTATTCTAAGATTTGAACCCAATACTCGTCGCATTCAACACTATTTAGTTATCAACTTAATTACCGCATATAAGTAGCTTTTATTAGTGATAAGAATCTTAAATAAAGCTGTTAATCTTATTACTAAGCATATTATGAGATATTTAGGTTGATGGCACTAGGATACACTTCACATAATTCTATTTGATTACATTTAACTTTAAAACGTACGCAGACTAGTCTTATACTTATTTTTTGATGACTTGAATAATGCAAAATGATTGTCTATGATTTATTCATATCAATACATAATTGGTTTTTCGACACATCTTTCTACACGTCAAAACACAGTTACCATCTAATAGATTCAGTGCTATATGACGTAACCGTCTACTTGTTGCCCAGATATGTGGTAAACTCAGAAATTTTTAAAATTACTATCGTTTTTACTGTTCATCACGGGCTACGGATATCATGTTTTCGGGCTTTATTTTAAGCACTATTAATTATATTACACATCGGTTCCAATTAGGGAACTAATTAAAGCCAGGATGCATTGGACTGATATTTCGTCGTCTTAAGTAACTTCTCAGCTGTGTCTAAATGGTAATGTCATGGGTTAAATCCAGAACTTTTACGACTTTGGATGATTGACTAACTTATAAACCAATGAGTTAGCATAGATAACTTTTCGTTTCTAAATTAGTTTGATCCTGATGATGTTCGGATATCTCATTCTATGTATATGTATTTAAAATAACTGAATTATGTGTCACAACTCCTCATTAAGTCTCTGAGAACTACTTATTGAAAGTAATCATCAGTAAATACGCGATTATTACCACAGTGTGGTTTATGCAAAATATTTAATATCGTAATACAGACTAGTGAAGACCTGTAGGTCATGGATTTGAATCTCAATTTGATCGTGGATGTATGCTACCGAGTATTTTTGAAACATACTTTCAGATCTTCGATAGTTATTTATTTCCTGTATATCTGTGATGTAAATTATAACATTCAATAAACTTCTCTAACAGTTTATATTAATATTAGTTGGATGATTTCTTTATGTTAACCTCTTAAAATAGTAGGTGGCAACAATTTCTGATCATACTAGAAGCTCATATCCTTTGGTTAGTGACTTTGTCCACTAAAATAATCTTCATACACATGATTATTTCGTTAAACAAAGTGTAGAACTGTTACATACAACTACAAGGTTGGGATACAACGATGGTTAGAAGGGATTCATTTATTTATTTACTTCTAGGATTTGTATACGATATAAAACTGATATGCCGGGCACCTAACGAAGATTGACTATCTTCGAGAACTATGCTTTAGAACATTGTTTCAATTATTATAGCTGTGGACAGTGTAATCATTTCATTTCTATGACTGTTACGTTTCCCTTGCCCGGTCCTCTCGCTTAGCATATTTATTCTTGGTATATTGTTATTTACTATGAGTTACGTTTACTTAATTGTGTACAAGTTGTACCTATTCAGTGCCACTCTTTCCTTTGTTCTGTATCAATGTTAGATTTGTGATTGGGTTATTGTGTGCACTGATTTTATGTATGTATAAAGGCATTATTAAAATATTATACGTTCTCTGTTCCCAGTTCTGGGTTCTCCGTTTTCCGGTTCCCAATCCTGGTTCTCCTATTGTCGGCCTGGGGGGAGGAAGAGGTGAGTGTGCTTAGGTCAGTCGCAAATTATCAACTATGCACACTTTATTGGCGTGCGCGTCTACTAACCCAAACCCTCTCTTTCTTCACGTCATAACAAAAACTTTGGAAATTTTGCATTTACATATGAAATGTCTACCGGTAACTAATTTCTGTAGACTGTTAAACTTTTTTTTTTCAGTTACATTTCATTGTAGTATTATGTAAATCTAGTTAAATGTATAATTTCTGCATATAAATTTATCGGTCTTGACAACATATTTTAGAGTGGAACTTAACCTGAGGGAAGGGGGGGGGCATTGTAAATATTAATACTGTAATGCAAGTACATCTAGCTGGCAAATCAAAAGTAGAAATAAACTGATGAATAAAAATTGGATATTCACTAAAGTATGCATAGAAAGGTTTGTCCAAAGTTAAGACTGAACAGAAAGCATTAATAATACTGTAAACGACCCGAGTTTTAAATGTTTATTTCAAATTCGACAGTGAAGTTTTGGCATATTCTGTTCTGGCATATATTCTGTAAAAAATAGTCAGTACTGCAGCGTTTTAAGCTGATCAACTTTGTTTCTGTGAAATAAGTTTATATTGCTAATTTTTACTATGCAGTTACATTGACTATGCAATCTAACGAATATGCCACCGTATTTCGAAATATTATCTATGGTGGTTAAGAGTCAGTCAAAGAAGAACAATGATATACACTCTTCATGCATACTTAAATGATATCGAACATTGAATGGATGCAGATATCGCATTCCAAGTTATAATGTAATATCTCACCGAAATTCTTATATACCACCAGATTCTATTTACAATGGATAACAGAAGTCATAGTAATTGACCGTAATACACCTCATAACGACTTAAACTTACTACCTTGATGCTTCTAAGAGGGCACGTAGCATTTAGATAGTCGATATAACATCGGATGGTGTATATTTTAATGAATTCGTGATGTACACTGGGAGACATCGCTCAGAATCTGTAACAGTGGGACAAGTGTGTTTACTGTTTAATCTCATCTAGATCTTGAATTCTATTATTATTTTCTGCACACCTTTATTTTATTCTTCCGTCTTGTATTCTGTTATTGTTACCTCTGTAATCTCGTAGTGCTAATGTTGTTTGGCAACTTGAACTTGAGGGCGTATTTGCTCGGTTCTACGTTGCTGCTGCTGCTGATGATGATAACAGCGTATTACTATTATCAACAAATCAACCAAATTTAAATTGACATCCAATTAAACGCGTATAAATATAGATAAATCGGGGAGTAGTAGCCGATTATTTTTAAAAGATTTATATTTATTTGTAAAGTACTATTGAAAACCAGGGAGCATTTTACAACTGTTTCTTTCGAGTAGAGACTTTTCAACAGTGCATACCCTCAATTCTGCCACGGAAACAGAACTCAAGGACATTATACAAATCTTCACACAGCCACCTCAATTCGCTTATGCTACTGAACTCATTAGTGGCTAACTTTAGGATATTGCTGAAATTCTAGAAAGAAGTTGTGACTGATAGTGTTCAGAATTGTCGGGAGTGAGACAGTTATTATTAATAAGAGTGCATAGTCGTCGTCCTATATTACAAATATTCATAAGTAGTATTAGTCCGGTGGTGAAAATTGCTAAGTATTAGGGGGGGGAGAATTAAGTGCGCTTGTTTTGATTCCCTAGCGAAATTTATGGTGTGTATTACTCAGGATATCCATACTAGAACAAACAGCTGTTAAACACTACCTGGTTTTCAATGGTTCCTTACCAACATGCATCTGTGACGAATCTAAACTAATAAACTTAGTACCAATCTCTGCAAAACTATCTGAAATCAATAAATATATATGTGTTGAATTGGAATACATTTTTTGATTTCTTTGGTTTTCCTCCACTTAAAGAAACGTTACAACGGCAATCTCACTATGAATACATGTTGAATACCCACATGGAAACATGGAAACAAATTCCAACTTCTTATTTATCTTTAAATGTAAAATTAATTAAAGTTATTTATTTATGCAGAACAAAAATAAATAAACGATACGGGTACTAATGATAATAATAATTTCTCCCACTATTATCGTTGTTGTTATTGTTGGTGTTGCCGTAGTGTTTTGTTGTTTACTCACTATACATATAGCAACAATAAAACCGATGGTACACGTATACTCACATACAAACACAGGCTGTATTTTTTTTTAAAACACTCATGAATAATAATAACTTACCAATGGTTATGAATAGTAGAACTAATGGGTAAGTCATAATCTTGTTTATTCTAATCATGTTTAATTTAGGAATAATCTATAAAAACAGAAAGTAAAAAAAAAACACGAAACAAAAGGAGATAAATTTTCTCTCTCTTTTTAGAAAAAAAAGGAAAGAAAAGGTGAAAAAAAACGATTTATCATATTGATAACAATATTTACATGTATTCATAACACCTAATGAGGTATCTTTGTTCTTTTTTTTTTTTAAACTTGTAGATTATGTAAACAACTCAATTGATTTATTGATAGTGACCTATTGAGAAATTGATTTTATTTGAAGAAAGCACTGGAGGAGCGAAGAAATTTCATTTCAATATGTACATATCATCACCAAATAAGTTGAGCATTGGATAGATTGTTTATAAGATGAGTGATGCAAGTGTATTTGTAGAATTCCAGTGTGTAGAAATTAAAATTTCTAACGTTTCGTGGCTTAGTGCAAGTCGCTTCTTCGGAGAAACAAATGAATAACCGAATTGAATTAATACAAGATTAAATGATAATAAAATGAAACAAATCAAAAAACAAAATAAGGTCGTACAATCAAAAGGCTAGTGTCATGTCAAGTTATTTGGGTCAAGGTGGATTCAAATGAGATGTGTATGCATATGTTAGTGTGATGTGATAGGAAAATATATGAATATGTGAAATTTGATGTACTTTAATTGTGGTTAGTTAGATAGAAAGTCCATGTTGGGTGGATAGATAGGCCTTCCCTTTTGTTAAGTGCAGTTGGATTTAACAAAATGTGAAGCGCATTAGCTATTCGTCTTTCCTTATAATTGGAAAAACCTTTTGTGAATAATTTGGATATTTGCAATATCCATTTTATGGTTGTGGTAGACAGAATATGCAGACTGGTATTGCTGATTTAATTTGTAATTTTTCAAGTTCAACAGGATTATTAGGAGGTCGTTTAGTGTAGCTTTCATGTTGTTTGGTACGAGTTTTGATTTCTCGTGAAGACTCTCCAATATAGAAAGCATCACAATCAACACAACCTAGCCTGTAGACACAATTCTGTGTAGACGCGAAGGCGATCTTGTCCTTTATTTTAACTAATGCACTTCGAATAGTGTTGGTAGTTTTGTGGAAAGTTGGTATTCCGTGTTGTTTTTTAGAATTCTTTGTAATTCATCTGTTGTGTTATGGTGGTAAGGCAGAACGGCTGTACCAATCGAAGATATTTTAACTAATTAACTATTAGTTAGTAATAAATCGTTTCGTTTTTGTAAATTTTTAATATTATTCATTGGAAAATTATTAAGCCGTAGAATGTTGATTACATTTTTGTAGTCGCATTTCTTATGATCTTCAAATGTAATGAGTCTACTGGCTCTTCTGAATAAGTTTAGAGCCAGTGATATCATTGCACTGAATGGATGTGCTGAATTGAAATCGATATATCGATTTGAATGACACGATCAAACTTGTATTTTGATTGTACGAACTTATTTTGTTTTTGATTTGTTCCATTGTATTATCATTTAATCTTGTATTAATTCAATTAAGTTATTCGTTTCTCTGAAGAAGCTACTTGCACTAAGCCACGAAACATCAGAAATTTTAATTTCTACTGATTGCAATTTTACAAATATACATCACTTATTCTTTTCAATTAGTTTTTCATCAAAGCTCTACACTAATACACATCTACATATAAGTTTACAATAAATTTAAAATCATAACCAAGTAATTGAGGGTGTGTTACATAACAGTTTTACAGGTTCAAAGGTGTTTGTAAAATAATTACAACACTAATTAGCAGAGAAATGAAGACATGAAAGTGAATAAGTTAATTATCTTTTTAAAAGTAGACGTCAAGAGAGCTTTTAAAATCATTTATCGAATCCCACTCAGTCTTCCGTATGGTTTATGCATACATCTTCTACATATAGCGGAAGCCATCAGTATCCACATTCTCAAGCCAGACTTGTGTGTACATAAGAAATTTGTACAAACTCTTTCCTTTTCTTGGCCATCATAATAGCAAATGTTAAGATTTTTTACAAATAACTTATTACACTCAATTCTCCGATGATTATTATTATTATCATTATTATTTTATTATTGTTACCAGATTATATAACTGTTTTCACAACTTCAAACAATTTGTCACCTCTTAATTGTAACTTAACTCTTACGTAACCATCAGATTTCCCATAATTACTTCATCGGTTTCTTCTCAATAGATATTATGTAATCAACAGTATGCCAACCTATTCACTTATCATTTGAAAACTTTTTAAAGGATAATTAACTTATTCACTTTCATGTCTTAATTGCTTTGTTAATTAGTGATGCAATCTTTTTACAAACACCTTTGAACTTGTAAAACTATTATGTAACACACCATCTATTATTTGGTAATAATTTTAAACCTATTATAAACTTATATGTAGATGTATTAGTCTAGAGCTTTTATGAAATTTGTTCGCTCATCTAGTTTTTTGTTAATGCCTTTATGGGAAATTTCCATGATTTTATTTAATTTTATTTACTTTATTGAAAATTAGGGGCCTCTGTAGAAATAGTTAACTGTTAATTTTGATATCACGAATTAATCTGAATCAGACAACCATCGATCACCTGAAAGCACTGGACAGCTGTTTCATTCTAGTATGGGGCTCCCTAGCAGTGCGCATCCACGATCCCATCGGGGATCGAACCAAGGACCCTCTAGCTTCGCGGCGAATGCTTTACCATAAAATATAAGTTAATTGGTGCATTCGAGTTGTTTAGTTTAACATTTGAAGTTTGGTTTCAAGTGTAGAATTGTTGGAAATTACCTAATTAGTAAGTTCATAATGAAGTGTTTATTTTGCAACCTGAAGGAATTATAGAAGTGTACTACTTAAAAATATCGTCCTCAGATGAATCAGTTATTCAATTTCACTGCTTTGTTTCTTAGCGGTTTTCTAAATTTCAAACCAAACTGTAACATGAAATTCACATTCAGTAATTTCTACGACATTCAGCTGCAAAGAAATAGTAAATAGATCTTTTGTATTACTATGTAGTGCACTATATATATATATATATATATATATATATATATATATACGACTATCAAATGATACTCTATAATGTTAACTCTATAACTTCAGTATAAAATGACTTTTGATTTACAATTTATATCATTAGTGAATATATACTTCACGCCCGAGTACTGATGATTATAGCCACTGATCTATTGACATGTCAATGCATAGATAGTGCATGTGATGATAGGTGGTCGCTGACATATTCGGAATTTTTAGAAAACTGATAGTTTCTATGCCATTCAAACTTGTGTATTTCATTTTCATAGATATTTTCATTGATTTAACCAAGTTATGAGTGATATTTTGCATTGGTTAACATATATGCATTGGTTTGTATACTTAAAAGGGTTGACTAATCTCCATTTTTGCTTGGTAATACTGAAAATATCTTGAGATTAAAATTTTGAGAAATCCAAGTATTCATTAGTTATTCCATTAATAATTAACATCAACTAGAATATTCGTAAAAATCATTAGAATATTTCACAGACTATTAAGCTGAAGTCTAGAACTACATATCGATTTGCTTAGTTTGGGAAAAAACCTAGGCTGAAAGAATTCAAAACTTTTCATCTGATACCTTATTCAGATAATTTTGAAAAAAATGTTCAGTTCCTAATATCATACAGATTTAAATTGAGTTGGATTGTGACTAGTAAGTAAAATTCAGGACTCGTGTTTTGTTCTATTTGGGACTCGTTGGCTGAATGTACCGATAAATTAACGGGAGGATTCAAACGCATTCGAATTAAATATACATACCCATTTCAAAAATTATGGCCATCTGCAATCAGTAGTTTAGTGGTAAACAAAATGGTGTTTAACAACGAAAATAAATTGAATTAAAGTCCCGATGTGAACATCAGCACTGGGATGTAGGTTAATCCTGGATTCTGATTGACTGTCAGAATTCAACTAAAACAATACTTGTGAGCTATTGCCATATCGAGCCAATCCGCTCAGGATGCACATATATCAACAGTGACTGATAGGTTTCAGTCCGTGACAAATCAACGGGAAGATTTAAATACATTATAATTATATAGAGATTTAAAGTTTTATGTATGGACTTTCATTAATAAAAATGTACATTACTGATAGTTGTCTTTAAAATTATCAGACGTATCACAGAAATAAGTGTATTAAAGAACTAAGTTAAAAAAATCTAATATTACACTATAGATTAAATCCCAAGTTTTCCTGTTAAATTTTTTAGACTAATTGATTGTTTGGTACCTACCGATAAGTATATCGTACTTTAGGCTAAATGAATATTACCATTCTCGTTACAAATGTAGGCTTCAATAGAATTCAACTAATACCTGACATTGGTATACATCATATTCATACAATGTCAACTAAAAATTGCATAAGCAACATCCTTAATTGTAATTCAAACTCCCAACTTTATGTGATGTACTGGTTCCTGTAAGATTGCAGACTAAAGTAAAGTTTATTACCTACTGTCTCCAACCCGATAACAATGAACACCACATGACTATATATAATTGCTATAGCTGTACTATATGTATGTATGTATAAAGTGTAACATATAAGTGTATCATCATGCGTAAATTAAAACAAGTAAACAATATTATTAGTAGACAATTCTGTTATTAATTCGAATCTCCTTAGTTATTGTTATTGTCGTTATTACACTTTAGACTGATGATTATTTTGTCATTTGATATTAAATGAGATAAAATTACAAATTAAGGAACCATTTCATTTTGGAATAAACACTTTGTTTAAGTTTATACGCCATCCATATGTTATATACAACTTGAAGTGTTTATCACTAACAAGTTTCATACAACTGTAAACACATACATACACATGATTTAACTTGATTGGTTTCATTACAGATTGAGTTTAATCGTGATTAAGGTGAACTCGAGTGCTATTAGAAGTATGAGGGTGATTATCACTTCCCGGTTGCCAACACTGTGGAAGGATCATTCTTGAGGAACCTGAATGAGAATGTGGATTAGGGGAGGTCGTGATGACTTGAGAGTGTGACCGCAGTACCCAGGGGACAGCCGTTTTAGGTCGGTCACCTATATTAGTTGTTTCTCTGGTTGTCAGAAGGGGCATCGGCCTCATGGCTTCCGAAGGAACTCGGCTTTCACCATGAGGCGTCACATCAGGTCTTCCAACTCCAAAGGCAAAGTTAGAATGGTTATAGAGATTTTTACTCGTAAGCCGGTTTTTGGTAAGGCTGTTGTTTTACAGGATGGAGTCCCAAGCAACCCTGTGGGGGGACACAGGCGGAGTTACGGATTGATGTTAGTAGAGTATCATTGAAAACTAGAGAGTGTGTGTGTATGGGGGGGGGTAATTGAACATCTGTTTCATTCTAGTATGGGATTTTTCAACATTGTTCATCCTAGAAACACCTATCCAATCCTCCTTAGTTTACATTGGTACCCTTCCAACATCAATCTGTGAAGAATTCAACCTACTAAACCTTATTACCAGTCTCTACAAATCGCCTCAATATAAAAAAGAATATATTTTTCAGTTTATATTTTATATCTTCAGGTTTTTATATAAATGAAACATTTTTTTTTCATTGTGAATGAATTCTATGAGTATTTTAATTAGATATCACTAAGTATCAATGAGTTAGATAACTGTTAGCAATCAGAAAACACAATTAAACAAGTGTTTTATTTTAGTATAGAACTTTTCAATTGTGTATGTCTCTACTTAGGGTAGTACCGATGTCAACTCAGCTAACCAGTATCTAATGGTTAACATTTCAATTCATCATATGATGTAAGATATATTCTTTAATTATGGACTATGTCAGTAAATGCTACTTAAAAGGAATGAGCCTAATATATGTAGCAAGAATTAATGAATTGAAGTTACTGAAACAGGATACATAGACTGTGGTTATACGCAACGCTTCCAGTATTCGCTATTTTCACCACTAAATCTGAAAATTTAATTCATTTTTATACTGATTTGGCGAGTAAGTGTTGTATACTTTGATTGAACACTTTGTTTTAGGCACTTTTTTTAGATTTGTGTTTACTTTCCAGTATAGCAGTAGGTCGAAGTGAAGTATTTCATTTTAATGTACATTAGTCGCTCCGTAAAGAAATGGAAGGATGATTGACATAGAATATACTTAACAATGAAAATGAAGTCGCTGTTAGAAAAAACTTCTGAAAATACTTTTAAATTTAATACGATGGTTGCTCGGCCTCTTTTGGTTGATTACTATCAATAAAATAGACTAATAATAAAAGCATCTGAGTAATAATATACTTATAGACTGTTCCAAATACATAGGTCAAGACAAACATTAATGGAATCTGTGGCATGCATCTTACCCTATTTAGAACCTGACGATTATTACCTCTTCTTTTTATTTTAATGTTCATCTGGTATACTACCTTTTAAAAATACATCACTTACGCAGTGAACAATTAATTACTTCCATATGGGTACTGACTAATAGAGAGTTACACTAAGTTGACGAGTCCTAGATGGGACAAAAAACATACATCTTAGAATTAACGGCTAGTCATATGACAAGTCGGATGAATAAATATTACAACTTCTTAAAAAACAGTTATCTGTTTAAACTCATAGTACTATCAGCTAAATGATTCTTTAGCTTCACGAATCCAACTGCCATATTGATGTTTTATATTAATTTTACAATTTTAGACAACACACTCCTCCAAAAAAAATTTGAAGTTTTAGAAATGAGGTAATATCTTTTAAGAAAAATCCTTGAAATGTAGTAACCATACTGATATTATAGTTTTTAGTGTTAATAATGTAAGGGAGATAACCAAAGCCATACACATTATTTACATATAACAACTATATTTCACGTGATATGAGGGATAAGTTGTCAGATAGTCATTAGAATTCCATGCAACTACTAATCATGGTTGGTTAAGGATATGTCAATTGCAATCTCTCTTGAAGATGGGAAAAAACCTTCTTCAACTGAGACATTATTTCACTATAAGTTGTAAATATTCAGTTACTCAGTCAGTTAGTCATCAACAATGTAGAACCTGGCATATAAGCCCAAAGGTTCAAGTTGCCATACTACATCAACACGATGAGATCATATCTACAATGAATAACACGGTAATAGAATACAAGAAGTAAGAACAGAGTAAATTTGTGCATGAAAGAATAACAGAACTTAGATGACTATAGAGAATGAATACACTTGCACCACTCTAACCGATTCTGATCCATGTCACGGTGCCTGCAGTCACTCATCGCGGTTATTACGCTTTTTTAAACCATGTAGTCTGTGTCTACCAACATGGCTGAAACCAACAGTCACAGGCTTCATCAGTCGGTCCTCTTTTCTGGCTTGATCGCCTCTTTACTTCTTCCATCCTACTCCTCAGCTAATAATGCGGCTAGTTAGGCGGCTGTCAGGCATACGGAAAACTTGTGCCAACCATTTCAGTAGATGAAGGTTTAAGACCTATTCAACAAATTTGTTATTTTTTCACAATACTCTGTACCCAATGCCAATACTGCTTGTTTGTTGATTTCATGATAAAATGGTGAACCTTCGAAGCCTAGTATGATCATAAATCATGAGTCTGTATATTAAGTATTAACCAGTGTTCTGGGTGACTAGCTGTTATTAATACAGTTCTTTGCTTTGTGACCACTAACTAGCTTAGGTTGTTTGACACTGGGTGAAATTCGTTTTGATGTCAAGTAACTAGATAAAATCAGCAAAATACTCTTACTGACTAAAGTTTTATTCTAACAAGTGAGCATATACATTCTTAATGAATTCGATGTCTCTCATAAGATTCAAGTTCATATCACCTACTGGCTTAGAGTTGATTACATTTATGATATAATACAGAGTTTTAAAGGCTAGAAGACTCAGATTCTAAGGTATTAATCGATTGTTGCCAACTATGTTGTATTATTTTATTTAAGCATCTTATTCATTATTCACCATTTCTCGTGAATATTTTACAACAAGTATTTACTCTTGCGTAACCTACTATAAGTTATTTAGTGTTTATTTCCATGGAAATAATTTCATATGAAAATTTTATTACAGCGGTTGAATATATTATTCATTTATTTTATCACTTCATTATAATGTAATTCGTTTCATTTGTTGGATTGAGCTTCAAGAAACCTGAGTTGTTACATGACTAGCGAGCGAACGCTGAAGACCATGCCTTTTATTATTGTTGTTGTTGGAGGAGGAGGAGGAGCTGGATCAAGGTGTCTCGTTGGATATGTTATGATCTTTCTGGTTCTCTAGATAGTTTTCGCACTCACCTTATGGTTCGTAGCATCTATGGAACTTGAATGATGTCATGATTCTTCCAGACTAACTTTACACAATATAGGAAGAGCCATGTCCGTTTATGTCCACGACCATACCTATGGCAACGGGTTTGAAGTTGGTTAGTCTTCTGATTGTTCGTATTTGGTTAACGCATAACTAAGGTGAATGCAACCCTCAGTTAACGATTGTTCCACTTGTTGCTAACTAATCTTATATTTGATATAAAATATGTTATGCGAAACTACAACTCTGTTAGAATATTTAGGGTAAAACTGTGAAATAATGGTTGAATATACAACTATAAGTCACTGAATACTGACATGGTCGTCGCAATGTTAAGCATTGGTCACAATATCTAAAGGATTAAATTATAGTCGCATTATAATACTGAACAATCTCTTAGAAGTAATGTAATTTCTAATAGAAATATTTTATCTCATTACAATAATAATAATAATAGGTTTATTCAATACTATTTTTAGTACAATGTGAATTTTCAGCATACAGTGGCTGGTAACACCAAAACTATGTAATCGCTTCACATATTATATTAAACGAAAAAAGACCTCTTTAATGTTAGCGAAACATGTAAAGACAGAAGTAAATGTTACACGAAGATAAGTAACATTCGGTGTAGTCTTAGTTGTAGAATCTTCACTTTTACAAACATCGTACGAATGCCCAAGAGCATCTAGGTCTTTTTCATGTCTAACATTGGAACTGACTGTTTAATATTTGGAGAGGTAAAGTTGATGACCATTCAAACAAGACCATCGTTCAACATTCGTTAACAAAGAGTTCATTTCATAATAATTTAAGGAAGAAAAAACTGGCATACAAATAGTAAGATAATCTGCTTATTTAACACTGGTATTTTCATATAAGAGGGCAAGCCATTCATGAAAAGTGTGAAAAGAACGGACAAGAACAGAACCTTGAGGCAAACCAACTTTCGTTAATAGGTGAGTGGAATACTTTCCTTTGTACTAAGTATATTGTTCTCTACCTGAGAAATAAGAACACAGACAGTTGATTATGTAGCTTTCTATGTTCATATAGTGGAGTTTATTTAGCAACACATGTTACCAACCACCATGATATCTTTACTTAGATATAACTGGATTACTTACTATAGGTTGTAGACCTTTTATAAACGTGTATAAGTACGCACTCCGATTTCGGGACACGATTATGCAATTAGAACAAAACAAAAGACGAAGAAGTAACTTGTTGAGATATTTGGGAAAACGTAGTAGCCCAAGATTCCAAACAGGCCGCCAATAGTCATCTGTTCATATGTTAAACTCATATCTACATTTTTTCACTAACATCTCCCTAAACAATTCCATATATAATTGTTAGCAATAAAAATATAATTACAATGAAAATACTTATAATATCATGATACCTATCACTATCTATTGTTATTTATTTCATTTACTATAATTTCTATCCACATTTTTTATCATCCACATACAAATGAACCAATTTACTTGGAACATATTCAAACTATCAGTATATACATTCAAGGAACCAAGATAACAATATCATCATACTTAACATTTTATTATGTATATAATGTAAACATTAGAAATATTGTCTCTTAATGAAGAAACATTTAAAAATATTGACAGAATGACATTTTTATGTATGTTCATGTGTATGTAAAGTGGGGGGGGGGGAGGGGAGATATGGAGATGGGTTGTGTTAAGTGGATAGTGTGTATATTTTGTAACCTACTACTGAAACTACCTAGAAACTATTATTATGTTTATTTTTTGATTATAGTAACCTAAACCAAAGAAATTGAAATTTACTAAAATATATAAATTTCAAGTTGTTTTGTTTTTATTTTTATTTATTTTTTTGTTTTTGAAAGTAAACACAAAAAAATTTATCTGTTGTTTGTTTGTTTGTTTGTTTGTTTATTTTCTTTCTATTTTTCCAAATTGAAACATTAAAGTTTCACTGTTTACTAATGATAAATTTTTTAATAGAAACTAATCTATTGTAACCATTTGACATTATTCATTATAAGTGAATTACAGATTGATGAATATTTCTTTCTTTTTTTTTGGTGGTGGTGGGGGGGACGATGGGGGTGGGTTTTTTGATAGATTAGAAACTTATTTACACTTTTAATAATGTTATATACTACTTTATTAGTAGATATCAGTAGATTTTTTAGTGTTTATTTAATTTAATGAAATTGATGTGTAAAGTAATTAAACAATTAATATAGTTTATAAACGTTTTCCACTCATTGTCATTTTATTGGTGTATATACATTAATGAAATTCACTAGATTGAAGAGACTTATCAATATGATCTAAAATAATTTGGTAAACTAATGAAATTCAGAATTCTGAAACAATTAATCTATTTACTTGATTGAATTAGTCATAGATTGATGTTGGTAGGGTACCATTAAAAAACCAAGGAGGATAAGACACTTGTTTCATCGCAGTGTTGGACTCGTCAAAAGGTTAAACCTTTAAATTCTGCCTCAAATGGCATCAGGTTGATCAACGTCATTGTATGCTGTGGCAAACGGAATCATTTGAAACTTGATACCAACCTTCACAAACCACCTCAGTTCAATAGCCACAATCAGCTTACTAGTAACTAATATCAGAGTGTTACTTAAGTTCTAATGAGAATTCGTGGCTGATGGAGTTCATACTTGTCTAGAGTGAGAAAGTTATCATCGATGATAATGGATGATTATTGCACCATATTATAAATTGGTTGAGTCCCTGGAGCTGAATCTAAAATGCACACCATTGAGAACGAAACAACTATCCAGGGTTCCTTAGTTTTTAATAGTACCCTACCAACATCAATCTGTGACAAATTCAATCAGCTAAAATTAATACCGATCTTCACAAACCACCCCTATTTTATAAGCCTCTTTGATAAATTTTGATAATGCGAAAGGAAGATGAAAATTATCAGAAGTGTGTGTATAAAAACAATTTGTGCTTACACTAAGCCTACCCTGATAATGTTCATATATTATTCAGAATACATCGCACAAATATACATCACAATGGTCTGTGATAAACTTCGTCGTCTAATCACATTATCAAAATAAAAAAAATACTTGACAGGTACTAGTTCGAAAATCATCAGTTTTGAATTCTCCTTAGTATATATCAGCCAAACAGAATAATATGATGTTGGATAGTCAAAAGTAGTTTAGAGAAAATCCTACTTAACTAGTAATTTAAACCCATATTAGTGTAAGATATTACTATAGAATTATTAGTAGAATAGCTTAAACTCTACAAGAAGTGTTAATTCCTTTAAGATTTCTAGTACATTCACTCTTCACTACTTGTAACCATTTACCATAGTGAATATTTGAAGCAATAATTATACAAAAACGTGTATCTTAGATTGGTTATTCCCAAGTGTAGCTTAGCTATATTAAAGCCATAGTGAATTATAACTTAAAATACAATATTTATAGCTATTTTATACTATTATGCAATATCTGTTCAATAATTAAGTAGAGGAATGATTGAGAATTTAATGAATGATACTTTCCGTAGTAAGTGAAAATATACCGTATTATATTAACCTCTACAATGACAATGAAGCATGCATTTTAAGCCACCTTTCTCTTTATAATCGGGCTTCACTCTAGCAACCAATATGTAACCATATATGATAGTTTTATACTTCCAAGATAACAAGTTGCTTTTTTTGAAAATTATTAAACTCTGATTAGTCTCTTAAACTAGCTCATGTACATGCCCATATCCTCTGACAATAAGTATTGAGAAGTATGGTTGTTGATACTTATTGTACATTGTCTGGTATTTTACCTACGATATGATACCTTGACTGATTTCTTGCTGGATGAACTTGTTAGGCTATAAATAAGAAGTTTTACTGTACAGAGTAGTATGTTTTAAGATGCAGTAAAATTTTCATACATCTTCATGAGTTGCTGAGTCAATGTTTTGTGGTAGTTGATGCATATCAGAAAAACATATCTGTCATCTTATGAAAATTATGTCACCGAATCCCATACTACGTTTACAGTACTTATTAGTTACTGGATTTTGAATGCAGTATTCCAACTCATCAAGGCCAATCTTCCTTTATACACACATCACAATATACAGAGTAGACTTGGAGTGTGATATAGTGTGGTAGTAATCTACCTATACACCTAACTTAAGTGGATTCTTCGTAGAAAAAGTTTCACATATGAGAAATCTTTTGAGGAAACAAAAATGTCTGGTCACTATGACTCTATTGGGCCCATCAAGTGCTATCACTTCACAGTAAATCTAAGTAAGTTAGGCAGCCTCAGTAATCTATTCGAATCATGTGAAACGGGATTATTAGTTTGTGTCAGTTTACTGTCCATAAACATGTCTTTATTAGTTGGCAATTTCATCCGATTAGTTTGTTGTTCACTATTTTACTGAATATTAGTATATAAAGCGCTCTCTCATTAGGCTCAGGTAATTCATAATGTTTGTAATATATTTACAAAGTGTGCTATATTTAGCGGTTTCAATGAATTTTTTTCACTTTATATTCAAATATCGTTGTCTTTAAAGATTTCACTTTTAATCGTCTAGAGTTGTTCACGACACTCTGTCATGAACATTTCAGTGTAGCCTACCTCGATACACTGAATAAACACTGCAAATACAGTAAACGTTATGAGTAGAAATTAAAAAAATATCTAATACTCATCTAGGAAATCAACCTGAATGTAATCGAAAATACTGAACGTAACGCACTTATTAAACATTGAAAACATTGAGCATAGCCTGAAATCTGGCATTATTGAATAACAGTTCATACGTAGAGAATATGCTTATTTTGATGCGTATGTTCATTTCTTTCTCTAAAGCACCGATGAAATGTACTGCTTTCAGTTTATTATGAATTATCCATATCGTACTATAATTATAACTAATACTATTGCTACTGTCGGTATTACTACTACTACTACTACTACTACTACTACTACTACTACTACTACTACTACTACTACTACTACTACTACTACTACTACTACTACTACTACTACTACTACTACTACTACTACTACTACTACTACTACTACTACTACTACTACTACTACTACTACTACTACTACTACTACTACTACTACTACTACTACTACTACTACTACTACTACTACTACTACTACTACTACTACTACTACTACTACTACTACTACTACTACTACTACTACTACTACTACTACTACTACTACTACTACTACTACTACTACTACTACTACTACTACTACTACTACTACTACTACTACTACTACTACTACTACTACTACTACTACTACTACTACTACTACTACTACTACTACTACTACTACTACTACTACTACTACTACTACTACTACTACTACTACTACTACTACTACTACTACTACTACTACTACTACTACTACTACTACTACTACTACTACTACTACTACTACTACTACTAATAACAGTAATGGGATAACTGAATTTATTTGTGAACGGTAAGTAACTTAATGCCTTACTGTATGTATACATCAAGCCGATGCATAATTATCGAATTGTTTAATGATAGAAATGATTAATGCCTAATTGACATCCTACTGTCAATAACTGATATGTTTATATTTGTAAATGTAATTAGGACAATCATATTAAATAGTTTGCAGTTATTAGTATATAAGCTATTTACAATTAGGGGGTTTGTGGAGATAGTTAACTGTCAATTTTGATATCACGAATCAGACAACGATTAATCACCTGGAAGCACTTGACAACTGTTTCTGCACAAATTGAGTGGTCCAATGGCAAAGCGTTCGCAGCGGAGCCAGAGGGTCTTGGGTTCGATCCCCGACAAGGTCGTGGTCACTCACTGCTGAGGAGTCCCGTACTAGGACGAAAAAGCTATCCAGTGCTTCCAGGTGATCAATGGTTGTCTGATTCAGATCAGTTCGTGATATCAAAACTGACAATAAGCTATTCACTTAGGAGATGAATTCAGAATACTCATAATTTCCTATTAGATTCAAGTCATATTGATATACCTGAATTCCTTAATTCATACTTTTGAACTACCTCTATATCACACCAGTCTACTAAGAATGGACATATATAAACTGACACTAACCAATTTCAGTCCGTAACAAATCAACAAAAGTTAAAAAATAATTTTTTTTATCAAGCAGATGAATTACATAACCATTCACAATGACGAGATATGATTAGAAACCTAGAAATATATTTCATATGAGGATATACAATATGAACTTTAGATTATCAATAAAGTTAAATGGTTATGTATCACAATGATAGGCTTAACATGTCAATTTCAATCAGTTTATTTGAACAACTGAGGCAGTAGGAGAAGTTATCACCAATGGACACATGTTAAAAAATAGTGGACTGAGTGTGAGGGGTGGGGTAGGGGGTGAGCATTCGTAAAATTCTTCAGGTATTGTTATTTTCATACCATTGCTTTATTATGATTGCTCATCACGTGGATATCTAAATAATTTTAATAATACTTACCTCTCGCCACCCCCCACTCCCCACCCACATTCAATTTACTATTTCTTATCATGTTTCCATTGGTGATAACTTCTCCTACTGACTCAGTTGTTCAAATCAACTGATTGAAGTTGACATGTTAAGCCTATCATTGTGACACTTAACCACTTAATTTTATTGATAATCTGAAGTTCATATTGTATATTCTTTTTTAAAATATATTTTTACCTTCAGCTTGACCATTCCATTTATTGATTCGGGATATTTTGTAGAGATTTATTTTTAAGTTAAGCTGATTGAATTAGTCAAAGATTGATGTTGCTAGGGTACCAGTGAAAACTACGGTACACTGGACAAATGTCACGTCTTAGCAAAGGATTTGTCAGCAGTGCGAACCCTAGATTCCACACCAGATACTTCTGATTGGCGAGCTTCTAACCATCTGCAACACTGGGCAGGTATCCAACAGTAGAATTCCTATTTATGCCAGTTTGTGATATATCGCGAGAATCATCGACTGTCATTAGTGAGAACTCTTTCACTCCCTAGAAATCTGAATCTCGTTAGTCACGACTTTTCACTAGAACTTCAGGAAAATCCTGAAGTTAGTCATTAATAATGTATAACGGATAACCAAAGGTAATAATTTTTCGAGAATGGATATATCCATCTCTCTTATTTAATATATTTTGAATATATAATCAGAGTTCGCCAAGATCTATATTTATTGTAATGATCATTGAATGGAAACTTGATATCAAGAATTAATCTGGAATAAATAAAGATCAAAAGCCAAGATTCACTGGATCAACGATTTTTCCTAGTATAGGACTCAGTAATATTCAAGCTCATGAGCTTTAGGTTTCTCAGCGAAATTTTGAATATCTGTAGAACTGGACCAATCTTCAATAGTATAAACTACAGATTTAGTGGAGGGTGTGCACTACCAAGAAATCGCATACTAGAACGAAACAGCTGTCCAGTGATCACTGGTGTTTTGCTGTGTTCAAACAACATTAATCTATGATTCCCACACACAACTAAACTTAATACCTATCTACACAAAGCCATTTCAATTCAATTATGTTGCTGAATAGTTGTTTGAAACTTTGTAAACATCTGAACAAATACTAACTGATTCTATAATTTAAGCTTATCAAATAACACCATATCCAAAAAGATACTCAACATAATTTGACCATGATGCTTGAATGACTAAAAAATGTTCTGATGAACAATTATTTATATTAAGGATTTCATCATTCGACTCTTAGAGTTCTAAATCCATAATGGTCAAGAATAAATTAAGAGTGAATTAGATTAAATTATATGTTTATGTAGCATCCTTAAAAAAAATAAGTATTTATAAACAACAGTTTGAGAAAGATACTTTGGATCTGTTAGCTAGACACCATCAACAACAACCTTCTGTGTCAGAGAACGAACTACCTCCCAACCGAGGAAGAAATTACGAAAAGATGCTGGAGGTGAATAGTACACACATTGAGGAAATCACAAGACGACCACCTAAATTGGAATCATCAAGTCCAAAGTAAATATGGAAGACTAAAGAACACGTTACGTTGGAAATTGAAGGCAGACGTGTAAAGAATGAACAACACTTGGTGAGAGCTTGAAAGAAAAGCCTAGGACAGACTTGGTTTGAGAATACTGGTCGGTGGCTTATGTTCCACGTGAGGTAATAGGCGTTGATTGATTGATTGATTGATACGCTTAAGTAAATATAAAATTAAACTCAGCATTTACACCGTTTTGTTTTCAGTGATTCAGGGATTTTTCTAATAAATGAGTAAATTGGAAACACTCCCTGAGACATGTAAAACAACGATTTGGTTTAGTGACTTGATCTCTTTACAATAATTTCATGTGTAAACTAAATACTAATATATAATTATAAAACATAGTAAGACAATCGAGTGTGTACTTAAGTTATTGCTAGTATTTTGATCTATAGTCAAAGTTGAAAAAGAATGTCATAGAAACTAGATAGGAAACAGAATGACGATTAGTTCAGTGTTTAGGATGAAATATATTTAGGTCGCTTAATGTGACATAGTGAATTATGAAAATGAACTGAGTAGAAGAAGGACATCGAAATGTAATTATGCTAGTCCGAGTCAATAATGTAAATGAAGGAATGTGCGTATATGATAAATTAAGGCAGAAAATTACCAGCTAAGTCCATACCGAGTTTCTGTCTGTCGATAGTAACAGCTTCAGTGATAATAAAAAGACCAAAATAAATTGCTTCTGACAAATTTCTGTCCACTTTATAAATTACATTGGAAGATGAATCTCTTCTGTTCTGATGATTGTCAGTGAGAAAATGTTTTACACTACTCTTATTGATCTCCTTCCATCAGATGAAAAAGTGCTTTCAAACTCTTTTGGAAAGGTGATGTATTGACTGACCAGTATATCTATCTTGTTACGTATAAGAAGTACAGTGGTCAAATATGATAATCCATCGTTTTAATTGTTGTGTATGAATAATGGAGAATAATTTTCATTAAAACTATCATTTTAAATGTTTAACTATTATTAAAATTTTCAAACTTCTCATCAGGGGTTTTGTAGTTACGCTACACTAATGCTTTCTTAACAGATAGCGGTTCAAATGAAATTTTATTAAAAAAGTTATTTTCACTTACTTAATGAATGTAACTAAATGACCATAAGTTTTGAATATAACGCTAACATGAAACTTTGAAAAAGTTACGGCCGATCTCAGCCTTATGATAGTGAGTGTTTACGTTCATTATGACTTTAAATAAAGCATGAGGTATTGGATTGTTTTTAGTACAACGAAAGAAATATGCATAGTATACCAAATGTTTTTTTGATTTATCAAGGTTCAGTGTTTTCTGTCGACTGTCTTCACCCCCCCCCCACTACCTCAAACCACCTACCATCTCTACATTGTATTAGTGATGTAAAGTCATGTAGATTAGTAGCTACATTACAACCCTAACAATAAAATTCGATCAGCGCTATAAAGGACTTGACAAATATCAAATTAGTCAGCGCAAAGTGACTGACAAGTGCATACATTGGCGTAAAGTTAGCTCACAACTTATTTAAGTAAACCATATTCTAACGATTATGTAACACAGTTACTTGACAACTGACAAAATCAAAACTGTTCTCACGGATTTCTTCATATTTTCGTTTGAAGTTAGAACAGCCTTAATATGTTAATATAAAGTACATGTAGATATTACGTAACTAAGCTATTACCATAAAATATTATCATAATGAAAAAAAATGTATCTTACCGATTTGAAAGATAATAATTGAATTAATTATGAATAAAATATCACAACTATAATAATTAATAAGCTTACTTCTTCTGTTGGTTATTATAGGAAAACTACATTAGATACACCTACGCAAGTCACAGCTGTATCTAAGTGTTTATATGTGTACTCGTAATTATTATCGCCCCACCCCCCAACTCTGTACATTTTAAACATATTACTCGAAATAGATTGTCATATTGTTTTTTTAATATTATTATTATTTTTAGTAGTTGTAGTGGTTGTTGGTGATGTTGATAGTGTTGTTGTTGTTGTACATATGGTAACCATTGCTCTGAGTTATGGTCTGTTTCAACAAAGCAGGTTATTGTTACTATAGTCGAAAGAACTGTAATAATGATCATAAAATAATTAATTTCCACAGACATACATTTCCACACACATACATTTTTCCATATCTATTCAGGTTTTTCTCTACTCGTTTAGCTTCTCATTCATGAAATAATCATTTTTGATTGGTACACTAAGTGAGAAATTGTAGAAAGTGGAGGAAAAAAGTTAAAAAAAAAAAAGAGAATTTTTGGAACAGAACCTTTTATTTTTGTACTTTAATATAGATATTTAATAATTCGTTTTATTTACCTATAGAAATATTTTTAGTACAATTACATAAGCAACTTATAAGCTGGTAGAGAAGTATTGTTCTGTAATCACTGACAATTACAGCATCATATGTACAACTGAATAGATCAATCAATCAATCAATGCCTATTACCACATGTGAAGTAAAGGCCACCGACCACCATTCTCCAACCAACTCTGTCCTCGACTTTCTTTTCTAGCGCTTCCCAAGTGCTCTTCATTCTTCTTATGTCTGTCTCCGATTCCCAACGCAATCAGTTCTTGGGTCTTCTTTTGGCATTTAAGATTCCAAGTTAATGCTTGTCTTATGACACAGTTTGAGGATTTCCTCGATGTGTGTCCTATCCACCTCCAGGGTCTGTTGGTATTTTCTTCCTTGGCTGAGAGGTAGTTTGTTTGTTCTCTATCACAGAAAGTTGTTGCTGATGGTATCTGGCCAACGAGTCAGAAGAATCTTTCGCGGACAGTTGTTTATAAGTACTTGTATCTTCTGAAGGATACATTTCGTATTTTTTCAAGTTTAAGCTCCATGCAACAGAACTGTCTTCACATTTGTATTGAAAATTTTGACTTTAATGTTGACTGACAGTTGGTTTTGAGTTCCAGATGTTTTTTAGTTGTAGAAATGCTACCTGTATCTTGTCAATCAGCGCCTTCACATTTTCTTTAGACTCTACCTGTTTATCTATGATGCTGCCTAGGTATGTAAAGGTTTCAGTATCTTCCAGAATTTCTCCGTCAAGTCAAGTGTAATTGTGATTACTTTGTATGATTTATAAGTTTCAAATACATGACTGCGTCAACTAAATGTCTTGCACTGTCAAGAGTTTTCGATTCTTTTAAAAGGGGACTTTGGGACTATGAGCTTGAAATCGAACTTAGGCTATTCTTTCTGTCCTACCATGGCATTAAACATCATATTGCTTTGTACAAGAAAACAAGTTTAGTATCAAGCGACGTAAGTTCTGATTAATGAACATCATGATCTTCTATTGATTGGCAGTCAAGTGTTGTCCCACAACAATACTAGTATGGGACTACCAAAGAGTGGTAACACTTAATACCGCAAGCATACTAAACATGGGTGATGGGTGGTATCCGATGGTGCGCCAACTGTTTAATCAGAAGCATTATTGTACTGGTCGGCGCGACATGAAAATATTCCCACTTTCAACAATTTATGTTATAGCTCTACAACCGTTGTCTTTTCAAAAATAGGTTAATGAAATAACTAATCAGTGAAATGAACCTACGTCAACCAATCTCGACGCAACTGATTATTAAACTTAATATTTGAACATTTACTAATGAATCATACAAACTCCCTACTTATTATGAATATCTGTTGAAATATCAAATGTTTACTAAAATGTATTTTTACATTATTCATTGGTGGTATATCAGTTCAAGTGTCTGAATTAATTGTTACATGATTGATGAATGAGCAAACAGTGAAACAGTGGTCGCCGTTGATGTTTTATGTGACTGATACTTCATAATGAAATCACTTCAATTTATGGATTTTAGTATCTGATGTACAATCACCTGTTCCAAATGTAGTAAGAAATGATAAGTTGAATGTGCACATGAATTCTTACTAATGTATTTTTTCGTTTGTTATGCTGTACGACTTAATATGAATAGCTAACTCTGTGAACTATGACTTATAAGACTATTTGAATTATTTTAGTTATGTAAGCAATGACCTTAGCTAGACGACTACTTGACGTCAGAAAACAGTTTCGAAGTTTGTTTGTTTATATTATGGGACTGTACTGTGATATTCACCCACGGCACTGCCATGCAATTAAGTTCATGAACTTCTCAATCAACTGATATCCAATAAATGATCGTTTCACCTCACTCCTAACACAGTTACACTTCACTGCATATACAGCCTTATTAAAACTCTAGAATCTTCACATGATGTTAGTTACTAATAAGCCATTAATTAAGATAAACTTGATTATGCATAATTTAAGGTGGATATACTTATTATGTTATGTGTTTATAGGTCATTTATCAACATATAAAACCATAGTAAGTAGTGTTTCTTGCGACCCGTTTCACGTGAATAGTTCCAATTGATGTAGACGTGATTGTAAATAAGTTTCTCCATAAATAATTTGATACATTCTTCCATGAAATACTATTCACTCTTAAACTAAATTAATAAATAAACACAGCTTTCTGTTAAGATACAAGTTGAACACTTCATTGTTTCCCAAAATGAATGTCTACTGAATACAATAATAAATCATGATTACTCTTTCCAAACAATCAATCAATTAATTACAATATTCACCCACTTAAACTAAACAGATATACTACTGTGGTACATCAATATAGATTGTTTCAATAAGACTTGAGATCACTAGACTAACGAATTTATTATTTATTTACAATTAGGGGGGGTTTGTAGAGATAGTTAACTGATTGAGCACTGCTGAGGAGTCCTATACTAGGACAAAACAGCTGTCCAGTGCTTCTAGGTGATCAATGGTTGTCTGATTCAGATCAGTTCGTGATATCAAAATTGACAATTATTATTTATTCATATAGCTTGTATACTTTATTCATTAATAGATCTTTTGGTAACTATCTCAATAACAATCAAATAGTTAAGTTTAACAGATCTATTCAACACACTATACTGTGTGTATTGAAAGTTTTAGGGTAAACAAAATATCCTTCATGTTCAACGAGTTTACTTTATCCTACATCTTCAATCACTTTTTGTTTCCATTTACTTAGTAATTGAGGTATATGTATATAATTATGTAAACTTTTGATTAAAATTTGATCATAAATGTTTTAAGCTGTTCAATTTTGTAGAGTATGGTATGTGTATATATGATCATCATCGAGCCCGGCACATGTATGTGTCGGTACAAGTTGCCATACCTTAAAAGTACAGCAAGATTAACACCGCCACGTTAGTACAAATAGAAGTCACTTAAATGATAATTAAAACTAATATGAAGAAGAGTGAACATATAGAATAGGGAGAAAGTAAAGGAGGGTGGAGAAAAAGCTATGAAATGATTTTGAACTCACAGTTTAACGGAGGACAAGCAGTGGATACACTTGCGCTACTGTGACCGATTCTGAGTCATGTCACCCGCAGTTTCCAACCACTGGTTACGGCATTCAAGAGTACCCCAACTATCTAGTCTGCATCTACCAACACGGCTCAAACTAGCAGTCACTGACTTCATAGACGGATGTCATGTTTCGGTTAGGCGGCCTCAACTCTTCTTTCATCCTACCCCTATATCAGTCATTACTGCGAGATAAGGTAGATGGTGTTTGGGCATACGTTACACTTGTCCCAGCCACGTCAGTCGATGAAGATTCACAACTTTGTCGACTGATTTACCAACTTTCTCTAATACCTGTCGTCTAACCTAATATTGTCTTCTCAGTAATGCAACCTAACGCCAGGGATGTTTCTAAGACATCGACGGTTAAATACCAATAACCTAAGAGTGTCGTTTACTCTTAATACATATATACGTCTTAATATAAGCGTCTCATATCCAAAACAGAGCAAACTATTGTGCAATACACTGTTCCTTCCGTTGACAGACGAATATCTCGCCTACGCCACATGTGATGCAAGTTAACAAAAGCCAAACGAAGCTTTTGAATTCGCACTGAGATTTTGTCAGAGATCAACCCATTAGGGCTAGTCAAACTTCCAAGACAAGTGAAATGGTTGACCAGTTCAACTGCTGCACTCCCTATCTTTAGGTCAGATCCTGACGAAAACCATTGCTAAAGTGAGAGTTTACATCTAGAGGTGGAGAAACGCATTCCAAACATGCTTGTATTGTTGTTTATTGCAGTCAAACGATTCTGCATTTCATCAGCGTCTTTACCAAACGGGACCATTTCATCTGCATCAATTATGGATACATTAAAGTAGAGCTACTTAACATCGTGAATGGAAAACACAAATACAAAAACAGTGAAGTGACTCTTCGAAATCCTAAATAAAAATTGTATTCATCAATTTAGTAAATGTTAATAAGACCGAAGTTACCAAGTGTTACACATAGTGAACATTGAACACACCTTTTTTAAAAAAAATACCGTGATATGTGAGTGACGGATTCCATGAAATCGGGTTTGCCAAGTTGAATGGTTCAATTACTGAGCTTTTATCATCATTCTGAAGTAATTTATTGACGTAAGCTTCTGAATAAAGTGAACTATGTGATTATATCCACACGTGATTCCTAGTATGCTCTGTCAACGTTGTATTTAGTTAAATGATGTTAACACGCGTCGTATCATTTTTCCCATTTTTTTGATTTGATTCATTCTCCTCTTGATCCGATTGTTTACGTTTATGAGTTTCCTAAAGACTCAGTGGTATTAAAAAAGATTTGACGCTGACACAGATTTCTATTACAATAGCAATAACCTAACAGTTCACAAAGTCTACCGGGTACATAATCTATCCTGAATATCAAAATCATTATGTAACACTCCCTTAATACAATCTAATGAGGAAAACTTCCCTAATAACTGTATTTCAAAAGAACGTTTATACATATAAACTTGTCAAAATATTATTTATGTTCAAAAAACTAAACGCAGGAACCAGAACTGTTTACTCTACCATACATGAATGACGTTTTGGAAGTTGCGACCAGATAATTGTGACCATGAAGAGTAGGCATTGCTCCCAAGCTAGCTAGGTTACTTCAATCAATTCTATTCAACCGATGCACAAAATAATGTAGGAAGTGTAACCAAATTTCATCTACAGAATAAACTACTATAGCTTTGAAAAAGATTATATAGAGCAATATGACCTACGTTTTCACCGCCGTCTGAATGGCACATTGATACTAGTCCCCCTAAGTCTTAGCAAAGTTGAGAGGGCTAGAGGAAATCTAAAGCATGAAAGAGTCGCAGAACCTGATAGATTAACCCCTGAGATACTTAAGAACTGTGGTCCAGTTTTATTAGCGAGACTAACTGAGATCTTGGCTAGAATCTGGGAACTGGAAATAATCCCACCCGGCTGGTCTCGAACACTAACAATCCGGGTCTATAGGAAAGGTCCCTTGTGACAATTACCGAGGAATCACTTTAACGAAGGTGGCGTCATTAATACTTCAATAATACTTCTACGTCAAACCAAAGCTCGTAAAGAGCGAGCTCGAGAGAACCAAGGTTGTTTCATACCTGGATGTGGTTATATAGACCACACACGTCGGTAGGTTCTGGAACATAGGCACACTTTTAGACGTCCAACAATAGTTGTATTCCTTGATCTTTAGGCGGCGTTTGACTTTATCGATCGTATGGTTGTGTAGCACTGTGTCACTGGTAGGCGTACCAGTGAAGTACATTAACCTTATACAGAATCTCTGCTCAAACTTTACTAGTTGAGTCAGAGTTAATGGCGGTCTGTCGTCAGAAGTGATTACTTCAAGTAGTGTTCACCAAGGCTGTCTAATTTTTCCATTTTTATTTAATTTTATGATTGACATACTTTTAGAGTTAATATTTTCATCGTCTGACTTCTCTGGAGTATATCTCCTTTCAGGAGATATACTTGCTGACTTAGAATATGCAGATGATATAGTTCTCTTAGGTGAAGATGCTGATAAAATGCTGAATCTTCTGACTACCTTAAGCATCAATAGAAGCATGTTTGGGATGCGACCCCACCCATCAAATTGCAATACGTTTCTTCAGAATCTCTTTGCCTCGGCATCGAAATTAGTGGTACGGAGTGTAGTAGTTGAATATGTTGGCCTCTTCACTTGTCTTGGGGGCCTCATAAGGCTCTCATGGTCCAGTGTCTGATGAAATTTTGGCTCGTATACAGAAGGCTCGATTGGTTCTTGCCAATTCATGTCACTAGGCGAGACATGTGTCCTCCTACCAAAGGACGCGTCTACTGTGCAGTAGTTCTATTCGTCTTACATTGTGGATGTGAAACGTGTACAATAAAGAGTAAGGACATTCGTGCGCTTCTAGTATTCTATCGTAGATTTCTTCGAAGTGTTGCTCGTGTTTTTCGGGACCACTGAGTAAGCAATACGTGGGTTAGGAATAGAGTAGTAGATGAATACTATAAGTCTATTGATGAAATAGAAAATCTTCATCAACTGAAGTGGTTATATGTGTTACACATGCCCAACCGCCGACTATCTTGACGATGCTGTCAGGTGTACGTGTATGCTGAAAAAAAGCTAGAAGCTGACAAGCCAAAACATGATACTGGTCCATGAATTCATCAGGCTGAGTCATATTAATAGGTGCAGACTACCAGGTTGGGGTCCGCGTGGTGATCATAAGCAGTGGTTAGAGACGTTGTGCGAAATGGCTCAAAATCGTTGGAACTGTTGCAGGTACATCCACTTATTGACTTCCGCCAAATTCTAAATCTCTGAATTCATCGAAATTTTTCCTTACTGGATTATATTTTCTCAAATTTTATCTTTGATCTCTAATTCTCTCCTTTTATATTAACTTTTTTACTACTTCCACTACTCTGGGACTTGGTTCGATAATTTCATCTCTATCCGTTAATTGAGGCTTGGCAACTTGAATTGATGTACGCACGTACAAAATTCTACCTTGTTACTGAATGACTGACTGTATCTCAATGTTGATAATCACATCAGGACTCAAAGTCAGTCCGTTTCATGGCAAACACCACTGCGTTCACCACTAGGCTACTGAGTCCTCTCAAAATGCACATATGACAACACAGACTGAACAATTACAGTACAAGACAAATCAAATATTTTCGATTAAATATTTTCAAACTAAATATATAAACCCGTTGTACAAGTGTTGTTGTCTGCATGCAGTCATCTAGTGGTAAACGTATTGATGGTTGATACGAAACGAAATTAATTTAAGTCCTGGTGTGAACATCAACATCAGGATGCAGGTACAATCAGCTGACGAGACTAAAAAAGAACGAGACGCACATCCTGGATTACATTTACCAACTACAACTCAAAATTTACAGTTTTAATTCAGCTATTGAGAGCCATTGAAATAAATGAATGAATGTATATTACTCGATAGTAGTTGTTGTTCTTACTTGTTAGCGTTTTAATAAGAACAATAACTGGTACAACGAATCTACCCGGGAAATTCAGTAAACCAAAACGGCCAATCAAGAACAAGGCTGACATATCAATCACTGAAGTGCATAAACAACGAAAAAAGTGAATAGAACACTACGAAGAACTCTTGAATAGACCAGCCTCACTGAATGTAGTCATCGAAGCAGCAGCCACTGATCTTCCTATAAACACCGATCCACAAACAGTCGAAGAGATCAAAATAGCCATCCGACAAATCAAGAGTGGCATGTCAGCAGAACCATACAGCATACTAGCGGAGGCACTGAAGATAGATTGAGAATCAACTGCAAAGATACTACACATTATCTTCAGAAAGATTTGGGAGGAGGAACATGTGCCATTAGACTGGAATGAAGGATACCTCATCAAGATGCCAAAGAAAGGAGATATAAGCAACTGCGAGAACTACAGAGGCATCACTCTACTTCCAGTACGAGAAAAAGTTTTCAACAGAGTGTTATTGAACCGAACGAATGATTCAGTTGACACCCAACTTCGAGATCAACAGGCCGGATTCCGTTGGGACCGGTCGTTTACTGACCAAATGACTACTTTCAGTTCATTTTTGAACAATCAATTGAATGTAATTTATCAATTTACATCAACTTCCTCGGCTATGAGAAAGCATTTGACAGCGTTGACGTTTTAAAGTCTTCTTCGACACTATGGCGTATCCAAAAAGATAGTCAACATCATACAGAATTCTTACGAACGACCACACTGGAAAATCGTGCATAGAGGTAATCTCACAGACTCACTCAAAGTAAATACCGATGTCAGACAAGACTACTTTTTCGCGTCCTACCTCTTTCTGCTGGTGGTTGACTGGATCATAAATACTGTAACAACTCAAAGCAAGCATGGAATACAGTGAACAACATGGATGCAACTGGATTTTTTGGACTTTGCTGATGACCGAAGTAGCTCATCTATTCTTTACACAGCAGCAAATGCGGATGAAGATGGACAGTGTAGCAGCAGCGTCGGCAGCTGGCTTTCGGTCTTAACATACGTAAAGGGTAAAGCAAAATCCTCCGGTACAAATAACGAACACTAATCCAGTTACATTTGACGGAGAAATTCTGGAAGATGTTAAAAAACTTTACATACTTGAGCCGCATCATCGATAAACAAGGACGGTCTGATGCAGATGTGAAAGCGCTGATTGGCAAGGCAAGGCACGAGCAGCATTTCTACAACTGAAAAACATCTGGAACTCAAAACCAACTGTCAGTCAACCTTAAAGTCAAAATTGTCAATTCAAATGTGAAGACATTCCTGTTATATGGTGCTGAAACTTGAAGAAATACGAAATTCATCCTTTAGAAGATATAAGTATTTATAAACAACTGTCTGCACTCAATACTTTGGATCCGTGGTCAAGATACCATCAACAACAACCTTCTATGGCAGAGAGCAAAGAAATTAGCTTCCAGCCGGGGAAGAAAACATGATCAGAAGTAAGATGTTGATAGGACACATAATAAAATGATCATCATACTGTCGCACGACAAGCACTGACTTAGAACCCACAAGATCAATGGAAGACTCAAGAACAAATTGCTTTTTGAATTGGAGACAAACTTGATGAAAATGAAGAACACTTGGGACTAACTGGAAAGCAAAGCTGATAACATAGTTGGTTGGAGAATGGTGGTTGTTGGCCTATACTCCACATTAGCAACAGGAATTGGTTGATTGATTGTTGTTCTTTCCTAATTCAAATCTAAATGATTTTACTTTGTAAGTTTTCTTTGTTTTCCATTTTCTGGTCACAGTTGTTTTTAGATGTTAAAATGATAGAATGGTTCAGTAAGATAATTTTCTGATGTTACTAAATGATGATACATTTTTTGTACTTTGTAATAGGCAATCATCAATGTGAGTTTCTTTTATCCAGTCGAATAACTAGTAATTGTTATTCGCATTGAACCTGAAGTAGTAACATTCCATTCTGCGAATCAACACTGTAGATAGAAATTGCAGCCTTATCAAAACACATGAAATTTAATTCAGTCAACATAGGTATATTACCTTCTAAAATGTATATGCTATTTATGTTGTTCTTTATACATATTATATTTGACGATTGGAATTTTTGGGGGACAGTAGTTCTTTTACGTACAGATAAAAATAATATTCATCGAAGGTATCTTCGTAACATATGAGATATTTGTTAGCATCATTTAGTAAGAAATGCTGAGACTAGAGGTAGGGTCCTAAGTAAAGGTCGTAAATCAGTTTTTCGGCTTAAAAAATTTCACTATTTAAGGTAGGTGAGATAGGTATTGCATATACTCAACGACACTTTACCTTTATGATGAGTGATGTAGATGTAGAATAAAAAAGGATAGGAGTAGTCAAATTATTAGGTTCATTAAATCACTGACTGTTGGACTGAATCACTTTAGTAATAGTAGATAACATTGTTTAGATCCTCAGGACAGTTGTTATCAATATTTGTCAACTGAGTAAAATACCTTAGAAGTATTCACTCTTCTCCTTCCTTAAATTCTGAGCGTCAAACTTATTTCATAGATTTCTATCGACGAATTCATTTGTTCTTTCGATTATGTTCTCTATGTGTAATCTTTTTTATGACTACTGATAAAGCTACTACTAGGATATTCATTTTGTTAGGTTAACAAAGTGCTCTAACTTGTACTGATCTTCGTATGTGTCAGTGTCATTTATGAAGAAGTTACATAGAAATGCATTTTTATGCTTACGTTGATGTTGATCCACTTAATTAGATATGAATTGAGTTAAATCATAAGTTCTTTTAATGTTTTCAAATTTAACTGAGCTAGGTGGTTTAATCAGTAAGGTATAAATGTTATTCTAGACTACGGTGTCAATCACTTAATTATTCCATAATGATCATGATGACGCTAGTTATGATTAGTATTTTTATATATTTTACACTCCTATTAACTATATTGGTTGATTAAACTTTGATCATGTAATTTCTCTACTTCTTGTAATTAGAGTGATAGAATAGAACAATTCGAAGGTATCTATTACCAATGAAAACAGAGAATGCCATACTTCTAGAGATAAACAGGAAATGTTAAAAGCATAAAAATTCGGAATGTTTTAGACGATTTCATGTTCATAGTTGTTTAAGTACCTATGTCTGTTGTGTTATCTTGCTGATAACTGATGTGCATTTATGTATAAGTGAAAAAAGGCACTTACTTTGTTCAATGTAGTGCTTCCTATAGTTAAAGTAATTTTTTTCTAGATGTTATTAAATTCGTCAGTATTTAATACTGTAGTCATCAGTTTGGATAAAACGTAATGAAACATCAAAGTTATTTTGATTCCAACTGTGTCTTTACGGTGATTTTCTAAATAGTTTTCACGTATAGATGGATGACAATATTTTCTTCAAATTCGAGTAACTTGTGAACATTATGCTCGTTGGAAGACACTTCTGATGACTTTAGATACATTTTGTTTTATATTTACTTAATAAGGAATAGATTGCTTACCTTATAAACGGAGAGGAGGTAGATAAGTAACCAAAACACATCGATTTCAACTGTCAGCCGTTAAAATCACACTGAATACTGTCACTAACCTACATACAGACAGTGTGATATAAACTCGAGTACTTGATGAATGAGATATATTTATATTATCAGTGGAATACTTAGGTGTATTGCTCTACTGCAGTATCCATAGGAAACTTCACTAGAAGTTTAGTGTAAACTCTTTAGAATTCACAGCGAATACTTAAACTACAGACAAATGAAACGTTAATCTATAGTGATAATTTCCATTGCCAACAACAAACCGAGTGTACTTTCAACATGAATATACTTATGATACTGATGAAATGATATAAACTGTAAACTAACTAATTTCCACAAACATCCAAAATATTCACTAATAATACTTATATCCTCATTATTGATTAACTTAATTGGCTTTATATTAGGCGTCAGACAACTATCATTAATTGAAACTAACAATAATTATGCAATAACCATCTATTAATTAAATATTAGTAACATGAAATATCGGATGTTAATTTTATTGATCTAAATATTCTAAGATAAACTATTGATAAGACTATGATTATACAACTTTACTTTATACTACTTCATGGGTGGTTATCTAACTATAGTCAGTTCAGACTATAGACCAGTCAAATTATTTTCATGAATTTCACTTAAACTACTTATATCGCTTAATAGAAAAATTTCATTTAATAGGAAATGATTATCAAAATCAACTTTTTTTTATATACATTAAGTAGTTCAATTAATCCTTTACAATAATTACCTTTTTTTTCTTATCCCTTTCTACTGCACTATTTAAGAATGATAAATGTTTTATACGGATAAATGAATATACTACTTATTTACTAATAATAGAAAGATTATTATTTGAAAAAAAAAGAAGAAAGAAGACCAATTCAAAATAATTTTGTTAGTTTGAAAAAAATACTAGTCGATTGTGTCTATAAATCATGGAAACAATCTATTAATCCTGGAAACTATTCATGATAAATATGATTTTCAGTTGAACAGTTTTAATCATTTACAAAATGTTTAAAATAGAAAAAAAGATAAAATGTTATAAGTAGTATTGAAATAGAATGATAATATTTAAGTTGGATTGTATATGATAAACTGAATCCAAGATGCTCATTTGGTTCTATTTAGAACTTATCGGTTGTATCCCAATGTTGGTATTAACACTGGGATTCGAACCCAGTCCGTTGCATACCAAACGCCAACACTAGGATACTGAGTCCAGACAGTCACATTTGCGCAGCGGCGTTTGGAACTAAGCGGACTGAGTTCAAATCCTGGTGTAAATACCAAGATTTGGATACAGGTACAATCCAACCGACAAGTCCCAAACTGGAGGAAGAATGCTTCCTTTATTCCACTTACCAGTCATAATCCAACTAAAACAATAATTGGGATTTATTATTATATTGAGACAATCCGCTCAGGATACACATATAGCAACAGAAACTGACCAGCTTCAGTTCATAAAAAATCGACGGGAAGATACAAGTTCATCACAATTAGTATGATAATAATTATATTGAATTCCTCGAGTTAAATTATGTTAATAGTGGGATTGTTATCGTCAATCTGAACTAACTACAAATCTTCACTACTATCATAAAAAAATTGTTAGAATTAATCCTATATTCTGTTTGTATTGAAGTGTTTTACATGCAGCATGGTATTAGACAGTGGATAATAAAAGACAAATTTTATTTAATTAGGATAAGTTTGTATTTTCCCGTTGATTTTGTAATGGACTGAAACTGGTCAGTCTCTGTTGCCATATGTGCATCCTGAGCGGATTGCCTCGATCTAGCGTTATTACACAAGTTATATATCTAAGTTGGATTGTGACTGGCAAGTGGAATCCAGGATGCGCGTTTCGTCGTATTTGGGACTCATCGGCTGGATGTACCGGCATCCCAATGTTGATGTTCACACTGGGATTCGAACTTAGTCGGCTTCGTGCCAAACGCCACCACGTTCACTACTAGGGATGCAGGTACATCCAGCCGATGAGTCCCAAATACGACGAAACGCGCGTCCTGGATTCCACTTGCCAGTCACAATTCAACTTAAATAAATATAATAGTTTTGTGTGCTCTTCCTTTTGATTTTAGTCACTTAAATAATCATATATTACAAAAAACTAGACAATATCGAAATTATAAAAATGTGGACTGGAATCTTCTGCACACCTTTCTAAGTTGCTCTGACTACAACAATTTTTTCTTATCTAATAGTCTTATAGATCCCTAGATATTTTTTTTATCAAATTAATAACTCATGTTTACATACGACTGCACCTATCAAACTAAGCAATATAATTAAATCAAATGATTTTTATATACCACTTCATTACCGTATGAAACTAAGACGTCTACAAAAGAGTTATCTTAAGTCAAATGACTTCTCAGCATTTATGGAAATTACCATAAGCTTCAATCAAGTAATAGAAGTCCACAAGTTAAAGGCGATTAACGAAGAATTGTCAGCAATGCACAGTAGTTCCAAGGTACGAAACTTGGTACGGCTGTTCAATAAAGGCCTCAAACCTTCCCAGAATAGTGATATTCTCTACGTTTTACGAGATGGATTAATGATTACCGATCATAATATCATAACCAACCTGTTCAGTGATTTCTTCTCTAACAGGGGCATACCCCTGGAAGAAAATGAGACAGACATTATCAACTTAGCTACAAACCATATGGAATCCGTTACCTTCACTTATGACAATATTAGTATATCCATAAACTCACTTAGGACGACAAGTAGCTATGAAGTAGATGGCATGGCATCCATTTACTTCAAACTCGAAAGACCCAATTTACCATTAACCCTATTAAAGCTGTTTGACCTTTCATTAACAACAGGATCTTACCCTATTCGATGGAAGACCTCATACATATGCCCTCAGTTTAAATCGGGTGATAGAACAAACCTGCATAACTATAGGCCAATAAATCTCACCCCGGTTATCTCTAGAATAATGGAAAAAATAGTATGTGATCAAATGTCTGATTATTTACTCTCCGAAAAACTCATCTTTAATTCCCAACATGGTTTTCTCAAAACTAGGTCCTGTATGACTTGTCACTTTGAATTCTTTAATTTAGTTTTCACCAAACGAAGCCTTGGGCACCTGGTATTAGTATTGTACTTAGACATATCTAAAGCCTTTGATATAGTTAACCACAAGCTTCTTGTAAGCAAACTCTCGTCTTATGAGATTAGGAATCCATTACTCGTATGGTTAAACTCTTTCCTCAGTAATAGACATCAAATAATTATAATTGATTTCACCCTTTCGAAGGCCGAACGGGTTACAAGTGACGTTATACATGGAAGTGTCTTAGGCCCACTGCTTTTTATAGCTTACATAAACGATATATGCAAATGCTTCAGCATGGGTAGACCCTTTTTATACGCAGATGGTCTTAAAATTGTGTACTCATTCCCTCTCCCCCACATGAGTTCGCCCACACATTCAGTGGCGTCGCAGTACGGTGTTCAAAATGGAAGTTAGATCTTAATGCTTCTAACTGTGGTTGGATGTGTTTTGGTGATAAGTGTCTCAGTTTTGATCTCTCCATAAACGGTAGTAAGTTATGAAGGCTTCAGTTAGTAGTTGACTTAGGAGTAAGGTACTCTCATAACCTGTCTTTTACAGAACAGGTCAATATGCAGATATCTAAGTCACATCGTCTACTAGGTTGTATACTACGTAATTTTTGTAGCAACGATTCACGTATCCTGCTATATAAAGTTTGTGTCAGACGTTCGCTAAAATACTGCACCTTTATTCTTAGTAATGTTTCCATTAGGGATACACTCAGACTGGAGTCTGTACAACGTCGCTTTACTCTTCGTATTCTCGAGGCTGATCATACTGTAGACTGTAAAACTAGATGCACTAAGTTAGGACTAGATACCTTATGGAAGCGACGGCTAAAATTAAACCTAATCTTCCTTTACAAAATATTAAACAAATTAGCGTTCTCATCGCCTAATACAATTCAGTTCGAGGAACCTTCTTGCTATAACCTACGCAATTCAGCCTCTTTATATGAATTATTTTACAAATAAGTCCTCGAGAATCTTGAACCATTTGCCTCAAGCCATTCGGGGAACAGATTCACTTCCTTTATTTGTACGGCATGTTAGTAATTTCATCTCTTCTGAAATCTCATTAAAAATGTTTACACCAACTATTGTTTCTAACTCCACTAGCGAAATAATAGGAACTCTGAATGTGTGAGCGCCACTCACCTGTCTTCGTCATATGATAATGTCCTTTCCTTTTAATCAGCCTATAAGCACAAGTGGTATTTCGGAAGCATAAATACTAATCCAGCCCATTAGCATTGTTAACCCCAGAATACCAGTGCTCTTTGTTTTATGTTCTCTCTCCTTTTGTCTTTCCTCTAGTTGTAGAAGATTATGTGCAAGACAAGTATGGAACAAAACTATTGCCTTCTCCTCAACACTCAAGTTCCAAGTACCCTTTATCCTATCTCGCGTCTGGTCATGCTCAGTGATCCATTCCAATAACCCTCAGCAGTCTTTTGGAATAGTAACACATTGGCCAATAAACGCGCGGTACTTTGTCATATATGCAGCATGCTACAGTATATATATTTAGTGTCCTAGTACTGTAAACTTTGTTGCAGTTGGTTTAGTTCTCAATTCAGACCTTTATATGTTATAAAAGTCCTGACAGTAACACTTCGTCGAACTATCTGTATGTATATAAACTCATATCATTCTGATCATGCCTGTAAACTGGCATGCTCTTATGTGTACAATGATACTTGAGAATATAAGCTATATATTTATTTATTTATGATATGCCGGGCACCTAATGAAGATTGGCTATCTTCGGGAACTGTGATTTATAACATTATTTCATTTATTATAACTGTGGACAGTGTTAACATTTTATTTCTATGACTGTTACGTTCCCCTTGCCCGGTTCTCTCGCTTAGTGTATTGATTCTTTGTGTATTGTTTATTATTACAAACTACGTCTACCTATTTAACTCCGCCTGTAGCCCCTAGGGTTGCTGCCGGTCCCAAGCCCGGATAAAGGAGGAGGGTTGGGTATGGGGTTAGCAACCCCATCCCGTAAAACAGCAAACGTGCTAAAAAAACGCTAACCAGTAAAAACCTTTATAACCATTTTTACTCTGCCCTGGGAGTTGGAAGGTATGTTATGACGCCTCATGGTGAAAGCCGAGTTTCTTCGGAAGCCACGAGGCCGATGTCTCTTCTGACAACCAGAGCAACAATTAATATAGGTACGTGGAATGTCCGCACGCTGTGGGAAACAGGGAGGACCATGCAAATAGCTGAAAAGATACAACCTGAAGATACTTGGAATAAGCGAAACGCATTGGGTGCAAGCTGGACAGCAACGGTTATCTTCGGAAAATGTGCTTTTATACTCCGGCCACGAAGAAGAAAACGCCCCTCCACACACACAAGGAGTAGCATTGGTGTTATCCCAAGATGCATGGAAGTCTCTTATAAGATGGGAACCTCATGGACCTAGGATCATCACAGCATCCTTCAAGACGAAGAAGGAAGGGATTACAATGAATGTCATCCAGTGCTACGCACCCACCAATGACAGCCACGAAGACGACAAAGACCAGTTCTATGCGAGGCTGCAGTCAATCATCGAGAAATGTTCAGCCAAGGACCTGACCATTCTGATGGGCGACTTCAATGCCAAGGTCGGAGTGGATAACACCGGGTATGTAGACATCATGGGACAACATGGACTGGGAGAAAGGAATGATAACGGTGAGAGGTTTGTGAACTTATGTGCCTTCAACAAAATGATTATAGGTGGCACCATTTTCTCCCACAAACGTATACACAAAACTACATGGGTTTCACCGGACCACATCACGGAGAACCAAATCGACCACATCTGCATCAATAAGAAGTTTAGAAGGACCATGGAAGACGTAAGAGCAAGGAGAGGAGCCGACATAGCTTCAGATCACCATTTGGTGGTAACTAAAATGAAACTGAAGCTGAGGAAGCACTGGACAACTGGAGCAGCAGTATTACATAAGTTTAATACAGCTCTTCTCCGGGATACTAACAAACGCAACGAATTCAAATTAATTCTCAGCAACAAGTTCCAGGCATTTCATGATCCATTAGAAAAAGGTGGAACTAATATGGAAGACAACTGGAAAGAGATTAAGGGAACAATAACCTCAACATGTCAGGAGGTTTTGGGTCTCAAGAAACAACACCAAAAAGAGTGGATTTTTGTTAGTACTCTGGACAAGATCCAAGAAAGGAGGAACAGAAAGACAGCGATCAATAACAGTCGAACAAGAGCAGAGAAAGCCAAGGCACAGGCTGAATACACCGAAGTCAACAAGCAAGTGAAGAGGAGCATCAGGTTGGATAAACGAAAATTTGTTGAGGACCTAGCAATGACAGCGGAAAAAGCTGCAAGAGAAGGAAATATGAGGCTCTTATACGATACAACGAAGAAGTTAGCTGGGAAATTCAACAAGCCAGAACGGCCAATCAAGAACAAGGCTGGCAAACCAATCACTGAAGTGCATGAACAACGGAACAGGTGGGTAGAGCACTTCCAAGAACTCTTGAATAGACCAGCCCCACTGAACCCACCAGTCATCGAAGCAGCAGCCACGGATCTCCCTATAAGCACAGACCCACCAACAGTCAAAGAAATCAAAATGGCCATCAGATAGATCAAGAGTGGCAAGTCAGCAGGACCAGACAACATACCAGCGGAGGCACTGAAGACAGATATAGAAGCAACTTCAAAGATACTCCACATTCTCTTCAGGAAGATTTGGGAGGATGAACAAGTTCCAGCAGACTGAAAAGAAGGGTACCTCATTAAGATACCAAAGAAAGGCGATCTCAGCAATTGTGAGAACTACAGAGACATTATTCTACTTTCAGTACCAGGAAAGGTCTTCAACAGAGTGTTATTGAACAGATTAAAGGATCCAGTCGACGGCCAACTCCGAGATCAACAGGCCGGATTCCGTAAAGATCGATCATGTACCGATCAAATCGCTACTCAACAGTTGATTGTTGAACAATCAATTGAATGGAATTCACCACTTTACATCAACTTCCTCGACTATGAAAAAGCATTCGACAGCGTGGATAGGAGAATATTATGGAGCCTTCTACGACATTACGGCGCACCCGAGAAGATAGTCAACATAATACGGAATTCTTACGACGGACTACATTGTAAAATCGTGCATGGAGGTCAGCTCACAGATTCATTCGAAGTGAAGACCGGTGTCAGACAAGGCTGCTTACTCTCGCCCTTCCTCTTCCTACTGGTCATCGACTGGATCATGAAGACTGCAACATCTGAAGGCACTCTCGGAATACAATGGACAACATCGACGAAACTAGATGACTTGCACTTTGCAGATGACCTAGCTCTTCTTTCTCACACACATCATCAAATGCAGAAGAAGACCAACAATATAGCAGCAGCCTCAGCAGCAGTAGGCCTCAACATACACAAAGGGAAAAGCCAGATCCTTTGATACAAAACAGCAAACACTAACCTAATTACACTTGACGGAGAAATTCTGGAAGACGTTGAAACCTTTACATATTTGGGCAGCATCATCGACAAACGAGGAAGGTCTGATTCGGATGTGAAGGCGCGGATTGGTAAGGCAAGGGCAGCATTTCTACAACTGAAAAACATCTGGAACTCAAACCAACTGTCAGTCAATATAAAAGTCAAAATTTTCAACACAAATGTGAAGACAGTCCTGTTGTATGGAGCTGAAACTTGGAGAACTACGAAAAGTATCCTACAGAAGATACAAGTATTTATAAACAACTGTCTGCGTAGGATTCTTCGGATTCTTTGGCCAGATACCATCAACAACAACCTATTGTGGCAGAGAACTAATCAACTTCCAGTTGAGGAAGAAATTAGGAAAAGACGCTAGAGATGGATTGGACATACACTGAGGAAACCATCAAACTGTGTCACAAGACAAGCACTGACTTGGAATCCTAAAGGCCACAGAAACAGAGGAAGACCCAGGAACACATTGCGTCGGGAATTGGAAACAGACATGAAGAGAATGAACAGCACTTGGGAGGAGCTAGAACGGAAATCCCAGGACAGAGTTGGTTGGAGAATGCTGGTGGGCGGTCTATGCTCCACTTGGAGTAACAGGCATTGATTGATTGATTGACGTCTACCTATTTGTGTACGAGTTCTCCCCATTCACTACCACTATTTCTTTTGTTCTGTATCAATGTTAGATTTCCGATTGGCTTACTGTGTGGTCTGGTTTTATGTATATATAAATGCATGATTAAAATATAATACGACCTTGGACCTTGGTCTGGTTCTCCGGTTCTTGGTTCTCGCTCTCTCAGTCTTCCTGTTCTCAATTCTGGTTGTCCTATTGTCGGCCTATTGGGGTGAATGGGCTTAGGTCAATCGTGCATTTCTCAACTAGGCACATATCTTATTGGTGTCCGCATCCACCAACCAAAAACATCATGTTTTTCCTTCTTTTCATCGCGTCATAACAATTTATGTTAGGTTTTATTTCTGAGACGAAAACAACTAAGCTTCAATAATCTATTTACTGAAAAAAATATTTAGAATGGATTATACCTGGATTTCGTTAGTTCCTGTCTAATAAACTGAAAATATTCTTTAACCAGAACACCATCTAACCATATACAGAAATCATATTATTGTAGAGGTCTGAAGAAATAATATCCATAGTCGAAAACTCTAGTGGATAATAGTTGCTAAGAAAATCGGATGTAGCATTGTCGAGAAGAAGCCAATCTATTTATGATGCTCGAACTAGATATCTAAATTTAGTGTTTTTATAAGTAGATAAATATGTTTTGATAAAACACTTCTAGATTTCAATTTCTTCATTAATATTAATAAATTACCCAGGTTATATTCGGTAATTGACGCGGAATCCATTCCATACGATGTTCTTCGATTAGGATATTTTACAGACATCTAAATTACACCGACTTTTCTGTTACATACTATGTAAGTTCTATGAACATGATTATATTATCCTACTTTTTGAAATGAGTATTCGACCTCTACTTGGATACTATACTGTTATTATCAGTAGTGTTAATGGAAGTGACTGTATCTTAGACTACTGAACTAGACTCACTAAACATAGTCTTTAATCTTGATGAAAGAGACAGATTAGACTACATCTAGACTACATATAATTACGTTTCTAGAATCTCTGTGTTATAGCCTAAGTATTCCAATGCCAACACCTTTGTAAAATGAATTTTTCGACAATCTTAAAAAGCTTACATAACTTGTCCATGTAAGGCATCTGCTTCCTTTTACATGATCTCTTTTCAAAATATTAATACTCTTTAATCTTAACTACTATGTTCGATGTAGTCGTTGCTATCATATTATTCCTTCTGTTTGTGTATGTTATATATATCCATATCATTTCGACTTCACTACAATTATTTTCAGCTGATGAGAGACCATAAAATAAAATCAATTCATTCTATTGTGCAATAATGTCCCTATTTGTTTTGTTTAACTCTATAAAGGGGAGTGGGGTCATTTTGTATGAAATTACTATGTTGTTTCTAGGTTGTAAAATAACTGAATTAGAATCTGTGAAATTAATAAATTTGTTAAATTCTTCTAAGTTTGTTAATTTTTCTTTATTCAAATTTACAAATGGGACAAAATTACCTTAAATTTACCCCCCTCCTCCCCCCCACACACAATGAACTCCGTCTAAAACCTCCCTACGGTCCACTATCCGGACAAAAGGGGGGGGGTTGGGCATGGGGTTAGCAACCATATCCAGTAAAAAACAAACTTGCTAAAAATAACACTAACCCATCATGTTCATTAAGACAAAAGCTTATTTTAAACAGTTTGTGGATATTTTTCTCAACGAATGAGTATTTCACATTATGACCATAAGTTTAATGACCTAAATTTAGTAGATAAGAAAATTTTATACAGAAACAACTATTAAAATAGCTGTAGAACTGAAATCTAGAGCGATTAGTTGATATAAGAACACGTTATTATTTTTAGCTGTGTATGTTTTATCTAATTCAATGACCTCAACAAAACGGTTACTTAATACCAGCCATTAAGGTATAGCAAACGATTTCAAGATTAATTTTTCATTTACTCTGTACTTTGACTACAAAGTAATTTTGTGACGAGTGATCAATACATCTTGCGGCTGCAGATGCTTACGAAATGTTAAACAAACAAAGTCAATAACATTAAATACCTCAGTATATGAAACAGCAGAGGTCCGATTGCTGCAAACTCTGCGTTCGACAATTTTCTAATCCACGTGTTATTGTCGTACTCCAGACAATTACATTCATGGTTATGCCGCAAACTTCCGCACACTACTGTCAAATAACCGTTTATTCTTTTAGCAACGATAAATAACGGGTATTCACATTTTGGTAACACCATAACAATGGTTATTAAAAACCTAGACAACTTACTTCCTTCTTCCAGGATGATCATAAATTTACTTCTAACTTATCTGGTTAGCTCTCCGGCAGTGAAGCTTGATATATATTTTCGTTACGATACTTATCTCCACATATATTTTCCCATCGGATCAAACTGGTTCACAGTTAGGGTTAGAGAGATCCTTAAAGATGACAAAATTCCATAAAATTTAAACCACAGTACGGATATTCAAGAACTTTAGGTTAACTGTACAAAGGATTTCATTATTTGTATTTATGTTCGTTACTCTCTAAATGGTTTCTTAGTGAATGTTGAATGAACATCTGTTACGAGTGATCTAACACTTAATTCCATGTAAATGCAATATTATTAAATGTAGTCCAAGTCAAGTCAAGTACTTAAACACTATCCTAGACTCTCATGGTGTTGATGTTGTTGTCAAATGATACTTTTGTGTTAGCAAAAGTTTTACTTCCCGTTCAATGTTATGTTTTCGTAGAAATTGGTGTTTCGTTAAATGTATTATGTAAAGGGATCAAATAACTCAGGAATTACTTACATTTTGTGGTTTCTTTGTATTGTTAGTTATTCAATACTGTTCTTTGTAAAGTTTTCTTGAACTTTTGTGAAAAGACTACGCTTTGGTAGTACAGTAAATTGAACACCATATTTGTAAATAATAATATTGAGAAAACAGTGGATATGGAACAGGAGCATTATGGAACAGGAAAAAGGAATTAGTTCACTGTAAGATATAAAACAATTTAAAGCTGATAATTTGAAGATAAATAAAGAGTGAATAAACCTAAACCATTTTAACCGATTCTGAGGGATGTCACCTAGAGTCTCCAATCATTGGTTAAGGTATTCACACACATTCGAACCAAATAGTTGGGATCTACCAACACGGTGCAGATCACCACTCAGTTACTCCATGTAATAGTTCAGTGTTTTAGTTTGATAATCTTCCTTCAATCTTACTTAAATATCAATTATCATCGCTCGTCGAATAAGGCGATAGTCAGACATTCGTAACAATTGTTCCAAACACATCACTCGTCGAAAATTCACAACCTCATCAACTGACTCACCTTCTTTTCCTATTACTTATCGTTTAATACTAGTATTACTTGCCCAGCGATCCTAAAAAAAGGCAAGTGATATCTCTAGGATACCAATAATCAAATATCAATAACCAGTGAATAATCGAAAACAGATCGTATATTAGACGATTTAAGCTGATTCGAACATAACGAATAACACTAATGTACACTGTCTGTATAAAGAATACACATTACAATTACATAATCATATTTACAAATCATTATTATAATACAGAATAACCTCAAATAGATCAAAATGAAAATTTATAGAAAGAATAAATGAAGTAAAATTAGGTCATTGATTATGATGTAACCAGTTGAGAAGATTTAATCGAATGTTGTAGAAAATAAAAATGCAACCGATGAATATAAATTTAGTAACAAATTAACAAATGTACACTAAACGTTAATTAAACTAAAATAGTCATATTATAATAAGTAGTATGATAAAGTATATCTAGGGCTAATATGAATATAAGCTAAACTCTAATAATAAGTATTACTGTACACAATGATTACTGGATGTTGAATAAACTAGTTCAGCTTATGAAGGGTAACATTATTCAAATGCGCTATCAATATACAGGGTAGTTAATGTGTGACGATTGCTTGTTTACGTAACTAATCTGGTAATGACTATGTTTTGTACAGCATGGATTAAAAAGGATACATAAGACTAGCTTGATATGATTTTAGATTAAATTTATGTAAATTAGTTAGCTAAAGTAAATTGAGTAGAATTGAACTAATAGTCAACTTGAATTCATCATCTACAAATGGTTAGTTTATTATTCATGAAACAAACCAATGAATGTTATTTGTTGAGATTAATCTTTGCTAATATTTAAGATTAGAATATCATCTGCTGAATATAAGAAACAATATGTTTGATCATTATGACAGGTACGATGAAAAAACACTAGAGGAGCAAAGAAATTTCTTTTCAATTAGTTTTTCATTAAAGTTCTGTACTAATGTGTATACACATTGCAGTAGCTTCAATATCATTACCAAATAATTGGTAGGAATGTAGGTACATCCAGCCGATGAGTCCCAAATAGGACGAAACACGCGTCCTGGATTCCGCTTGCCAGTCACAATCCAACTTAAATATATAACTTGTGTAATAACGCTATATCGAGGCAATCTGCTCAAGATGCACATACGGCAACAGAGACTGATCAGTTTCAGTCCATTACAAATCAACGGGAAAATACAAACTTATCCTAATTACATATATATGCCCATTGCACAAGTGTGACTGTCTGGACACAGTAGCCTAGTGGTGAACGCGGTGGCGTTTGGCACGAAGTGGACTGAGTTCGAATCCCAGTGTGTACATCAACACTGGGGTGCAGGTGCATCCAGCCGATGAGTCCCAAATAGGACGAAACACGCGTCCTGGATTCCGCTTGCCAGTCACAATCCAACTTAAATATATAATTGGTGGTATGTTACATAATAGTTTTACAAGTTCAAAGATGTTTGCAAAATAATTACAACGCTAATTAACAAAGCAATTAAGACATGAAAGTGAATAAGTTAATTACCTTTTTAAAAGTTTTCAAATGATAAGTGAATAGGTTGGCATACTGTTGATTACATAATATCTATTGAGAAGAAACGGATAATGTAATTATGGGAAAATTTGATGGTTACGTAAGAGTTTAGTTACAATTAAGAGGTGACTTTTTGAAGTCATGACTACATTTGTATAACTTGGTAACAATAATAAAAATAATAATAATAACAACAATAGTAATAATAATAATAATAAGAGAATTGAGTGTAATATGTTGTTTGTAAAGCATCTGGGCATTGGCTATTATGATGGCTAAGAAAAGGAAAGAGGCTGTACAAATTTTTTATGTATATATAGGTCCGGTTTGAGAATGTGGACACCGATAGCTTCTGCTATATGTAGAAGACCTATGCTTAAAGCATAAAGCAGATTGGGATGGGACTCGATAAATGATTTTAAAAGCTCTCTTAACGTCTACTTGATGTTCCATATCAACCAAATGTGAAAGTACAAAGCTGTTTACTTGCCGTAATTGACCTTTACCCATCCAGGCTGGGTAGCGTTCTAAAATTCTATGATGTACTTGCCGAATCGTGCGCCCAATGTAACTGGCCCCAAAGGAGCAGTTGAAGTGATATATATATACATAGATGAGGCGACGATGAGAAAAGTCAAAGAGTAATGTTAATCAAGAATAGCTGATGGGCTACAGCTCATAAACTGAATATTGTTCCATTTCAAACACCATTTCTCTTTAAGACTTTCAAATTCTCAGATATATATAAATATGTAATGGTTTATATTTCATTTGTTATTGAATAATATGACTAATTCAGGTAATTCCTAGAGTTATAACGAGATGTGAAATGTAGAGTTCAGTCTTCTCGAGTTTGAGGAAGTTATTCACCAACATCAATGATTTTGATTATGTAACACATTGGTGATCAAAACTAAGTATTCTCTGCGAAAATTGAAAGTAAATGGTTCAATTCCTAAGTAGGAATGTGGACACGCATTACTGAGTTTTGTAGCAGGATAAAATGACTATGAAGTGTCGGTTTTTGGTTGTCGATGGTTGTTTAAATCAGATTAATTAGTTAGTATCGGACTCAGTTAGTTTCTCCTTTCATATGTGGAACTTGAAAGGATAGCCTACGTATTTGCTTCAGTTGCATTGAATCGTAGTTGCCAGTGGAAAACAGGACACTGGTTTTGTTCAAATAAATTTTCAAATATTAAATCAGGGGAAACTTGTATCACATGGATACATAGTGCATAATATACTAGGTTTGAGACTCATTGTATACATTGGCATTGGAATGTATTTAAAAAAAGCATCCAGTTACTTTCTACTATTCACAATTCAGCCCTACTAATACCTACATATTTTCACTCAGTATCTGGAACAATCCCTTCTGTTTGGATATAAGTAAGCACGACTTTGAAAATGGAACGGTTATCTCCACAATAAATCAAAACGACGGAAGTTAGGTCAGTATAAATCAGAATGTTACATTCCAATAAGTTTACACTTTACGATATTCATAGATGAGATTATGGTTTTTTCTGCTAGTCCTATCAAACCCTTAATGTATTTTATATTTGGTTGCCTTCATAAATCTGGGTTATTATTTGATTTATTGATCTTAATAATGAGGTAGAATAAAAAAATATAAAACTGTCCGTGTATTTATACCTTTTGAATGTATATTAGCATTTCACGTTGCTCAGTTACCAATTATTTTATGTAACATAACTGTTTCTGTTATTCTTATTTGTCACAGGCTAATCCTCTTTATGCATCACCAAAAACCAAGGAGCATTGGACAACTGTTTCGTCCTAGTATAGGGTTCTTCGGGAGTTTCTACCAACGGTCCTGTCAATAAATCGAATCTCTAACCTTTAGGTCTTGTTGTAAACGCTTGTTTATTGGCATTACTGCAACTGTGTACATTGTTAAAATTCTTACTTTGATCAGTTCTTGATATAGCGAGACAGTTTTCTACTGTTAATGGAGTTAATTGTGTTGCTCCCGATAAGTTCCTCCATTTTTATACCTTGGTTTAAATTTACTTTAAATTTTAGAATATATCTGAAGTGACTCGCTGTAGGTGGATAGTTCCATAACCACCATTCTACTCGCTGATCAATCTATTGAGCACATTAAAAGCATATAAATTCTTATTTGCATATACATATTAATGTGACTTGTACATATTGATGAATAAGTTACAGTCAAACAACGTATTCAAAGTTTGTCAATGCAGTACATTTTTACTAATAATCTTGAAAAACATTTTCAGCAGATCGTCAAATCTCATTGAATACTTGAAGTGAAACTGGAAAATCTCTAGATTTCAATAGTTTGAAGGCCATCCCTCTCACTTCCTTTCTTTTACAAAGTGATTTGAAATAGTAAACAATCAATGAACAACTGTTTTCGATGACTTCATCATCATCAAGCATTTACAATTATGGGTCCGTGAGAGTTTCATTTAAATGTTGTATGTTGATTTCACCATAACATTACTTTTATTTCAAATCTCTATAGGTTCACAATTATCAATTCAGAAAGTTGTATGTTTGGTAAGTCAGTCTTCCTTGAAATCTAGTTATTTATTGAATCCGTCACAGATTGATGTTGGTAGAGTACCATTAGTAACCAGGGAACACTGAACAGCTGTTTAGTTGCATTATGGAACCCTCAGAAGTGCGCACCTCAGATTTTGCCCCAGAAACTTCCGGCTGGAGGTGGCCTAACACTCTGCAACACTGGACCGGCATCTAGTGGTAGGATTTCCACTTCCATCAATTTGTGATATATGATGCCATATGTGCATCCTGAAAAGATTGCCTCGTTAGTTCATAAGCATTATTTAGGTTGAATTGTGGCTGGTACGTGAAATCTAAGACTTGCGTTTTGTTCTACTTGGGTCTCGTAAACTTTATGTATCTGCATTTCACTATCGTTGTTCACACGGAAACTAGAAAACAATTCGTTTCATACATCCATCTGACGAGTCTCAAATAAAAAAACCAAAACTCTCATTCTGGATTCCACTTACCAGTCACAATCCAATTCAAACAAATATTTTTATATAAAGAATTTCTTATCTTTATAACTTGCGTGTTCTAATCGTCTGAATGTTACCCTTTAGAGTTACCGTGACGGAAAGACACTAAAAAGAATAGAGAACTCGACCTTTACCTTCTTGTTTTGTTTAATCATCACATCATATTGTGAAAAAGCAAAAAAAAAAGTGTATCAACAAAATGACAATAACTGACCAGTTCTAAGGATAATTAAAATCGAAGAAAAAAAATAGAAAAGAGAAATTTGAGCTCAATACACACTAATTTTTTTATTTAAAAAATTTCTTGTTAATTTTGTGTAGGATGGAAAAGAAAGTTTGGAAAAGTTTCTGGGTCAGATAGGATGATGTCGTAAATTGATATGAAATCCATCCATTTGTATTAGTCAGTTGTTTAGTTATTGAAATGTGTTACATCCGACGCTTAGTTCTGTTAATACTGCATTCAACTTCAATTTTCGGATGCTTCGAACATTTGTAATCGTAAATTAGAAGAAAGAAGACTGGTAAGAAGAAAATCATTATTTCTATAGGTGAGAAATGTGGAACGAAATATGAAGGTTATATATACTTTCGGTTTAAAATGGAGTCATCATTATATCTGTCCAATCTGCAGGTTGTTGTTTTCAGCTTTCTCGAAGGGTAATCATATGGATTGTTTGTGGCTTTTTCAGGGCTTTAGAATGCTTAAGCAGTAAACGACTCCTTAACTAGGCGCTTTTACGACAGTATTATAGAATTGAACATAGGACATTCAGGTTTTACAGTGAGCGCTTCAACACTCGACTTTTACGATTTCTTGACGCAATCACGAATTGAATAGTCTCATATTAAAATGAAATAAATGTTTACTGCTTCCTCGTCGTCAATATCTGTCTAACTTAGACCAATTTGTGATATCAAATTCAAATTGAGCAATCTCCCATATATCCATTTACGTCGAAAGATAGGGATGATAGTGATAATCTCATGGCTTTTATCTATACTAGATTAATTCTTTTGCAAAATGCGAAGCTTAAATATGATTGATATAGATAAACAATTGAAAAATTCGGTAATTATTAACTTATTTACTGAATAGGATGTACAACTAAGTTGTAGAGTTACATCGAAAGAACAGACAGACAGTTTATTTTACATATTTTCATCATGCTCCAAACGGTATTCGACTAATGTCATCTGTAAGTATCCGTCTTGAACGTTGGGTATAGTCTTGTTAAAATGGAATATTTCTAAGTTATTTCTAACAGCATATCTTTAGTAGGAAAACCTCTTTCTAGACAGTATCAATAAAAAAAGACAATTAAATAATGAAATCAAATTGAGATGGTTATTTTTGTGGAGACTGGTAGTTTTAACTGATTTATTATTGTTGGCAGGGTATTGTTAAAAACCTGGGAGCACTGAAAAGCTGTTACGTTCGAGTATAAAACTCTTGAGCGATGGTGCAGTGGGTTAGATGCTCGCCCCTGGGACCGAATTTGAGGTACACACTGATGAGAAGTTCCACACTGAAACAAGACAGCTGTCCACTGCTCCTTGGTTTTCAATGCTAACCCAAACATCATCAACATATATGACGAAATGCTTTTCTCCTATTTTATTTTTCAACTATATTGTTTATCAATAATGTTTTACAAATCAACATAGAATATTCAATATCAACTAAACAATGGTAAATTTGGAAATAGTAAACAAATAAATTCGAGAGAGTTTAAATGGAAACGTATATCAATAATGATTGATTATTCAATATTTCAATGTATTGATTAATAAGTGAAATTGGCAAGCATTGCTATCAACAAAAAACTTAATATTGAAATGAGTTGGTTTATGGAGAATGGGATTACGTTTTAGTTGATTGAGTTCGTCACAGATTAGTGTTGGTAGGGTACCAGAGAGCATTGGAACATTTTTTCGTCACAGAATGGAACTTATAAACAGTGTGAACCATAGATTTCACCTTAGAGGCTTCAGGTTAACAAATTTAATTCTTCCCTGATTTTCAGTAGCACTGAACTAACATCAATCTGTGAAAAACTAAACCAATTATAGTGTAATACCAGTATCCACAAAGCCAATTCTGTTCAGTTACAATAGTCAGCTCACTAGTGACCAACTTCAGGATATTCCTAAAGTTCTGGTAAGAAATTGTGACTAGTGGAGTTGAGACTTGTCGGGAGTGAGACAATTATATCACCGATGACAGTGGTTGGTCGTCACGATATGTTACAAATTGATGGAAATTGGAATTCTACCATTGAAAACCTGTTGATCAAGTGTCGTATAGGGTTAGGCGATTTTCAATTTGAAGCCCCCTGGGGCTGAATCTAGGGTGTGAAATGCTAGTAATCCCCCCCCTCATACGAAGACTGAACAGCTGTTCTGTGATCTCTGGTTTTCAATAGTACCATACATCAATCTGTGGAGAATTCGGTCAACTAAAAATTGATAAATTACATTAATAGGTAATTATAATCTATTGAAACAAACATTAATAGGGATGAAATACTTAGTCACTCAGGTTGTATCGATTCCGTCAATATTACAATTATGCTTAGTTAACAAGAGTCAATTAAGATGAAACTTAAATGTAGTGTTTCGTGATAATTTCTTCCTACATTTTAAGCACTGTATTTAAATGATCAAAACTTGAATAACGTATATAAGCAGTTAATCCCATTCTACAAGAAGTTACTAAGTTATTGACAAGAGCTTGAAGAACCTTAACTAGAGACTGGTTAAATTGAATTTATTCTCTTTATCATATAGAAGGACCAGGGGGGAAGGTAGACTTAATAGCAGGCATCAAAATACTGAATAATAAACTCGATTTTGACATACTCTCTTGCGTTTGGTCTTCCAGGACAGAGAATTTACGCAGACACCCTAAAAGTGTCCACAAACCTGGAACCAGCTTAATGCCAGCTGATTACTGACACTTCCATACATTAGGTAGCCATTAAAACTCTTTACTTCAACACATAGATGCAACTCCGTCAGTCGATATATTCGAAAAAAAGGTGAATCAGCTAAGAGATTTCCATTCCCACGACTAACACAGCCAATCTTGCCTTCTGTCCTAACCAAGCTGAAACTGGAAAATTATGAACATAAAAATGAGTTAGTGTATGTGATATCAAATTACTTAGACAACTGGATATATTACAACATAGTCGATACAATTTGACTGAATGTGTACGTAATAACGATTTTGACAGTTACACTGTGATTGATTGATTTCCTAGTATCTGGTTATGCATTAGTAACCAATGTAATATGGTCACAACTTTAGTGTCATTTTCATTCCACCTATGAAGCTTCAATCTGACTTATTGATTATCATCACCAGCAGCAACGTTGAACCGGGCACATACGCCCGTAGGTTCAAGTTCCCATAGCACATTAGCGCTATGAGATTACAGAGGTGACATAATAACAGAATACAAGAGGGAAGAGTAAAGTAAAGGTGTGCAGAAAATAATAATAGAATTCAAGATTTTGGTGAGGTTAAAGACTGAATACACTTGTGCCACTGTGACCGATTCTGAGCCATGTCGTCAAGTGTCTCCAGCCATTTATTGCGACTATCACGCGGACCCCAACCAAATAATCTACATCTACCAACATGGCTTAGACCAACAGTCAAGAACTTTATGGACTGATGCCATGTTTTGGTTTGGCCGTCCCTACTTTTCTTCCATCCTACTTCAACCCTAGCCAACATCGCGCGATGAGGTAGACGGTGGTCGGGCAAGCGCACTACATGTTCTAACTATCTCCGTCGATGAAGGTCAATGAGACTTATTGATATAAAGTGCATTTTTGTCTTAGTATAAATAATCTAAGATTATAAGTAGCCATCAACACTATACACCGTCTATTCAATTAATAGAACAGATATTCTAAGTAATATTCAAACCACGATTACTGACTAACCGAATGGGAATTATTTTGCCAAATTATTTTATCTGCCATAAAGTGAATGCACTACTGGATGGTTTACATTCAGTTCATTAAACTTCATTGTGAACTAACAGTATTTACAGCATAAATATAATACTGTCAACTGAATAGTGAATAATAAGATACTTGAATGGTTGCGTAAATAATGTGAAAACAATAAATTCTCTAGACTGTATTCATGATGAGACAATTAGTTGAACCAGTTACTGTCTCTGTGTGCACACTAAAGGCTACATTAATACATAAAAGACTGTAGCACATTACTCTTGTTGAGTCGTTGTTCACCTTAAGGAGGAAGTTATCTAGTTAGTCATAGTAACAAGATATTCTTTAACTTCCTTACTAATTCAGTGATTGTTGAATAGACTGACAGTAATAGTAATACAATTAATAATCATTGTTAATTAATTGAGTTGGATTGTGGCAGATAAATGAAATCCAAGACGCGTGTTTTGTCCTGTCTGGGACTGGTCATCTGAGTGTACCTGAACTCCATTTTTGATGTTCACACTAATACTCAAATTCTGTTCGTTTTGTGCCAAACACCACTACATTTACCACTAGGATACTAAGCCAAGATAGGCTTACTTTTACAACGAGTGTGTATACATATAGTTTGAATATAATTACTTTTTCTTGTTGATATGTCAAGGACTGAGTTTAATCATTCTCTGTTGCCATATATGCATCTCAAGTGAATTGCCTGAATATACTCGTTTAACACGAAACAAAATATGTTGAAGTTCGATTGCATGCGTCAACACTTAGATGTAAGTATATTCAACTGACTAATCCTAAACAGAACGAAATACGTGTCCTGAATTCCACTTTACATCCACACTCTAACATAATTCTTATTTGTGAAATATCAATGCTTTAAAATAATCAGGTCAAGCAGCACATATAGCAAGCTATTAGATTTGGTTTATAATGAAAATACATAGGACATAATATAAACATGTATATATTCATTTATAATTGTTCGCCATAGTAACAATAACACTGTTCAATGATAATGAATCAATACAATGTTGATTATTACACTAATGAATTAATTGAATGAAATCATTGAATTATGTAACAGTAATATATCTTGATAATAGAGCTATTTGAAGGGAGACGTAAATGAGATGTTCGAAACATTCATTTTACAGTTTGAATAGTTGCTGTTATTGAAAAGCTGAATGGTGTATTCAGTTTAGAGACTTGTAAGATAATATTAAAACAAAGAATAGAAATGAAAAGCTTAATTTATACCATATTTTAGTAGGTATGCTTCGTTCTCCCTACCTGGTTTTCATATTAAACTATGAATAGTACTAAATGGATCCTACTATTCAGTTCATGTTTATTTTAATAAAGGCAATAAAAATTATACGTGAAGAATGTCCTAGATACAAAAAAATTTTACCTAAAGCTTGACCAAAGTATCACTAATAATTAGACGGTAAATAGAGTATAAACGCACTTACAACGTTTACGGTAGCTGGTTGTGGTAGGAGTTGAATTCCACTCAGTGTTATATTGTGAATTACTGGTATTACGTAACCGACAAACTTCAGCTTGCAGTATCCACTAAAACATTGTTGGTGATATATGCCATCAGAACTATTTTTACTTTGAAGCTATTTACTGCTACAAATGTATTATTTCGAGAATCGTACTTATATCCCAGTATTAATCTTTCACCTTTAGTTAGATACATACCAAAAATAAACTTCAGATTGGTGGCTATATAATTTTTACTCAGTAGCTGTATGCGTTAGTATAAACTAATGACTTACGTTCCTTAACATAAACAGTAAGAAATGACGAACCATTACTAACAAACCGAAACCCCATTGGGTATATAGTTATGTTAGATATGCTAACCATCAAATGAATAAGACAGTAGGGTTAACATATATAACTAAGCCACTGGGGACGAACCAGCCATTTCAGCCTGCCATGAACAACGTAGAATCAGACGCATAAGATCATAGGTTGCCATATCACATTAGCATGATAAAGTCAAATTGACAACATAAGCATCATGATCATTTGCTAACAGTAGAGCGTATTGTGAGGATGATTTGTGATAAAGACATCATATACTGTTTACAGTTCTCAAAATTTTCCAAAAGTACAATAATTTGGCAGTATAATGCTGAAATGGCTGTTATTTTAACCGGTAGAAATTTTCCAGAAGGATCTCGCTTCTAGTGTAATATGTGTTGGTAAAATAATCTAGCAGAATGGATTCTTCATTTGATTTTGTCAGTTGATACTGGAACATATCTTTATACGAACAGTAAGATGAACTCCATCTGTAGCTCTCCTAGGGTTACTGCCGGTCCTAAGCCCGGGTAAAGGAGGAGGGTTGGGTATGGGGCTATCATCCCCATCCCTTAAAACCCAAGCTTGCTAAAAAAACGCGAACCAGATTAAACAAGCTAAATCATTAAAACTCTACCCTGGGAGTGGAAGGATTGTTTATGACGCCTCATGATGAAAGCCGAAATTCTTCGGAAGTCATGAGGCCGATGCCCACCCCCACTTCTAACAACCAGAGCAAATATTTTTATAGGTACATGGAATGTTCGAACAATGTGGGAGAGCGGGAAGACAAATCAAATAGCTGCAGAAATGAAGAGATACAACTTGACAATAGTTGGAATCAGCGAAACCCATTGGACTCAAGCTGGACAGAAAGCATTGGCTTCGGGAGAGATGCTACTATACTCCGGCCACGAAGAGGAAAATACTCCTTACACCCAAGGAGTTGCTCTGATGCTGTCCAAAAAAGCACGTAATGCACTTGTGGGTTGGAAACCACATGGACACAGGATCATCAAAGCATCTTTCAAAATAATGAAGAAAGGGATTACAATGAATATTATCCAATGCTATGCACCAACCAACGACGGCAACGACGAAGACAAAGATCAGTTTTATGATAGACTGCAATCAATTATAGCAAAGTGTCGAGGAAAGGATCTGACAATCCTGATGGGAGGGGGACCTAAACGCCAAAGTCGGAATGGACAACACTGGATATGAAGAAATCATGGGACGACAGGAACTGGGAGACAGAAATGACAATGGTGAAAGATTTACAAACCTATGTGCCTTCAACAAATTGGTTATAGGTGGTACAATATTCGCCCACAAACGCATACACAAGGCTACATGGGTCTCACCGGATCATACTACAGAGAATCAAATCGATCATATATGTATCAATAAAAAATTTATAAGATCAATGGAAGATGCAAGAACCAGGAGAGGAGCTGACATAGCTTCAGACCACCACCTGGTGGTTTCTAAAATAAAACTGAAGCTAAAGAAGCAGTGGACAACTGGAGTAGTAGCTGTACAACTGTTCAACACAGGCTTTCTCCGAGACACTGACAAACTCAATGAATTCAAAATAGCTCTCTACAACAGGTTCCAAGCCTTACAAGATCTACTAAAAGAAGAAGAAATCACTATGGAGGACAACTGGAAAGGAATCGAAGAAGCACTAACGTCAACGTGTCAGGAGGTTCTAGGCCGCATGAAGCACCATTATAAGGAATGGATCTCCACTGAGACATTGAGCAAAATTCAAAAACGGAGAAACAAGAAGATAGAAATCAACAACAGCCGAACAAGAGCATAGAAAATCAAGGCACAAACTGAATACACAGAAGCAAATAAGCAGGTAAAGAAGAGCATTAAAGCCGACGAACGAAAATACATCGAAGGCCTTGCAACGACAGCGGAGAAGGCTGCAAGAGAAGGAAATATGAAACAGCTATACGACACAACAAAGAAACTGACAGATAAACATGGTAAACCAGAGCGACCGGTCAAGAACAAAGAAGGCAAGACACTCACTGAGATTGAAGAACAAAAGAATACGTGGGTAGAACACTTTGAGCAACTCTTGAATAGGCCGGCTCTACTGAACCCTCCTGACATTGAAACAGCACCTACAGATCTCCCGATAGATGTCGCTCCCTCCATCAACGATGGAAGAAATCAACATGGCCATCAGACAAATCAAAAGGGAGGAAGCAACAGGACCTGATAATATACCAGTTGAAGCACTCAAGTCAGATATCGACCTAACAGCAAGGATACTCCACGTTTTATTCAAAAGGATCTGAGAGGAAAAACAAGTGCCGGCAGACCGGAAATAAGGACATCTTATCAAGATACCAAAGAAAGGAGATTTGAGCAAATGTGACAGCTAAAAAGAGAGCACATTACTGTCGTTACCAGGGAAAGTCTTCAACAGAGTATTGTTGAACAGAATGAAAGATTTAGTGGATACTCAACTCAAAGATCAACAAGCTGGTTTTCGTAAGGATCGGTCGTGCACAGACCAAATCGTAACACTACAGATCATCGTTGAACAACCACTTGAGTGGAACTCGTCACTGTACATCAGTTTCATTAATTATGAGAAGGCGTTTGACAGTGCAGATAGGAGAACACTATGCAAACTTCTTCGACACTACGGCGTACCAGAGAAACTCGTCAACATCATCCGGAACTCTTACGACGGAACACAGTGAAAAATTGTGCATGGAGGACAACTGACAAATGCATTCCCAGTGAGGATCGGAGTCAGACAAGGTTGCCTAGTCTCGCCTTTTCTTTTCGATTTAGTGGTTGGCTGGATGGATCATGAAGACCTTCACGTCTGAGGGATGCACGGAATTCAATGGACGAGTAGGATGCAACTCGATGATTTGGACTTTTGCGGATGATCTAGCTCTCTTTTATCACATACACACCAACAGATGCAAGCAAAGACAACCAGTGTAGCAGCAGCTTCAACATCAGTAGGCCTGAACATACATAAGGGAAACAGTAAGATCCTCAAGTATAACACAGGGAGCACCAACCCAATTCAACTTGATAGAAAAACTATGGAACGAGTGGATACTTTTACGTACCTGGAAAGCATCATCAATGAACAAGGAGGGGGGTCCAATGCAGATGTAAAGGTAAGGATTGGCAAAGCCAAAGCAGCATTCCTACAGTTGAAAAACATATGGGACTCAAAACAACTCTCAATTAACCTCAAAGTCATACCTTTCAATTCGAACGTGAAGACAGTTGTGCTGTATGGATCTGAAACCTTCAGAACTACTGCAAACATCATCAGAAGAGTACAATTATTTATAAACAATCGCCTACGGATGATAGTGAATGTCTGTTGGCCGGAAACCATCAGCAACAGTTTACAATGGAAGAAAATAAACTAACTTCCAGCCGAAGAGGAAATTAAGATCCGGAAGTTGGAAATGGATAGGATATACATTACGGAAATCATCAGACTGCATCACGAGACAAGCATTAACTTGGAATCCTGTTAGGAAACGGAAAAGAGGAAGGCCATAGAATACACTGAGTTGAGAATTGGAAGCGGATATTGAAAAGATGAACAGCAACTGAAAACAGCTAAAAAGGATTACTCAGGACGGAGTTCAATGGCGAATGCCGGTGAGCGGCCTATGCTCCTCAGTGAGGAGTAACGGGCATAAGTAAGTAACAATAAGATGGGCCGTATGAAACCCAGGTAGTTAAAACCGCTGGGTTGGTAGTTTGTTTGGTTAGAAAGTTGGCAGAAAATAACGAGTTTTTCATAAACATGCAAAATAAAATAGAAATGGGTAAGTAAAAAAAGGGTTCAACCAACCAACTAATGTCTGCTACCTTACGCGAAGCATAGGCCGTCGATCACCATTCCCCAACAACCTCTGACCTCAAATCTCATTTCCACTTCTTTACAAGTGATATTAATTCTTTTCAATGTTGGCCTCCGACTTCCGGCACATTATTTTATTTGATCCTCCTCATTTCCATGACAATTCCGAGTTAGGCTATGCTATGAGAAGCAGTTTTATGATTTTCTGAATGCATGTCTTATCCACTGCCAATGCCTTTTCCTGATTTCTTTGTCAGATAGATTTTGATTGGTTTATTATCTCCATCAATAGTCTGTTGGCTATAGTGTTTGACCAACGAAACCTACTTAGACAGCTAACAAAGGCAGCCGTTTTTAATTACGATTACCTTTAATGATATTTTTAATACATCTACAAGTTTCATCTCCATACAAGTGAACTGTCTTGACGCTTGTATCAAGAATTCTGACTTTGATGTTGAGAGTTGTGTTTAATTTGCAGATGTTCTTTAATTCTAGAAATGCTACTCTTACCTTACCTGTCTACTATCCAAGTATTTAAAACATTCCACATCTTCTGGAGCTTCTCTATTAAATGTAATTGGATTAGTGTTCGTTGCTTTGTATCCAAGGGTTCCGATTCTTCCCATGTGCATGTTGAAGCCTATTGCTGGCTGCAGAGGCTGGTGAAATAGTGACCGTCTTCATCTTCATTTGCTGTGCGTAGGAAAGAAGATCCAGGTTGTCTACGAAACCCAGATAGTCTAGCTGCATTCACGTTTTCTACTATAATCCGCGCTTCAGCTAGAGATATTGAGGTTTCATAATTCATTCCACCACCAGAAGAAAGAGAAAGGGTGGGAGTAAGCAGTCTTGTCCAAAACTAGTCTTTTGTTAGATTGAAACTCTGAGCTGTCGAGAACAATTCTTCTGTGTCGTAAGAATTTTACATGCTATTGACTACCTACCATCTTAGATACACCATCAATCAATCAGTCATTGCCTGTTACCCCATTTGGAGCATAAGCCGCCCACCAGCATCCTCTACTCAACTCTGTCCTGGACTCTCCTTGACAGCCCTTCCCAAGTGCTCTTCATTTTCATCATGTCTGCCTCCAATTCCCGACGCAATATGTTCTCTGGTCTTCCTCTGTTTCTTTGGCCCTTAAGATTCCAAGTTAGTGCTTGTCTTGTGACACATTTTGATGATTTCCTCAATGTGTGTCCAATCCACCGCCAGTGTCTTTTCCTAATTTCTTCCTCAGCTGGAAGTTGATTACTTCTCTGACAAAAAAGTTTGTTGTTAATAGTATCTTGCCAACGGATCCGAAGAATCTTACGCAGATAGTTGTTAATAAATACTTGTATCTTCTGAAGGATACTTTTCGTAGTTCTCCAAGTTTGTAGTTTCAGCTCCATACAACAGAACTGTCTTCACATTTGTATTGAAAATTTTGACTTTAATGTTGTGTCAGATAAAACTCCATTATATTCTCCTGTAGACTCCACGAACTTCTTTTTTATTGTTAAGGCAGTTGATGAAAGTCGTAAGATTCACTCAACTGATTGTTCAACAATGGTCCGTAGTGTTACGATTTGGTCTTTACATGATCGATCCTTATAGAAACTGGTCTGTTGGTCTTGAAGTTGGACATCGACTGGATCTTTCATTCCATTCAACAGCATTTGCTTTAAGGCTTCTCATGGATACATTCTTTTCGAGTTACTAAAGATATTCATGTAGCGTATGTGTGTGTGTGTGGGAGGGGGAGGGTGATTGATGGATTGAAGTGTATTGTAATTTCTCAGAGACAAACTAAAATATTCACGAAAGTATAAAGTATCAATTAGATTGATTAACCATGTAACTGGTGAATATTTACAACAATGTATAGTCACAAGTGATATTTTAATCCTCTTTCCAAATATTATCTATTAATCTATCGAATAACTAATCAGATGATATTGTACTTACTCATCAAACTGTTGTATCACGTACGTGATAACTTGACTAGCCGGAAACAACTTTAGCACTCGAACGTCTTGAACCCTCCTAGCAGCAAATTCAAAAGACGAGTAGACAGGAATCTTTATTTCAGTAAAATGGAGAGAGTCAGTTGTGCACTAAATAATCGTATATTTATAGTTTTCTGAAACAATAAAATCAGTATTATAATCCATCCAACTCGAACTAAGAAGTTTCAACTGTTACCCAATCAGAAGGAGCCACGTTGAGATTCTAGAAGGTTCTACCGTCCAGTGACTGCATGAAATATCTTCGGCTTTTTCAAGGGTTCTGGAGGCTCCACTGAAGTTTCTGAAAGCCGTCCCAACACAAACCTTTAATGAACTAATCTATTAACGATAATCAAATATAATGCAATTCAATAGTAATCTGTAATTTATCAATATGTTTATGTTTAGTTTTGTTTCTTTGTTACTATAGAAATCAAAGTAAATTATTCGAAGATGTAACAAACTAATGTCATATGTTTGAATTCAAATACATGATAAATTATTGTAATTCGAATATGTCTATGATGACAATGGAGACAAGCGTAAATATTGTTTTTGATAGGTCGAAGAGTAAGCGATCGACATATAAAGAAATGATAACGAAGTCGAATCAAAATAAAATAAAATCATCAGCATAAGGAAAATAAACAGGGAATTCAGGTTAGTTTGATAGTAGAAGCAAAGGTTGAATAAGCTTCTTTGGTACACGTAGTTCTTATTTCCTGCATGTATATGACAACAGCCTCAGTAATGCATGAATGTTAAAGGCCTACTGAACTTAATAGATTCACATTCAACATGTAGGTAACTTTGAAATAATATTTGAAGTTGATTGAGTAGCCAACAGTCATGGTACTGCTACTGTTGGCTTTCCATAATCACACTGGGGAACTCTTTTGTTAATCAACTGTTGTCACCGTATAACATATAGTATTCGACCACTTAGATTCAAACTAGTTAACTTCGCCCATATATACCTAAATTCGGCTGTCAGTCGTTCTTTATTTGTGGTGAAAACTTTCTGCATTGTTTCTAACTAAGTAAAAATGTTAACGGAGAGAAGGAATATTTCTTTGCAATTAGTTTTCATTGTTGACTATGTATGTAATGAGAGTGGTGGTACGAATTTCGTCTAGATGTACAAATTTAGTTTCTTTGATGTGGATATTGACAGGTTTCGCTTGACGTAATAGACGTATGCGTAAGCCTTATAGTAAATGAATTGGGACATGACGAATCACTTGGGGGGCATCGTTGATGTTTATTTTACGTCTACTAGATCACTCAGTAAAGCACTTTCAATAGTATTTAATTGTCCCTTTCTTTACTAAGCGGGTTGATGCTTGAAAATTCACTGACAGACTTGTTTGATTGTCGGCTGTATGTAACTAGCTTGAGCAGTTTAATTCATAGATCAACATTAATAGATTAAATTCAGGAAATCCGACTTTATTTCACGTTGTAATTAAAGATCGATTGTAAAAGTGACAGTGTGATTTAACTTCGAGAAGCATCTTGTTGTGACCGACTAATTCTTTTTGTTAGTAAATCACTTATATCATAGTTTATAAAGTGAATATGTTCACATGGAAACTGTTAGTCTTGTCTTAGCTTTCATAATGTGTGTTAATGAATTTTACACTATATCCGCCTAATTGTTTAGTTGCCCTTACGCGCAGCCTAGGACTTAAATTGTCATTGCACTCAATGACAAATTAAAGTTGAAAAACACAACTTCATATACATCAATCAATGTATGTACCCCCCCCTCACGTGGAGCATTGGCCCCCCCCAACCAGCATTCTCTAACAATCTCCGTCCACTTTCATTTACAGTTCTTCCCAAGTAGTATCGATTCCTTTCATATCTCTTACCAGTTGCCAGCGTAATGTGTTTTTCGGTCTTCAACTTTTCCTTCCACCTTGAGGATCACAAATTAATGTTTGGCTTGTGACGCTCCTTAATGATTTCCTCAATATGTGTCTTATCCACCCCCCTACCGCCTTTACCTGATTTCTTCCTCAGATAGATTTTCGTTGGTTTATTCTGTGACGGAGTAGGTTGTTGCTGATTGTGCTTGGTCAACGGATCCCAGGTATCTTTTGCAAACACCTATATACACATATATGTTACTAATTGATCACAACTATACACATACACATTTCCAAATGGGATCTGCCTGATTTTTTTTCTACATTAAACAAGTGGAGAAGTGATTTGGTTCATTAGCGTTACACATAACTTAGATTAATTCACCCTGAAGAAGCTCATACTATGTTGTCACATTGAACGTTTAAATGGTCAATTTTCGATTGATGAGATAGTTTCAAATATGATTTATCCTTCTTATAAATGATTTTTTTCTAACTGTCTCACCATCATTCTAGAAAACATCGTCAATTCTTATTTCAAGTAGAACATTCTAAGAGCTTGAATTAGATAACACTGTACTTGGTCTACATTGGATAGTTGAGAACCTTCTCCTCCCACCTCCCCACTTCTCTTGGCAAATCCACTCTCAGTATGGTTTGCTTTATCCACCCCCTCAAATCCACCTAGTGACTTCGAATAGACATTGAACTAAGCAACCACTTATTTTAATACTGAAGTTTGATACACCTAGTCTATGTCTTGTCAAGGATGTGGCTGCATCAATGTTAACTAGGCAAACCAACACTTTCTCGTTTGCTCACGTTTTCATGTCCATCTCACCGTTATTAACGAATCCAACAACCTGAAGTGATATTTCAAAAAAAAGGCTTTTTATTATAACATTTAGAATATTTTTGTCTTTCATTTACAATTTTCAAATTCACAGTATACAGATCATTGTCTTCTATGATTGTAATACGGAAATAGTTTTATCATTGTTAGGTTTCTTTTATTTTAATAGAATGTAATAAATACTACTTTATTGTTTATTGATGAATTGATAGGGATGATATAGGAAAAGTTACAAGAATATTAATTCTCTAAGCGGATACCTTCTTTTACAAACATTGGACATCCGTCAGAATTGAATCATATACAAAATGATTGATGTTTTCACAATGGATTTAGTAGTTTACAAACTACATCATGTTGAAGTATTAATGATTATAAATGATAGTTTATAAATTAGATGGATTGTTCATGAAACTGCTTCTATGACTTTAATCTTATTAACTGTTATCATGAATATGTTACTTATGAACTATAATGACCATCAAGATTAAAAACAGTAAATGAGAGAATAGTTAAGAGTAGTCGAACATAGTCATCTATATTTAAGATATCCTTGACTTGATCATCTACTGATTACAATCTTGGTCAGCTGACCTTACATGCTATATATAGTAAACCGCCAGATAGTCTCCGTATATTTTCATGCTCTGGATCAGTAAGTTCATCAGTCTATTGAATGTGAAAAGCACATCTGCTAGTCCGATTGGCATTCGTCTGAACTGATATAGTTTTCGGCCCATAGTTAAAGCTATCTTGTACTTGTCACTTGCCTTTTTCATCATCTGTTACACATCCTGACCTTAGGTTTCGTACCGTAAACAACTTCCACTGTTGTTAGCGATCTAGGATTTCTGCTACAGTTGGTAATGTGCAACGTCTTCAACCCTGTTATACTGTTTAGCTCTATCTATAGTTCCAGTTGGATTCCTCTGCTAGTTGCACAGCAAGGACTATCAGATTCCTTGATTACCTTATCTTGCATCATTACTTCCACTTGACGATTTATTTCCTTGGGCATAAGTAAGCAAACCTGGCTGACCGGTCTTCAATGCTAATGAGTCTGTAAGCTGCCCTGCGCACACGATTTTTCAGTGTAGTTAGTTGTAAGAATTCCTTATAATGTTAACTATCCACCATCCTAGGTACACCGTAGTGTAGAAGAAAGCTGCATAATGTTTGCCTATCCACCCTAACGATTACTTTAACACAGTCAATGAAATGGATGTAAAGTGGTGAGTTCTCTTGTCCAACAATGGTCCATTGTTTCACGATCTCGTTAGTATACGATTAGTTCCTACAGAGTCCGGCCAGTTGGCTTCAAAGTTAGGCGTTGACTGGATTTTTCATTTGAGTTAATAACATCTATCGAGGGCTTTCTGGTACTGAAAGTGAAGTTGTACCAAATAGATTACGAAAAATTAAAGTCATCAGCAAAAATTGTAATCAAACAACTCCACGTAAGCATTCTTAATCCAAATATGCGAAGGACTAATCGATCTCCACAGGTCGATCATCAAAATTTAATTACACCATGATTTCATTTCTGATTGTCGGAAAACACGTAGGAATGCTCAAGACAGAAAAAGTTATATTGACAAATACAGCTTACTCATAAGTAGTTCAAATCTTTCGGTTAGGAAGAAGAGTATATTCTTATCAATACAATTATTGAGTATGATGGCATAAATAATCAATAATGGTTCTGAGAATTTCACGAAAGAACAACGTTAAAAGTGCGTTACTTAGCAAAGACACCTGCAATAGCTTTTATAATCATTTTCTTAGCTCTTATCTACTAAACTATGAATGTGATGTGGCATGTTTACCTACCTAGGCATCATCATTGACAAACAACTGGAATCAAATGCAAGTATGAAGGCACAAATTAACAAAGCATGGCAAAAGTAGCATTTCTACGACTAAAGAAGAATATTTGCTATTTAAAAGATCAGCCAGTCAACATCAAAGTCAGATTTTTCAATGCAAGCATCAAGACATTTCTACCGCATAGAGCAGGAAATTAGAGAACTACGAAAACCATCATTTAAAAGAAACATGTATTTATAGACAGTCACTTCTACAAGTTATGCACGTCGAATCCGTTAGTCAGACACTATTAGCAACAATATACTGTAGTATAAAACAAACCAACCAAAATCCAGCTGAAGAAGAAATTAGGAGGAGACGCTTAAAGTGGATAGGACATGCATTGAGGCCATCATCAAACTGCTTCTTATGGAATGCCATGACTCGTAATTGTCAAGGCTTAAAAAAAAATAACAAGATTAAGGGACATATTTTTCTGGGAATTGAAAGCAGAACGAAAAATAAAGAGTACTTTAGAAGAACTGGGGGGGAAAGTGGACAAAGTTTATTGGTTAATGGTGATCGACGGCCTATGCTTCACGTATGGTAGCAGGTATTGATTGATTGTAGTATGGTATAATCAAATAATTACCAAACAAGAAGCCTGCATCTTATTAACAGATTTGAGGAGTGAAAAGTATTCAATAAAGAAAATTTTCCTTTCCACAATGTTATTCACTTTGATGATGTGCAGTAGTAATACTTAGTTACATTTTACAAAGACGTGTATATTACAAGAAACTAAAAAAATTCATAACGGTTAATACTCATTACAAGTTGGTCTGATACATCTGTGATTGACGAGAACAAAGTGGTAAAGTTTGGGAAGTTTTAAACAAATGACTAGCAAATGAAGAAAGTATATATTGATGAAACGAGTCTATAGATGAAAGTGATAAATAAGTATGAAGTACAGGTAGAATTTATTACTGTGTTGAGAAAAGAAAGACCATCATAATATAACAGTTGATTATTGAGAAGAAGACGAAGAAAATGACGGTTGAGACTGCTGTAGAATTACAAATTAAGCATACTACTTTCCTACAATACAGATTAAACTTTAAGTTGTGAATTGTTAAGATCTCTGAAGTATGTAACTTCTTGATTTCCAGTCACTTTTCGTATCAATTTGTTAGACTACACTAATAACCGTAGAAAAAAGATTCTACTAAAAAAAACTTAACCAGAATCAACAAGGTATTCTTGAATGAAGCTGTAAATGAACTTATTTAATCCATTTTAACAAACAAACAGAGTAATGCATAGAGTTGAAGTCTGATAATATGTTACTTTGTGAAGCAAATGTTTCTAGTTTAACTAAAGAACATAAAATTATTGATACATACTGGCCAAAATAGGAGGTCTGCTTTCAATACATGCACGAATCATATGTTGGTTATGAATGGTGATGTGAAGTTCAGTTGAGCAGAAGTATTTGCTGAAGATTATTTCGAGACTGTTTTTTTTTAAGATTGCTACTACGATATCTTAATTGAATTGAATGTTAAGGAAAATGAATTTCTATAGTACAATAAGTGGTTTTGTTGCTGTTGCTATGGGTACATAATTTTGTCAATCAACCATGGAGCATAGCGATTGCCAAAAAATATTTTCTTGAGTTCTTACAGTTTGTACTATAACTAATGAAAATTGCTGTCATTAAGAAAAGATTGGAGATATTTGTTATTCATCTCAGAAGAGACCAAGTTTAGAAATTAATATCTTGGCAATACCAGGTAGGTTTTCAGTATGTGGACCTTATAAAAGAGCTATATAGTATTTTTCTCAAGAGGATATTTAAAATATAAAATTCTACGTTTAGTTCTGGTTTACGAGAAGTTTCAAATGGTGAATGGCAGTTAATGGACTTCTTCACTGAGTCATTACCAACAGATAATGCAGGTGTCATCTAAATATGTGTTATCTGAATGAGAACTGTGGATTGCTGATATTTTCAAAAATAATAGAAAAGTCTTTTCGGAAGCCAACAACGAGGTTATTCTTCTCATTATTATCTCATAGGTACCAAATAGACTCTGTGGGTGGGACATTTGTAAACAGAGGAGTAACATCCACTGGCATCGTTCTTTCCCCAGTTATATTAATGTGAGATATGGAATAAACGAAATAGAACCAACCAGCTGCAGAGTATCGATGAAGCAGATTTCTGATTAGTAGTAGAATTTCCTATAACCATTTAACAACATTATGATAAGTTGCATTACTCATATCCATCATAAGTCATAGAGACACGTCTTTCTTGTCCATTTTAGGTGGCTGTATAGTCTGGCTATGATTGGTCCAGATGATCGAAGTAACTTCGAGACAATGGTTACCGATTAGCAATCATTACAAGATACGACAGTGATTACAATCAAAATTGTAAAATTGATGATACCTAACTTACTAACTTACATTCTCCTATTTCCCCTCACAGAGGAGCATAGGCTACTCTCCATTCTACTCTGTCCTCAGAAATCTTTTCCAGCTATTTCCAGTTGCTGTTCATCTTTTCAATATCCGCTTCCAATTCTCAACTCAGTGTATTCTATGGCCTTCCTCTTTTCCGTTTCCTAACAGGATTCCAAGTTAATGCTTGTCTCGTGATGCAGTCTGATGATTTCCGTAATGTATATCCTATCCATTTCCAACTTCCGGATCTTAATTTCCTCTTCGGCTGGAAGTTAGTTTATTTTCTTCCATTGTAAACTGTTGCTGATGGTTTCCGGCCAACAGACATTCACTATCATCCGTAGGCGATTGTTTATAAATAATTGTACTCTTCTGATGATGTTTGCAGTAGTTCTGAAGGTTTCAGATCCACACAGCAGAACTGTCTTCACGTTCGAATTGAAAGATATGACTTTGAGGTTAATTGAGAGTTGTTTTGAGTCCCATATGTTTTTCAACTGTAGGAATGCTGCTTTGGCTTTGCCAATCCTTGTCTTCACATCTGCATCGGATCCACCTTGTTCATTGATGACGCTTTCCAGGTACGTAAAAGTATCCACTCGTTCCATAGTTTTTCTATCAAGTTGAATTGGGTTGGTGCTCCCTGTGTTATATTTGAGGATCTTGCTTTTTCATATATATATTCAGGTCCACTGATGCTGAGGCTTCTGCTACGTTGGTTATCTCTACATGTATTTATTGGTGTCTGTGGGCTAGAAGAGCTTGATCATAAGCAAAGTCCAAATCATCGAGTTGCATCCTACTCGTCCATTGAATTCCGTGCATCCCTCAGACGTGAAGGTCTTCATGATCCATCCAGCCAACCACTAAATCGAAAAGAAAAGGCGAGACTAGGCAACCTTGTCTGACTCCGATCCTCACTGGGAATGCATTGTCAGTTGTCCTCCATGCACAATTTTTCACTGTGTTCCGTCGTAGAGTTTTGGATGATGTTGACGAGTTTCTCTGGTACGCCGTAGTGTCGAACAAGTTTGCATAGTGTTCTCCTATCTTCATTGTAAACTGTTGCTGATGGTTTCCGGCCAACAGACATTCACTATCATCCGTAGGCGATTGTTTATAAATAATTGTACTCTTCTGATGATGTTTGCAGTAGTTCTGAAGGTTTCAGATCCACACAGCAGAACTGTCTTCACGTTCGAATTGAAAGATATGACTTTGAGGTTAATTGAGAGTTGTTTTGAGTCCCATATGTTTTTCAACTGTAGGAATGCTGCTTTGGCTTTGCCAATCCTTGTCTTCACATCTGCATCGGATCCACCTTGTTCATTGATGACGCTTTCCAGGTACGTAAAAGTATCCACTCGTTCCATAGTTTTTCTATCAAGTTGAATTGGGTTGGTGCTCCCTGTGTTATATTTGAGGATCTTGCTTTTTCATATATATATTCAGGTCCACTGATGCTGAGGCTTCTGCTACGTTGGTTATCTCTACATGTATTTATTGGTGTCTGTGGGCTAGAAGAGCTTGATCATAAGCAAAGTCCAAATCATCGAGTTGCATCCTACTCGTCCATTGAATTCCGTGCATCCCTCAGACGTGAAGGTCTTCATGATCCATCCAGCCAACCACTAAATCGAAAAGAAAAGGCGAGACTAGGCAACCTTGTCTGACTCCGATCCTCACTGGGAATGCATTTGTCAGTTGTCCTCCATGCACAATTTTTCACTGTGTTCCGTCGTAAGAGTTTTGGATGATGTTGACGAGTTTCTCTGGTACGCCGTAGTGTCGAACAAGTTTGCATAGTGTTCTCCTATCTTCACTGTCAAACGCCTTCTCCTAATTAATGAAATTGATGTACAGTGACGAGTTCCACTCAAGTGGTTGTTCAACGATGATCTGTAGTGTTACGATTTGGTCTGTGCACGACCGATCCTTACGAAAACCAGCTTGTTGATCTTTGAGTTGAGTATCCACTAAATCTTTCATTCTGTTCAACAATACTCTGTTGAAGACTTTCCCTGGTAACGACAGTAATGTGCTCTCTTTTTGGTTGTCACATTTGCTTAAATCTCCTCTCTTTGGTATCCTGATAAGATGTCCTTCTTTCCGGTCTGCCGGCACTTGTTTTTCCTCTCAGATCCTTTTGAATAAAACGTGGAGTATCCTTGCTGTTAGGTCGATATCTGACTTGAGTGCCTCAGCTGGTATATTGTCAAGTCCTGTTGCTCTCTCACTTTAATAAAACCTAGACGATTCAAATCATCTATAAAGCATACATCCTACTACCATAGTAATCCCAATGAATAAAACCTAATGTCACATATCTGAGACAACTGTGGCTTTTTATATATACTTAGATAGAATTTAATGTAAAGGAAAATATATTTAGGAGTTTGATTCTATGTCATGTATTTGTTATTGGACAAATGGTAGATAAAATTAATTCATTTTTGACCACAAAGTAAGAACATCGTTTATTGAGTTTTATTCAATTAGAAGGATTGTACCTAATCATTGTATCCAGAACGAACCAGTGACAACTGTACAGTTGTCGTAGTAACAAAATTGTAATATTAAACTTATCACAATTCTGTAAGATTTCATTTACACATTTCTATCTTACTAATTACCTTTACATATTCTCGATAAATCCATATCATTATTATACAAACAAGTGAAATCCATTATTCTCTGAAGCTATCGTCTTTAATGAATTTTTCCATCCTGTCACACTAGTTATAAATCTTCATCATATTACGTAATTAGGTTTTCTTTAATAATAATAACGCTTAACCATCTGCACCAATAGTAGAATTCCCACTTCCATCAATTTGTGATATACATCGCGACGATCATCCATTGGTGACAACTGTCTCACACCCAGTAAGTCTGAACTCCACCAGTCACGACTTCTCACTGTAACGTTAGGAACATCCTGGAGTTAGTCGCTAGTGAGCTTATTATTAAAGTTCAGACAGACAGTTACAACGTAGAACGTCAGTTCAAGTTGCCATGCCTCAATTAGCAGATAGAGATTAAATTATCGGATCAAATCCCAGAGTAGGGGAGGTAGTAACAGAGTTAGTATTAATGGAATGGGATAGAAATCGGAGATAAGAAAATATGATCCAGTAAAGAGAAAATTACGATAAGTTCAGAGGCTTAGAATTTGGAGGAAGACAAGGAGTGGATGCACCTGCGCCATTGCCAACGATTTTGACCCATATCACACAAGGTCTCTAGCCATTTATTACGAACGTCACGCGGCCCCAACCAGGTAGTCTGCACCTACTAACATGGCTCAGCCCAACTGTCAACGACTTCATGGACTGGTGCCATGTTTTGGTTTGACCGCCCCTACCTTTCTTCCAGTCTACTCCTATACCAGAAAGCATTGCTCGTCGAGGTAGGCGGTGGTCAGGAATACGTAACACATGTCCTAACCACCTCAGCTGATGGAGATTTACTACTTCATCAACAGACTTACCGTATCTACCTAGTACTCTATTTCTAACCCACGTATTGCTTACTCGGTGGTCCAAGCAAACACGAGCAATGTTTCGAAGACATCTATGATCGAATACCAGGAGCCTACAAATATCCTCTATCCTTAATGGCCATGTTTTACATCTATAAATTAAGACGGATCGAACTGTTGTGCAGTAAACGCGTCCTTTGGTCAGTAGTCGGATGTCTAGCCTACGCCACAGATGACGCAATTTACCAAAAGCTAATCGGGCCTTATGTATACGCGCAGAGACTTCAGCAGACACCAGGCCGTCAGGACTGATGAGGCTGCCATGATAAGTGAAGCGGTCAACACATTCAACTGCCTCACTCCCTATCACTAACTTTGGTGTCGAATCAAGCCAATCCTGAAGTAAAATTTTGCATTTGGGTGGAGAGAATCGCATCCCAAACATCATTACATTCATGTTTAAGGTAGTCAAGAGATTCTGCATTTTATCAGCATCTTCGCCTAAGAGAACTATATCATGTGCATATTCTAAGTCAGCAAGTTTATCTCCTGGAAGGAGGTCAACCCTGGAGGAGTCAGACGATGAAAATGTCAACACTAAAAGTATGTCTATGATTAAATTAAATAAAAAAGGGGAAGGCGGACAACCTTGACGAACACCACTGGAGGTAATCAGTTCTGACGACGATCCGCCATAAGCTCTGACTCAACATGTGGTGTTCGAGTAGAGAGCTTGTATAAGGTTAATGTACTTCTGTGGTACGCCTTTCATTGACAGACATTGCCACGTAACCTTACGATCAATAGAGTCAAATGCCGCCTTAACGTCAAGGAATACAGCTATTGTTAAGCGTTTGAAAGTGTGTCTATGTTCCAGAACCTGGCGAAGTGTGAATATGTGGTCTATACAACCACGTCCAAGTCTAAAACTACCTCAATTCTCTCTAGTTTGCTCTTCACGAGCTTTAGTTAGGCGTCGAAACATGATTGAAGCCAATATTTTGGACACTATATTCGTTAAGATAATTCCACGGTAATTGTCACAGGAGGACTTCTGTCCTTTCTTATAGATTGGAACGATTAGTGTTTGAGACCAGTCAGATGGGATTTCGCCCAATTCCCAGATTCTAGCCAGGATCCCGGTTAATCTCGCTGCTAAAACTGGAATACCATCCATAAATATCTCAGGGGTTAATCCATCGGGTCCTGCTGCTCTCCCTCGCTTTAGGTTCAATTAGGATGGCTATTTTTGTGAAGCCCCTGGTGCAGAATCTGAGGTGAGCACTACTGAGGAGTTCCACACTAGAACGAAACAGCTATCCAATGCTCCTTGGTTTTCAATGGTATCTTGCCAACATCAATCAGAGACATATTCAATCAAATTCATTTTTTTCTTTATCATCCACTTCATTCGGAAACTCATACTCTCTATTATTTCATTTACCAATCAACTATTGAATATTTCATTTCTTAATTTAAAGGTCCATTGAATACAGTGAATACTGTTATTTATACCTTATATTCAATTAGATTTATATCTTTGTTTTAACTCACTAAATAGTATATTCACTTATATAACTTAATAGCAACTATTAGTATGATCATCTATGATAATCTCAGAAGGTTGTTTATCTAAGTATACTGGTAAGATTGCTATGTTTCATTGATATTAACAGATAACATGTAGTAAATTATTTTCGTCTGAGATAATCAACGAGAAACTTAGTTTAACTATCGGTTTCAGAATATTTAGAATGAGTCAATATAGTGTACCAGTAATAATGAGGAAAAGTACTTCGGGAGAAGAGGAGGGAAACTAGAACCTGGGTCACTTAGTTACAAAGTCTACAAATATCCCCACTGAGCTACCTCTTAGTCGGACGGAAGATATCAGATATAATTAGTTCGCTAAAATATTACAGGTACGTCATGTTGACAAGTATCACATGACCTAGAACTTTGATAATTGTCATTATTATCTTGATGAATTTAGAACAAATTGACGGTGTAGGATGTTGTGATTATTCTAAAGTCAAACAGATATCTAGTTATATTTAGGTTGGATTGTGACTGACAAGCGGTATCAAAGACGCGCGTTTCGTCCTACTTAAGACTCATCGGCTGGATGTACCTGCATCCCTATGTTGATGTTCACGCTGGGACTCGAACTCAGTCCGCTTCGTGCCAAAACCCACCGCGTTCACCACTAGGCTACTGTGTCTAGACAATCACAATTGTACAAAAATTATGTATATGTAATTATGATAAGCTTGCATTTTTCCGCTGATCTGTAATGGACTGAAACTGGTCAGCCTCTATAGTCAGTTTCTTCTATCTATGCTGAACTTGTATTTTTCTATCCGTATCTATATTAATGCAGTTCAATAAAGAGAACAACCGTCTTAATTTAGATAGTAGTATGATATCGTACTGAAGAATTTAATGCTTTATTCCAACCTGTTGATGAATAGGACTGTTTACTTTTGTATATTTATTAAATATGTCACTCAGTTTAATGAATGTCGTATAAACGTTTTTGTTAACATTCACCATGTTAGAAAGGAGGTAATTCTATTTGTCATCTTTCGTTTATTAATAAGTTCCTTTTATGAACTGTTCAGCATTTCCCATGTAACATTCGATTCATGTTAATTCAGTGGTCCTATTGGTTACTTACACTTTTAGTCTGCTAATTTTGTTATCCTTTTTATATGGTCACTTTGATTTAAATCATCATGTCAATACCCGTTACCACTGATGAATCCGAAGAAGCCGACCAAGATTCTCCAACCAACTTAGTCTTTATCTTTGCTTTCTACTTCTTCTCAAGTGTCATCCATCCTTTTTAGTGTCTGTCTCTAATTTTCAACATAATATGATCTTTGACCTCCCAAGTTTTTGTCAGAGTTGACGATTCTGAGTTAGGGCTTATTTTGTGATGCAATTTGATGACATCCTCTATCAGCTACCAGAGTGTTTTCCTAATTTCTTCCTCTGCTAGAAGTAGGTTTATTTGATTACTGTATTAAAGGACTTATCATAAAACGGTAGAAGTTTTCCGTCACTCACATCAGTTCACTTCTATTCATAGGATTATTTTAGTCGAAGCATTGCTATGTAATAATTGTTTAACTAAGTAATGAGTGTAAATCGAGTTACTTACTAAAAGAATATCAAGATATAGAAATTTAGGATAAGAGGTCTATCTAAATATATAACATTGTGAATGTTCTCATTTAATAAAATATTGAACTGATTGGACTCATTGTATCCCTACAACACTTATAATAAAATATACTACTACTAATATTAATACTTTTCACACTACTACTACTACTGCAGTAGTTTCACAAAAGTACATGTTTTTGAATAATTTGAAAAGCGTTCTTATGAGAAATATGCCATCTGTAAAATGTAAACATCGTATTTTTCGTTTGGAAAGGAAAAGCCAGAACACAACTAATTGGAGGATGTTGGTCTGTTACCTACATAGGCTCATTTTATAATAGTAATGATACAAAATGATTTAGTATATTTAGAAGATGATTTAAGAGTAATCACCTATAACGTTGAATTTACTTTTTGTACCACTTAGCACTTATTCGTATTGTGCGTTTATAATGATTTTTGAGATATTCAATTTTAAGTCATCTACTTTCGTGAATTGGAAACAGCTATTAAAAAGATGAACAACAACTGGAAATAGCTAGAAAGGATTGCTTAGGACAGAGTTGAACAGAGAATACTGATGAGTGGTCTATGCCTCTCTGTGATGGATAACGGGTGTAAGTAAGTAAGTTTCATAATCGTCAAACGTTTCTCACTTATCATTAATCAAATGAAATAAAGGTCATGTGAAAAATTAGATGATAATTAGTTGTAAAGAAATCCTTAAAGACCTCTTGTCTTTGACGCTTTTATTGATGATGATATCTTATTTAGAAAAGGAAGTATTTCAATCAGTTCATTCAGGATATACTGTACAACAACTTTTAAATATACTAACTGTCTCAAACCATAGTTGTTAATACAAAGTTATCGAACACTTCTATTATATTTCAAGCTGGATGACTGATTTGGTTGATGCTGATTTTATGCGTAATATCATATCTTACAGTTTATCATAACTTTACATTAGTCGGGAAATGTCAATCAAACTGACGATCAAGTGGCGTATTCATCAATGTCATGATTATATTATTATAATTAATCAATACTATATAAGATATATACACATGACATAGTAACGTTTTCTAAAACTTGTCTGTGACATAATAATTAATCAATCACATGTCTTCCTTCAGATGTATCGATTTCATTCCAAACAACATAGAACAGTCTCGTTATATCTTACAACCTATTGTCGGATACTCTCTTCCACAGAAATAACAACAGACCCAAGTACATATCATTACGCTAAATGAATCTACACTATCAAAATGTAACTTTACAAAAGAGAAAATGTAACTTTAAAAATATAATTTAATATACTCAACTGAGGAAAGTATTCATGCAATTATTATCTAAATATAAATTTATGTATATGTGTGTATATATATGTGCTTGAATTGACCTCATTCTGAGGGTAAGTAAATTACATAATCACTTTACATAATCAAGTACCTAAATGATTTAAGCCTGTATGCATATAAGGTGATCGACTGAGATATACTTGTTTGTGGTGAAATTGATATATTGTCTGTTAGGAATAGATTTTGTGATGATATAAAATACATACTTTATCTTCAATATTTATTATCATTTATAGTCTTGATGAAACTCTATTGATTTAACTATACTCGATGTTCTCGTATTGCTTCCTTCTGAAGTATCATTTCTATGTGAATTAGGCTGCTCCAATATATCTGATTCATGATTGCTGGTATTAGGTAGATCAACTCCACTGTCAGCAAAACTTGAAGTAAGCTAGGATAAGAAAAATATATGAACGAATTTAACTACTTTAATAATTTAAAAGTAGTATAAATACTTTCTGTAACAAAAATGGTTGGTGTATGTAGAAATTTTGGCCAGTTTACAACATTTAATGTATTATGAGCTGAATAAAATGTCTTCACCAGAATATGTCATCAACTACCTTGAATCTATAATACTCTAAGAGTAAAAATGCTTCAGAATCAATGTTTCTGTTATATCGGGGGGATTCAAGAAGTATAACTAACTTGAGGAACTATGATTCGAATTCATTTGGATCTTCACGTTGATTTGTTATAGACAAACACTGGTCAGTCTCTATTGCCATATTTGCATCTTTAACAGATATCTTTGATATGGTGGTAGTACACATGTATTGTTATGAGTTGGACTGTGACTTGCAAGCAACTTTCATCCGATTCAGGACTTGTCGGCTGGATGTGCCTATAAATCAACGGAATGATCCAAACACATTCGAATTATATATACATACCGGTTGTAAAACTGTGTCTGTTTGGACTTAGTAACCTAGTGAAGAACGCGGTGGCGTTTGACATGAAATGGACTGATTTCGGATCCCAGAGTCAGCGTCAACATTGGAATGCAGGTACATTCAGCAGGCAGCTTGTACCGATGCACATATATGCCTGGTTCTATGTTGATTATACATACATAGATACATACATTCAGCCAACAAGTCTTAAATAGGACTAAACGCGCCTGCCAGTTTCCTATTGCTATTCACAGTTCAACTCGAAACAATTAATGAATTGTGTTTTAAAGGCCTATTTTAATTGCTTTAGTTGTATGTAAAGTATTTTATACCAATAATTAATATGTCCATTATGTGTGCACTTCCTGATTGGTCCCATCAAAGTTACTGTTGTTCATATATTGTGACTGGCCATATTTTTCAGTATATAACAGGTCTTCTAAGCTGTAAGTGATAAAGAATGTGATATCGATATTCATATAAGTAATGCACCTTCAGTTTGTAGATCATGGATTCTTAATTACTGAGGGACTCGAACGGAACAACCAACAACAAAAGTTTATTTTTGTAGCAAATTCCAGCTACCAATGTAAATCTGATGAAGATATCATTCTCACTGGTATTTATTCTACGTGAATAATCATAAATTTTTTGCAGTTTTTCGAAATAACGACAAACAACCACATCGTAGACTGCTTGGTTAAGGATGATGCAGCAGCGTTAGCTGTTGAAATAAATGATGCTTATTCTAATTCGTAGCATTTACTATGGCAAATCGTATTCATTTGGAGACGAATTCGATATTTCACTTATCTTTAATAAATGTAATGTATTCATTGTAAGCAATAAAATGCCTTCATCTTATACTACATTTCCCGTTTACTGTTTGCCTTCATGAAAAGCATACTGAAGTATCTAAGTTACCAATGTCAACTGGAATTCATGGTGTAAATCAATTACGTAAATTGTTGAAGTCATTCAATATTATTTACCTATGGATGACGTTGTTTATTAGATTAGTTGTAAATATTATGGGCGTTAATAATACACATCATTTGTTGTTTACTACCATGATACCGTAAAGTTGTTTTGCAATACTTAGATGTTTTTTAAATACTGTTTGGTCAATTGGAAAAATCATTTTCTAAACATGAGTTATAACGAATTACAGGAAGTGAATTACGTAATACTAGGTCGAACCAGTATGGATTGTATCTCTTCTCTTTAGATTTTAGATACACCTTATCAACAAATGTCTACTAGCTCTGAACATAGTTGTAGAGTACCTTACCACTAAATATCAAAACAACATGCTCTCGATTTCAAGTTATTTTAACATAATGGAATACACTGCAAATTGGTCAGCAAAAAATAGTGACTATTACGTATTAATCATGGAATATATTACTGAGTGGAGGTGGTTTTGTGGTGATTGGTATTAAGTTTAGTTGACTAAACTCGTCAAGAATTGGTGGTAGTTGGATATCGATGGAAACTAGAGAGCTGTGAACAGTTGTTTTGTCCAAGCATAAGACTAGTCAGCAGTATGCGACCTGTATTCTGCTAGTAGAATCAAACCCAAGGTCTTCAGGTTTACGAACGCCTGATTTGCTGTACCAATGCAGGAGGAGGGCGTCCAATGACAGGATTCCCATTTCCATCAACTTGTGACAAAATGTGCCAATCATCCATTGTCATTGATGATAACTGTGTCACTCTATCACTCACAACTTCTCATTAGTAACTTACTTCAGGAACATTTTAAAGTTTATCACCAGTAAGCTGACTAGCGCAACTAAAGTGGCATTCTAGATATTGGTATTAAGTTTTAGTTGATTGAATTCGTCATAGGAGAGTACTATACTAGAACGAAACAAATGTCCGGTTTCACATAGTTTTCAACGGCATCCTACCAATCTCCAATCTATGACAAATCCAGTGAATATATATCATTTTGATCTGCTATCACAAGTTAATCTAAATTAAACAATGATTATTCACCAAGAAAAATTTGACAGCTATTTAACTCTAATATAAGACTCTTCAACAGTGCCTATTCATAACCCCATCAAGACTCGAACTCAAGAACCCTTAGACTCTACAATTGTACACTTACATTTTCTTTTAAATTTTTATAATGTAGATGATTTGCATTGAATACATTGTATTGATTAATTGTATTTAATTGTTTTTCATAAGATTGTTTATTTATTCTTTGATAGATTTCATTGTATAATTGAATGCTTTTTTCATCATTAAAATAAGCATCTACTTTAATCATATTGTCTATCCATTGTTGTAAAGTTAGTGTAGCTGTTAATTGGTTATTAATAGAATTAGTTGAATAGAATGTTGATATGTAATTGATTAAATTGTAACTATCTTCTATGGAATAATTTTTATTAAACAATTGAAATTGTTGATAATTCAATTCTTCTTCATTATTATTATTATTATTATTATTATTATTATTATTATTAGTAGTAGTAGTAGTAGTAGTAGTAGTAGTAGTAGTATGATACTGATTGATAGGCATGTTAAAATGATTGAAATTAGTATGATCTAATGAATTCATTAATAAACTGTTAATATTCAATGGATATTGTAAATGACGAAATGGTGGTACAGTAGTAGAAAATACATTTGTATCATTTGTAATCAATTCAGTTGATATAGAATGTTGAATAGATTCTATATAAGAAAGAAATAGATTGATACTTAACTATATAAAAAATGTATAATAATAAATTTATGCATTATAATGATAGTTTTATTTGATAGTATGTTTAGTACAATATGTATTTTCAGTATACAATGTTTCAATAAGTTACTGTTTTACCGTGTACATGTTGTGACGCGTGGTTCAGGTCTTTGATCGACCGCAAGATCTCCGTCGTAAATTGTTATCTGTCTCGGTTGACCGCACGCTTCGTCTCCTAAGCTATGATACGACACCCCAGGCTGAAACTACTCGTCAACAGGAACACAAGAGAGAAGACAGGAAATACTGTAAAAACACTTTAATGCAAGAGTTTGATTATGTACAGGAAACTAGGATATATATATTATCATAAGTGTCCTTCAAGCTTCTAGAGAATTCCGTAACCTTCTAGACACAGTAGAGCTAAGACAATTGACCAATCACAGACACAGCACGTGACTTTTCTCTGTCTAGAAGTTTCGTATATAAAGCTATCTGAGCTCTGATTGGACACAATATATCCTATTGATTTCTATGTCATACTGAACTTGTCTCGAGGGCTTTCCTCAGCCTACCCAACAGTACACATTCGATCAAATATACACCATTTCATGAAAGTACCAACACCATCACCACACTTTTTCTTAATGATAGAACGATCCTATTTAAGTTGGATTGTGACTGACAAGTGGAATCCAGGATGCGCGTTTCGTCCTATTTGAGACTCATTGGCTGGATGTACCTGCATCCTAATGTTGATGTTCACACTGGGACTCGAACTCAGTCCGCTTCGTGTCAAACACCATCGCGTTCACCACTAGGCTACTGTGTTCAGACAGTCACACTTGTGAAACGAGCATATATATATAATTATGATAAGCTTGTATTTTCCCGTCGATTCTTAATGGACTGAAACTGGTCAGTCACTGTTGCCATATGTACATCCTGAGCGGATATAATTTTTATTACACAATGAAATTGTTGATAATCAATTTCTTCTCATATTATATTATTATTATTATTGTAGTTCTTTATATTAATTAGTGTATTAGTAGTAGTAGTAGTAGTAGTAGTAGTATGTACTGATTGATAGCTGTAAAATGATTTTGACATTAGTTTGAACTAATGAATTCATTAAAAAACGTTATATTCAATGGATATTGTAAATGACGAAATGGTGGTACAGTAGTGAGAAAATACATTTGTATCATTTGGAATCAATTCAGTGATCATAGAATGTTGAATAGATTCTATATAAGAAAGAAATAGATTGATACTTAACTATATAAAAATGTATAATAATAAATTTATGCATTATAATGATAGTTTTATTTGATAGTATGTTTAGTACAATATGTATTTTCAGTATACAATGTTTCAATAAGTTACTGTTTTACCGTGTACATGTTGTGACGCGTGGTTCAGGTCTTTGATCGACCGCAAGATCTCCGTCGTAAATTGTTATCTGTCTCGGTTGACCGCACGCTTCGTCTCCTAAGCTATGATACGACACCCCAGGCTGAAACTACTCGTCAACAGGAACACAAGAGAGAAGACAGGAAATACTGTAAAAACACTTTAATGCAAGAGTTTGATTATGTACAGGAAACTAGGATATATATATTATCATAAGTGTCCTTCAAGCTTCTAGAGAATTCCGTAACCTTCTAGACACAGTAGAGCTAAGACAATTGACCAATCACAGACACAGCACGTGACTTTTCTCTGTCTAGAAGTTTCGTATATAAAGCTATCTGAGCTCTGATTGGACACAATATATCCTATTGATTTCTATGTCATACTGAACTTGTCTCGAGGGCTTTCCTCAGCCTACCCAACAGTACACATTCGATCAAATATACACCATTTCATGAAAGTACCAACACCATCACCACACTTTTTCTTAATGATAGAACGATCCTATTTAAGTTGGATTGTGACTGACAAGTGGAATCCAGGATGCGCGTTTCGTCCTATTTGAGACTCATTGGCTGGATGTACCTGCATCCTAATGTTGATGTTCACACTGGGACTCGAACTCAGTCCGCTTCGTGTCAAACACCATCGCGTTCACCACTAGGCTACTGTGTTCAGACAGTCACACTTGTGAAACGAGCATATATATATAATTATGATAAGCTTGTATTTTCCCGTCGATTCTTAATGGACTGAAACTGGTCAGTCACTGTTGCCATATGTACATCCTGAGCGGATTGCCTCGATTTAACTTTATTACACAAGTTATATATTTAAGTTGAATTGTGACTGGCAAGCGGAATTATATAGAACGATCCTGGTGAAAAATACGTCATATAACCAAGATTCTTGAACTGTGATTAGACCACAGTTTCTGTATATATTTAAATTGAGAAGAAATTGTAGATAGTTCATTTTTCCAATAAGAGATAAATTGTTAAGACTAAGAATTTCAAGGACAGACATTTGATAAATAACGATTCTTTTGAACGCATGTTGCCAGCTACCATAATATTCGCGCTTAGATGTAATTGAATTACTCATGATAGATTGTAAACCTTTTATAAAGCCTTATGAGTACACAATGCGATTTTGGGATATGATTGGGCAATTACAACAAAACAGAAATTAAAAAGGTAATCTGTTAAGATATTGGTAAATAGTGATAGCTCAGGATTTCAAGCAGACCGCCCATAAGCATATACAATATAGAACCTCTAATAGATGTTCATCAGTCTTAGTTTTCATAACTCCGCACCACAGTAAAATAAACAATCAATTCGTAAAAGTAGTACTTATATTAATTTTAATGATAAAAAGAGATCTACAGAGAACATAAAGAATGTTGTACAGGGCAAAAGATCAAATTGCAGGAAAGGCGGGAAACAATTTAAAACTGACACTTTTACACAAGATAAAGTATGAATGCATCTGTGTAACTGTGACTGATTCAGAGTCATATCACATAGAGTATCCTTATATTAGTCAAGTCAACCACACACATCCGAGCAAGGTAATCTTAATATAACAACACGGCTCAAACTACTAGTCGCTGACTTTACGAAGTCACGCCTTGTTCTAGTTTAACCTCTCCTAACTTCATTTCACCCCACTCCAATATCACTGGACATGGTGCAGCTAGGTAGGTGGTGGTTTGGTATAAGTCGAACGTGACCGAATAACTTCATCCAATGAAGACTTATGATCCTATCAACTGATCTACCATCATTCAACATTACCTAAAGTCTAATCTTATCACTGGTCTGATGATCACAGGAAACACGAGTGATGTTCCTAAGACACTTATTATGGAATTCCAATAACCTTTAAATGTCATTAACTCACGATCGCTAAGTTTCACATCTACACAGCAACAGACAATCGGTTGCTTCGCAGTATATATATTCGTCCTTTAGTTAAGGGATGGCATGCACCACAAGTGACATAAGTTGCCACAGGGTAAACGAGCTCAGAGATTTTGTCAGAAACGAATCTGTCACAGGTTATAAGACTTTCAAGATAAATGAAGTGGTGAACGCACCCAGTTATTTCACACCTTGTCTTTAGTTCAGCTGCTTAAGCAGATCAACCTTAAAGCAACAGATTTCATTTACAGGAAAGAGAAATACATCTTGAACACTGTATTGGTCAATGCTATGTAGAGGCTCTAAATTTTATCAGCATTTTCACTAAACAGAATCATATTATTTGTATATGCTACATCAGTTAGTAAATGTAATGCTATGTGAATCTGTTCCTGAAGATTCAGACGATGTAGGCCTTATTTATAATAGTAAATCTGTGATGAAACTAAACAAAACTAGGGATAGTGAACAGCCTTGACAGACACTACTTAAAGTAACAGTTTTCTATACGCTGCGACTAGACTAATAATGTCCAATTTAAAGGCATTACAGAATCTACGCACTCTTGAAATGCGTCTATCATTGACAGGCACCACCATGGAATCTCTGAGTTTATAAAGTCGAATACCGCTTTTAAGTTGGAAAAAACCATCCTAGGATCTTGTATGCATGATTCGAAAACACACCATATATCCATGAAATGAGATTTTAATGTATAAGTCAGAGAAGCTGGCTAACTTACAACAGTTTATAATTGAAGAATTCAACATGAAATATTTAACTGAATAAACAAATCAGTATAGATTATTGTTTATAGATGCTTTAGATAAAGACCTATTTCACCATTGATATTTACTTCGAAAATATACTTCTACCATACATATTGCTTAGGTTTTGTTTACTTAACGATAAGACATGGTGGTTTTTTGCAATTCACATAAGGGATACATAAAGTCAGAATAAATGACTTTTACAAATTACCTACCTTTATGGTAGTTTCTATTTTTGTTTTATTAAAATAGATTATTCATGTTACAGAACAACTGAATTCATTTAACAGTGATTAATAATGTTATTATTATTACTAATATTATTATTATTATTTTTACTACTACTATTACCGATTCGCCTACTACTAGTACCACTACTACTACCACCACCTCTACTATCACTACTACTACTGTTATTATTACTACTACTACTACTACTACAGGTACTACTCACACTAATACTACTACTACTACTACTACTACTAATGTCGTTATTATGATCACTATCAATAATGATTATTATTAAATGTATAACTATTTACTAATAGTTTACCAATAATTTATAAGCATACAATGTAAACAAACAAGAGAATAATTTAATTTGTCTAATAAACCTTCTAGTTAATGGTTATTACCTTATCACAAGTCATTTGTATACATTATGTTAATGAATAATAATAATAATAATAATAATAATAATAATAATAATAGTAAATTAAATATCATGATGTAAGAAATCATTCATTATGCATATGATTGTTGTTAAGACTGTTGTATGAAGTAAATTGCATTAACTACATGGTGGTCTCATTTCTAATAGATAAATACTTGTTTGTATAAAGATAAATACCTATATAGATATACAAGCTAAACATGGATGCGTTATACTGGTTTCAGTTTGATTATAAACCTGATAAAAGAAATCTACTTAATTTCATTATTGATAGTGCTTTTAACAAGCTTACTTATTGCTGTGAGAAAGAACAACTGCCAGTAGACTGGAAAGAAAGACATCTCATCAAGATACCATAGAAAGGAGATTTGAACAAATGTGAGAACTACAAAGGGACTACATTACTGTCATTACCAGGGAAAGTATTCAACAGAGTGTTGCTGAACAAAATGAAAGATTCAGTGGATACTAAACTTTGAGATCAACAGGCTGGTTCCCGAAAGAACAAACCAACTTCCAGCCGGAGAGGAAATTAGGAAATGTCGCCGGAAATGGATAGGACATACACTGTGGAAATCCTCAGACTACATCACGAGACAAGCACTAACTTGGAATCCTGTTGGGAAACGGAGAAACAGAAGGCCAAAGAACACACTGAGTCGATAATTGGAAGCTGATATCAAAAAGATGAACGACAACTGGAATCAGCTGAGAGGGATTTCGTAGGACACAGTTCGATGCAGTATACTAGTAAGCGGCATATGTTCCTGCCTGAGGGTGATAAAGGTGTAAGTAATTAAGTAACTTACTCCTGTGAGGCTTGTTTCATTAGCTTTATCTTGCTTTATAAGCACACCTCAGAGCATTAATAGATGTGGTTCCTAAATGGTGAATGTTATTTGTTTCTTGATTACTTGAAGTATACTTCGTAAATTTGGTTCATGTTATCTCCACTCAGAATCATGTCTACTCAAAATTATAGGGATCAATTAAAGGACACATTAATAAATGGAAGTTTCAAGAATCCAATAGTTTAAACATGATATTTGAGTGTAGAAATATCATGTGGAATCCTGGAATATATCTCATCACTAGCACTCTTATGACTTATTATTATTTATTTAAAGTGGTTTTTGTAGAATTGTGTGATAAGTTTAGTTGGTTTCATTCGTTGTTTAGTTGCTGTTTAGTTACCGATGGAAACCAGAGAGCTCCGGACAGCTATTTTGCCCTAGTATGGTACTCATCAACAATACACAACTTTGATTCTGTTAAAGGGGGGAAATTGAACCTTCAAGTCTCACGGTGAACGCTTGGCTATCTATACTACTGGGCTAGCCGGTCAGCGTTCAGTGGTAGAATTCTCACCTTCATCAATTTGTGATATAATGAAGGGACCATTGATTGATATTGGTGATAAATATTTTACTCGTTGATTTGTCCGAAATCCATCAGTCGCAACTTCTGTCTAGAACTTAAGGATCACTGTAAAGTTGGTCACTACTAAACTAATTATTATAGTTAAGTTATAGTGGTTTTTATTAGAGATTTACATTTAATTTGTTGCTTTTGTTCGTCACAGATTCACTTCAGTTAAATACCATTAAAAACTGGGGTATAGTACCGCTGTTTTGGTCTAGTATGAAACTCCTGTCTGGCAAATATAATGATCCAGCAATCAATTCCTGTCACCCCTTGTGAACCATACGCTACCGATCACCATTCATCAGCAATCTCTGTCCTCAAATTTTTTTTCTACTTCTAAAGTGATACACATTTTTTCTATGTCTGCCTTCAATTTCATAAGGAATGTTATTTTGGTCTTCTTTGTTTTTTTAGGCTTTAAGGATTCCATGTTAGGGGCGTTTTTGTGATTTTCTCAATTTGTATCCTATCCACCTCCACCCCCCTCTCAGTGTTTTTAATTAATTTCTTCCTCTGCTGGAAATTAGTTCGTTCTTTATCATAGTAAATTGTTATTGATAGTGTCTGACCAAATGATTCAAAGTAGACAACATTCATAGATATTTGTTTACAAGCACCTGTATCTTCTGAATTATACTTTCATAGTTCTTCAAATTTTAACACCCTACAGTAAAACTATTTTATTGTTTGTATTTAGGAGTACAAAATAACTGTCTCACTCTCGACAAGTTTGAACTCTACCAGTCTTAACTTTTCATTAGAGTTTGAGAAACATCGTGGAGTTAGTCACTAATGAGCTTATTATTGTAGCTCAATTTAAATGATTATTTTTGTGGAGATTGGTTATTTCATTTGATTAAATATGTCACAGATTGGTATTGGCAGGGTAACATTGAAAACCAGAGAGCACTGGACAGCTGTTTTGTTCTAGTGTGGAACTCCTCAGCAGTGCACACTCCAGATTCCGAACCAAGGGCTTCAAGTTGACGGTTAACGCCTAACTATCTGTACTAATCGGTCGACATCGAATGGTAGAATTCTCACTTCCATCAATTCGTGATATATATGGCGCGACGATCATCAGTTGTCATCTAGGGTGAGCACTGATGAGGAGTTCCACACTAGAATGAAACAACTGTCCAATGCTCCCTGCTTTTCAATGGTACTCTATCAACATCAATCTATGATATATTCAATCAAATAAATAATCAATCTCCACAAAAATAACCAACCCAATTGAATACAAAATAACTATTCGTTACAGATACTACTTCCAAGAAACTATCAGTAACTCATTGATATGCTTCAAAATAAATTTATCAATAACACAATATATATCATATACAAAAAATAACTATTTACTTTGTTGATTTATAAAAGGTGAATTAATAAAATCATTTGATTTAGGCATAAATGGATCAACTGAATTAGTTGATAGTGATTGATTATGTAGCATTACTTTATTATGTTGTCTATTTAATACATTTCTATTAATTCCTTGATGATTAGATGATAAAGTTGGTGATAATGATGAATTGAATTTATCCAAATGTAATTGGCATTGATCATTGACTGTTGAATCAGAATCAATATGTGAATAGATGGATGATGACTGATAAAAAAGAAAATCAATTATTTAATAGTTATCTTAATATAGCAACATGTATTTAATAGATAATAATACTATAGAATATAACAGAGTAAATTTCATAGTAAATCCTTCCGTTAATTCTTGATGGTATGCTGATAATACATCTTCTGATATAAAGAACATGGGGTAGTTATTAATCAACGTAAATCATATAATAAATTAGGTTTATTCAATTGACTCAAGTTTTATGTCTACATTTGTTATTTTGGGGTAAGCAACTGGAAATTCACAGGTTGTAGAGTCTATTCTTTATGCTATCGTGGCTGTTACAACTAAGCTATATCTAGTTTATCATTCAGTAACTATGGCATTTAAAAACGAAGATGTTTCTAGAATTAGGATTTTACAATTTATAGTCACGAAAATAGACAGTTCTGAAGTAAATATAACATCATTTAGATATTAAGGATAATTGGATATAAATTTACTGAGTTATTCGTAAAATACGAATGGTAATTTAAATTGGATTGTGACTGGGAAGCGAAATCCAGGAAGCACGTTTTGTTCTATTTGGGACTCGACGGCTGGATATACTTGTAACTCAATGTTGATGTTCACACTGGGTTTCGTATTCATTCCTTTTTGTGCCAATAATTCCCAAATAGGATGAAACACGTGTCATGGATTCAGCATGCCAGTCACAATCCAACTTGAATAATACTTATGATTAATAGCTATGTTTAGGCTATCCGCTCACGATGAACATACAGTAACAGAAACTGACCAACTTCAGTTGATAACAAATTAATGGTAAGATATAAGTTCACCCTAATTACGTATGGTAATGTTAAAATAATCATCATTATGTAACTTGTGAAGTGTAAACGACAATTGAAATAAACAACGTTACTAATCAAATATATATAGGTATCTCTGTATATGGATAAACTAGAAGATGGGGGAGGGTAGCAGAAAAATTACAATTAGATCAAGTAGTTGTTGCTAAAGATAGAATTCTATTTATAATAAAATCGATGACGTAAGACTTTGTAAAATGCAGTAAATGATAATCAAAATACGTCACATAGTAACAATAAAAATAAGAAGACTTTGGATCATATCATTCGCTTATTCTCAAAAGGGTTACGAACTAAGTAGAAATTGGAAGAAAAGCTACAGTGATATTCAAACTCATTCTGTGTACCTTGATTAATAATAACAATAACAATAGGAATAACAATAGTGATAATAATAATATGGAGATTTGTGAGTAAAAACAGTATTATTTGAACAAGGTAAAGTCGTCGTATGATTAAGGTGAAGATTAGCTTAATAGATTTTGCGTCGGGCATGGTAAGAGAATAGTTTGGACGTTCTTCTTCTGTATGCACAGTTCTGGCCTCTTGACGTGTATAGCTAACGCCTTTGCCGTTTTAATGACTTTGAGTCTAACTGGTCTTGGCACATAACTATTTACACAAAATATTGTTGCAAATGACTGATTTATGCTAACCGCATGACCTGTTTGAATCAGGTGAGCTAGTATTGAACTCTTAGTGCATCTGACAACAGCTTTGATTTACCACATTGGAAGATGCTCACGGAGGAGTACATCCCTTGAGCATCTTCAAATGTATTTTGCTCCACAGGAACTAATAGATTCAAGATGAGATGGCAAGCCTAGGCTATTTATCCTTCATTCTCGGTGTCACTTAAGGGCGGGTAAAAAACACTAGTTGTAATTTCTTTGCGTTAAATGTTCTCCGAATGGAATAGCATAACCTTAACGTTAGCATTTTGCCGGGTGTGTCCTCTCCCTCAATGCTAGTTGCATGAAATAGGGCTTATTATCTACAATCTAAATCACCTTTCTATTTGTTTTCATGATAGCATATTTATTTATAAACTTTATGGGGTATCCATCCTCCCTGAGAGTTGTATGCAATGCAACCATACCAGGAGAGTATATTGTTTTTATTCTATAAAGCAGGATTTTCAATAAATTCCTTTAATACTGTATATTCACAAAGCTAAGGAAGTTTGTATATTTTCAATATGGTTTTTGTTCAAGTTTCTTCTGAATGAATCATCTATTCGTTTCGTGAGTAGTCCATCTAAAAACGCTATTTTACCTTCATTTTCTTCTTTACATATGAATTTAATATCCAGTATACCTCGTTAAACTGTCTGAGAATATCAGATCGACTAATATCATGTTTGTATAGAATGAATGATATTTATTTAAACTGTAAGCTTTCATAGACTAATTAATGGTTGTCATATGTGTCTCCCTGCCACAATTATTGTAGCCTTATTATAACCCCATTATCACCGAATCTTGTATACCATTCAAATTCAACCTTTATTGCATTTTATATTTTCTGTTACTAATTAGTTCAGTGTATGATGTATAGGAGCCACCGTTTTTACTTATTAATTGCCTTAGCATGAACTGTCATATGCTGGTGTTTATTCACTTTATCCATGTTTCTAAGGTAGGCTTTAATCACTCAGGTATCATACTAACTAATCACCGTCTTCAAATCTATCAAGTCGTAGTCATAGCACCAGTCCTACTGGCACGTTATACCCAGGCAAATACAATGTCATTTTAATTTTATGAAGTTTCTAATTACGTTGAAATGAGTATGTTCATGAATGATGATTGGATGAACTCAGGCACTTTATGTTTTAGTAGCTATTTTAAGAAACAAGAAAACGTTGAAACTGATAACTAACACACTTGTTGCAGCCCATGAAAACGATTATGTAATAAAATGTAATAAATGTAGTGTAATAAAATAAAGATGAATATTCTGACTGTTTCTCCTTTCCCCTATTTCAAAATAGATCTTGAAGACCGTCACATAATAAGTCTAAGTGTTATGGTAAAATAAAGCAAAATTAGGAACCCGCTTTTTTTAAATGAAGTTGTAAGTGAATACAAAGACTTGACATAATAATGAATGTCAACCTTCTTAGTGAGTTTTACCAAGGAAATATCTGGACTATTACAAGAAAGTGTATCGTCATCAATTTCAATTTGAGGCGAGTTTACAACACAAACTGATTTAAACCAAACAACTAATGGAGGCATCGCAGAACTTCATATTTTGTTTAGTAAAATTCTCTCAAGACCTCAAATGTGATTCAACTTAAGTTCACGTATTTTTGCTACTACATTCAGACGATGTATTTGGCTTAGATATGTAGATGACAAGTTTGTTATCCTAAAAACCTTTTCTAAACAGACTAATACATTTTCGACACATATCAAATTCATTCTAGATCATGGAAATAGACAAAATAAAGCACCATTTTTAGATTGATTAGTTAAAAGGAACCCTAATGGAATCTTCGATGTCATCACATTGTAAACCAACACACCTTAATAGTCATGGACATCCTTTTAGTGTAAAAGTTTTTCTTGATCTCACTCCATTCAGAAGGACGTTCAAAATCATTACATTAATTGACGAGAAGGAAAAACAAACAAAGAATACAAAGAATATACTAATAACTAACAATATTTCGATGAATATTATTAATGAAATCGAAAAACAGTTTAACATTCCGACATACAAAAGTTAGTGTAGTGGTTCTACCCTAAATTCGAGAAGAGACCGAAGAACTTCAACGAGTTTCCAAGTTACACATTATAAGAACCTTCTACGAAATGTTAAACCTATTCTGTGATACATGAGTTAGAGTGAAATAAAAGATTCGTTTCACTTCTACACAAAATTTCGTCTACAGACTAGGCTGTGTCGATTGTGATGCATTTTACACTGGTGAATTTTCTCAAGAAGTTTCACCGTGAACCACGGAACATCTAAGTTTAACCAGAAGATTACCTAATAATCCTGTAGATCTTGACAATTTATAAATAAAATCCGGTGTAGCAGTGCATACCACCTTTAACAATCATGGAATCTATATTGACAATATGAAAGTAATTCACAAAGGGTTTTGCAACTAAAAAAATGGCTAGTGGCTAAAACTGTTTAAGCATATTGGTAGACCCAACTGAACTTAATAGAAGACGAGACCTTCAGATTTAAATACAAATTAGAAAATTTTTTCAAACAATCACACACCGAACCCATCCATCCAACCGTAGACTAGAAACACACTAACAAATTAACTCTAACCTTTGATATTGCCATTATTTATCATCCGCTCCTTCCAATCCAATTTTTTACATAAATTCACATATACACACTAATCACTCTTTTAACATATATGACATATCGCAAATTGACTAGATTAAAAATATCAACCGTTAGGAGCCGACCCAGTGGTCCAATGGTAAAGCGTTCGCCGCGAGGTGAGAGGGTCCTCGGGTTCGATCGCCAATCGGGCCATGGATGCTCACTGCTGAAGAGTCCTATACTAGGAAAAAATAACTGTCCAGTGCTTCCAGATGATCAATGATTGCCTGATTCAAATCAATTCGTGATATCAAAATTGACATATATGACATTTATTGGAACAGATCAGTCTATATGGTTAGTCTAGCAATTCGATACTTTGACTTGATATATCCCACTGTACTATTTAAACTCATATTAAATGGATTAAGTTATTCATACTTTGAAGAAGTGACTTCAATTAAAGTTATGAAACGTCGGGAAATTGAAATTCTCTACTTGTTAGAATTATACAAATATCATCAAATCAATTATCGTTATAACCACAAAGTTTTCATTTACAATCAAACATGAGACAATGCTAAACTTTATTGATTACAACTACTTCTTTCATAGAACTCTATGAATTATTCTACTAATTTAGTTAGAAATTAAAGACTACAAGAATAAAATTGAATAAATTTTCTTTTAAAAAAATATCAAATTAATTACTGATTGCATGCAATACTCTTAAACTCTCACAATGTATACTAACTTATTGTTATATTGATATAAGACATTAGTTGATTACGGATTAAATTACTATGCATGATTACAACTACATAGTTAACTTATTCTTATTAGTTAATAAGTAGTATCTAAGCTATTGAATGAACATTTATTGATGAAATAAAAATGAAAATGATGAAATGAAACAAATTTAGAAATGGTAAAAGAATAGTATAGTGGTCATGTGATATTGAGGATGTAGCGGTAAATAATCCTCAAAATAAATAGTTACATAGGTCCTCGACATTGATGCTGACCATGTTTGTTTTAGCGGACACGATTAGTTGAAGGCGCTCGGTCACGCATCATCACCAGATCACGTCACGCCGTACCGTGGAAAGCAACTCTGTCTCTAGTTTGCCAGCCTAGGGGTTGCTTTACCATTGCCGCTCTATTCACAACCAAATATAGGTTAGTGTCCACCCTTCATGCCTTCTGATTTATTCTCATTCGTAAGAGTGGGTTCAATCGTTAGAAGTTGCCCTGGTAATACCGAAAGCGTAAATTGGTCATATATCGGGTGAACTTCAAGGATATTCATCAGCTTACTACAAGTGATTTTTAGTATTTTATGACGAATTGATTTTAATTAGATCAGGAATTGGCAATGAAGAATTATTTCTTCCTAGTATGGGACTCTTTAGTAGTTCTCATCCATGAGCTCATAAGGAAATCGATCAAAAGACCTTCATGCTTTACAGCTAGCGTTTAACCACCAAACTCTCGAGTCGGCTTCCGACGAGTGATATTTCCAGCCCAGTCAACTTGTGATATATTTGAGCGACTTTACCCATTACTACCCGCAGGTAACTACTTCACACTTGACATCGATATACTTCACTGTTCACATCAATATCAGCTCACTATTGACTAACTTCTGGAGGTAATTCCTTGAGTCCTAGTAAGATGTGGCAAGTTTAATTCAACATTGTCTGATGTGAATCAATTACGAACCTAAAGGAATAGATAAGGCTCCGCAATCTCTCGAATTGACTGAAGTTAAGAATATAAAGCACTGGTTGGCCGCTAAATGGTTTTAAAGCCTCGCGTCTGCTGTAACACTAGAAAGTGATATGATAAGTGTTATGAAGGGATATAGATAGCCGCAATTGTTAATTTCTTTAGCAGAAATATTCATCGCTTACGGATTCTCACTGGTTATCACAAATTAATTCATGAAATGAAATTTAAATTTAGCAATCTTCACAACACCTAGTAATGATTAGCGTCAACTTATCAGTGATTGGCTTTAGAAAGTAATTCATTTGCTTCGGTAAGATGCTTAAAAAACATTGGTTGTTTTAAAAGTATTTGCTTATCAAATGAACTTACATTCTACTTGTTTAAACTTATTATCAAATTTGTATTTAAGTATCTGAATAGTTAACATCTTTTTGCGCAACATCCATACCAATATTTAGCTAGTAGGAAACAGTTACCCTAAAGTCATTGACTATTGAACTCAGCCATCTCTAGAATTGCAGTTGTGTGATGTCATGAAACTAATCCTATTCAGTGGTTTATAGACAAGGCAACACTCTACTACTCACTCTCTATGTTCCATTGTATACTATCCTTTACTGGTAATTTACACAATTTAGTTAATGATTTCGTTAACTCCTATCGAATTGTATCACTGTGTTTGTTTCATATCTGTCAATGATACTACAATTAGTTCAACTGCTTTAATTCATCATCTTGTTAACCTCCTATCGAGATTCTGAAGCAAAGTAGGACAGGATGAACAAATTCAGCACATAATTATTAAAACATTTACTGTTTATGATTGATTGTAATTAGACATTAATGTTTACCTGTGAAGTCAGTATCAACTAACTGATCAATCAAGCATAACGTTTGGACTACTTAAAGATGAATAAAGTATTACACTAAATAGTGTAAAAAAACGAAAACACATTCTTACTTGGTGTTAAAGTACTTCCAGAAAAAAAGTAGTTACCTGATCATTTGTCAGTTGAGCATCTTTATTTGAAAGTTTACTTGTATTATTGAACTGTTCATCAACAGTAACACCTTGAAATATTCCTTCTAAACTACCGAGATGATTATCATCAACTTCATTATTCTCTAAGGATTGAATATTTATGGTATGATTTGTTGGTTTCATCAGGCATTCTTTATAAATTTGTGGTAATACAGAACTATTTATTACGTTATCATGATTTTGATTACGTATCAATGCAAGTTTTGCTTCATTAGAATTTATGATTGGCCAATAGGCTTTAGTAGTATCATCAAGAAGCATAGATTTTCTATACTGTCCATTATCAGGTACTTGTGACTGATGTATCCAGTTTGTTGGATGTTGTAATGTTGAGAAGCTATTCATATCTGTCATCATTGTTTGTTGATCGCTTAAAGGTTGTAAATGAAGATTACCTGTAGTACGTGGAAATGTTTGATGATTATCTGTTGTTGGAGCTGGATGAGATTGAAAGTTTTCCCATTCAGTAATTGTTCTATGTTTTGAAGTTTCAGTAAGTTGTGTGGGGCTAAATGCCCGAAAATACTCTAAAGATTAAAATCACAATTATACTATAGGAAAAGTTACTATCACGTTGTCGTAATTAGCATAGTCAAGGTGCTAAAGGATGTTAATGAGTTGTGACTCATAAAGATGGTCTAAGTAGTTAGGTTTCCCCTGAGCTAAACTCCTTGGATATCATTGTTATCATTATCGTTATCGTTATCATTTTCTGAAGTTTGATCTATATAATAATATACACATAGTAGACATTATATCATTGTTACAGCTGAATAAATACATGAATGGTTTTGCAAATTTCAGATTGTTTCTAGTGATTCACAAGACTATATGGGCGTCAGTAATCGTTTAAACAACCCATACTTGTTCAGTTAGAACAATTTTAAAAAGTATTACGGAACACTGTTTCTGTTCGTTGAGTCTAAGTATACATATGGATGCATAGGAGAGAACCCGGAATATGTGTGTGTCGGTTCAAGTTGTTCTACTTCAGCAAAACAAATAGATTAACAACAAATTGGTAGAAGTAACAGTTACTTCAATAATGATAAAAACAAATAGAATGAACTGGTAGTATACTGTACAAGGAAAAATAATTAGTTTATGAAAACAAAGGTGGAAGATGATATTAAACTGAGGATTTAAAGGTGGATAAAGAGTAAATGCACTTTCAGAAATGTGGCCTATTGTGAGCAATGTTACACAAAGTATCCAAACATTCGTTGCGGCATCCCACTTGAACTCAACTAGGTAGTCTGTATTTACTAACATAGCTCAGACCACCAGTCACTGACCTTATAGACTGATGTAATGTTGCAGTTTGGGTGCACCTAAATTTATTCTATCCCACCCTAATATCAATCAATATGAGTTGTAAAAGTAGGCAGTGGTTAGGAATACGTCAAATATATTCCAGCCACTGTAGTCAATAAAGATTCATAACTTCATCAACTGATCTATCACCATTTCTTAATATCCAGAATCTAACCTTATAATTATTTAACCGGTGGTCGCAGGAAGCGCGAGTGATATCTCGAAGACACCATTTATAGAATACCAATTACTTATTAATGTCATTAACTCCTAATGGCCAAGTTTCGCATCTAAGAGTAAAAGAGAATAGACAATATAATTATCCTTCAGTTGAGGGACCGAAATTTGTCATACACTGCAGGTGTATGAGTTCTATGAAGACTTTACTAGTCTATAAAGTCACTCTTGCCAAAGTTTATTGTACCAGAAATATTAGCATTCGCCAACAAGTGTTTTCTTGATTGTGCATTCAAAGATACATTAAATCAAGTATTAGTGTTTTTTTCATATCAAAGTGTCTAATTAATACCAGAGAAAATCATTATCGTAAGCTTTACTTTACTAGGTGATAAGGAGTAATTTTAGAGCATAGAATTGTTTATTTCATCAGTAAATACCACATGTGGATACATTTTTCTTTTGGTTATAAACTATTTAAGTAATATGCATTCACAGTTCCCGTTGTAAATCTAATCTGAAAATTTAATGTTGTAGGCTAAGACTAACACTTAATACTTAGAATCAATTAGTGAAGTAATTCAACAGGAGGTCATTGTCATTGTTAACTACACAAGTGTATGGTGTACCGTACTGACATGAAATAGCTATCCACCGGTTTTAATATCAAACTATGTTTACAGTTAACTTTATGTCAAGCTAATCTTCACAAGCTACTTAAACAATCAATTTACATAACAGATTGTTTGATAAAACTGTCAAATATCTAATCACTAAGTGATATTCTTAGTCTCATGATATACAAATATTTATTGAAGCATGTATTTTATTATTCTTCAACATATCATCAATGTGATATAATGATTAGTTAGTCAGTTACAACGTAGAACTTAGTACACGTGTACCTCAGTTCGAGTTGCTATGCTCCAATTAGTAGGTAGAGATTAAATTGTCTTACCAAATCCTACAGTAGTGGTGGTCATAATGGAGTCAGTATTAATGGTAGGAGTTGGAGACCAAAGATAAGATTTATGAAAAAAAAATAACACAGTAAACAGATAATAATGACGAATTTATAAGCATAGACTTTGGAGAAGGACAAAGAGTGGATGCACCTGCTCCACTGTCAGAGATTTTGATCAATGTCACCCAAAATCTCTAACCATTGATTACGAAATCACTCGAACCCCAACAACGTAGTCAGCATCTATTAATATGGCTCAACCTAGTTATCAGTTAGTTCATTGACTGGTGCCATGTTTTGGTCTCCCTCGCTTTCTTCCAGCCTACTGCTACACTAGACAACATTGCTCGTAGAGATAAGCAGTGGTTGGGCTGACGTAACACACATCTTAATCACTTTAATCGATTAAGATTCAGCACTCCATCAATCGATTTGCCGTATTTATCTAACATTCTATTACTAACCCAGGTATTGCTTACTAAGTGGTCCTAGCAACTATGAACAATGCTTCAAAGACTCTTATGATTAAATACTAGAAGCCTACAAATATCCTCTATCCTTAATGGACATGTTTCACACCCATAAAGTAAAACAGATCGAATTCCTGCACAGTAAACGCGTATCCGTATAGAATCTATCATTTTTTTTTATTTGGATACAACTATAATACAATCTTTCAAAAGATGATTTTAAGACATAGTGAAGTGTTATTTTGCTTCTTTCCAGAAATGATTTATTATACCACTTTTAGTTGTAATAAAGAATGTAACATAATCAAAACGTCTGCATAGGGGACAGTTCATTGAGTTGTGAATGCAAATAACATTTCTATTTCATTTCATACAAGATGATTATAGGACTGCAGGGAACTACAGAAAATTGTAGCTTAATCATATTAGGTCGATCAAAGTTTTTATGAGCTAATGGGATTTTGAAGAACTGGATACGCGTTCACAATATAGAAAAGTGTTATCAATTCGAATTTATACACAGTACTGTCATGTGTACTTTACTTTGAGCTACATACTAAGAATGACAAGTAGTGATACTATGATTAGTGACTAATTTTATGTTTGTGAAGTCTTTTATAATCGTGGCTGAATTCCACCGACCAAGTTACACTATGGCCACTAGTGTAATTGACTCGACATCTCTGAGACCAAGCTTAGGTTTAGGGGAAAGGATGGTAGTCAACGAGAAACCTTGAAACATAGTTTCTTACCATTTGGCATAAAGAGTCAGTTTTACTTTCAACAGTTCATGATCACAGTCGAAGAACACATGAAACAAAATGACTTATGATCAAATTCTTTATGAAGTATTAGTTCCATCAAAACTACAGATACAATTGTCTGTTGATGAGTAGGGAAAAAGCCACGAAACCCATGTCTTTTGTAGTGACACTACTTAGTTGTTCAGACAAAAGAAAGTGAAGTTGAATTTAAACCTGTAATTACATAACCAGTGATCAAAAACCTTATTCATTCAATCATAGATTCAACTTCAATTACATTAAACATATTAAATATGAACACATACCTCTTGGATATTGAGATTTTAAGCGTAATCGATACCATATACAAAATGTAATCAATGCAATGAAAATGATTAGTAATACACCAGCCAATGAACCAAGTATTACAATTAATACATAACTTTCATGTTGATAAGTGATAGCTAATTTATTAGTTAAATCATTTTTATTATCAACTTGTTTAATCATTTTAGATTTCAGATATAATTTTGACTGGATAAATAAATCCTGTAATATAGAATAACAATAAAACAAAGCATATAATATTGGTTCACCTTCATATGTACGAATTACATTTAGTCTGTATTCTTCAAATGTTGATATGAATTGGATACCAGTGAATACCAAGAAGTATTGATTAGTTGTTTCATACTAGTAGAGGACTACTCAATAGTACTCCTTGATTTTGACTAGTATCTAACCTATAATAAATATAATGCCTACCTTCATGAAATCATCTCAATTCATTATGTGAATTACTTGATAGGCATATGTATAACCAGATTGAATAAATCATTGAAGTATGTTTTGTTTTCAGATCAATACTATGGAATTGATGATTGTAATAAAACTCAGAAAACCAAACGTAGAATTATGCGCTTACATTGTTGACTGTGTTTCATAAGATATACTATTGGATGGTGAGAAGATTAATGCAGATAATTCTTCTTAATTTGTGATTCGTCAACGCACTCATTGCCACACTCAATGACAAAATGCTATAAGTTGAATTGTGGCTAACAAGTGGAAGTAAAGACTTAAGTCTCGTCCTATCTAGGACTTATCATCTGGATGTACCTACATTCCAGTATTGATATCCACGCCGGGAGTCGAACTCAATTCATTTCGTATCGAATGCCACTACGTCCACCATTAAGCTATCGGATGCAGGTGGTCACATTTGTGTAACTGGTATGTATATATGGTTTGGAGGTATTTGAAACGCTCCTCTGAATTGTCATAGACAAATTCGACTGTTTGAACTTAGTAGCATGGTGCTTAACGCATAGGTATTTGACACAGAATGAATCAAATTCGAATCCCGGGGTAAACAACTACACTGAGATGCAGATACATCCGTCTGGCATGTCTCTGATGGGACAAAACTCGAGTATTCAATTCCACTTGTCAGCCACAATCCATTTCAAATCGTACTTATGAACTAACACTTTATCAAAGCAATCCGCTCAGGTTGCCTATTTAGCAATAAGGACCAATCAAATTCAATCCATATAAGAATCAACGTGAAAAATCAGTCACTTAAGTTATGCGATTTTAAATCTCTCAACCTGTACATAATACTATACTGTTTGTAGCTCTCTAAATTTTGAGAATATGTCTCACGCATGACATTTCATTCAGATCAAATTGTAATTAACAGAGGCATCATCATAGACCCAATCTATAAAAAACAGATTATGTGTTTACCGTCCAAGACAGACAATTAAAACTATAAAAACAACTAATCACAAACAAAGTCATCAAAATAAACTGAGTTAGTCTTAATCAATGCCTAAGTAGCTAATTTTAATATGAAGTAGATGTTTATAATGTTGTTCAGAATGTAAATGAAAGCTCCTTAATTAGATCTTCTGATTTAAAAAATGCCAAAGGAAAAGTGAAAGACCCAAGAACACATTACTCCGGGAATTGAAGACAGACTTGAAAATTATGTACAACACTTAGGAAGAACTAGGAAGGACAGCTCAGCACAGAGTTGGTTGGAGAATGCTGGTCGGTGCAACAGGCAAAAATTGATTAATTGATTGATCGAATCATCTACCTAAACTTAATAATATCTCTCTTACAGTTTTGTTGTTCATTACTTTTCTAATCACTTAAGTTGGTCATTGTTGAAGCAATTCAACACTGGATGAATCTCTTGAGGAGCATCACTTCTTATGAGTCTAATAGTATGCTTTAAACATTAACAGAATTAATGATACACTGGTCTAAAAAAGACAGAAATATATACATCCTACCAGGATGATGATGGTTCAAAACAGTATAAGCAAACATGGTGACAAATCATTAAAAATATAAGTGATAGTAGGAAACAGGTTCACTTAGTCGGTTATGAACCATAAAATGTTGTTTTCTTTATCAATATATCATGTTAGTAGTTATTTGACAAACTATTCTTTGCATTAGGTTGTGCTTTATCTGTAGCTTAGAAAACTTATCAGTAGGGTTGGCCTCATGAAGTTGTACATCATTGTTATTTAGATGAAAGTATATCCTTGAAAGGGATGTCATTTGAATATCTACAGTGCTACAGATGTGTTTCAATGGAAATCAGGAACAAGCATTGATGCATAAATAATAATAAGATGGCAGTAAGTTAATTTCATCTAGTGAAATAATTACATTGGAAGCTATCTATAACTAGTGCCGTTTTCATGAAATCCAAAAGCCTGTGAAATCATGACCCCATTAAACTAAGTAAAAACTTTAGGCTAACAGAAGTAGTTTTAATGATTCAAGAAATCTATTAACATTTAACTACTTACAGGTTTATGTGAGTAGACAAATGATTACAGTAACAATAAATCAAAGTAATTAATAGTATGTTAAGTAAGAAATCCTCTTTGAGAATCTAAACCACAAATCTATTGGTTAAGTTAAAGACATATTAGATGAACACATAAGTGTTAAAGTATCCGTTACAGAAATGAGTGACTACTTAGACTACAAAGCTGGGTGATGTGAATTCGATACACACTGTGAACTGTATATCGTCTATTGATAGTATCAAGTGGCATGAAACTTTGGTCAACCCATGTTTAATGCCAATTACCACTAATCATTCACTAAAATAGAATACACTAACCAACCTCTGCTTGATTTATACTTTCTTTAGGTGGATTTTCTGTGATATGATTATTTTCATCAATTGATGATGGAATTATATTCGGTAAGGTTCTTTGTACAGCTTCATTACTTAAACGTGTGAAATACTTTTGTTGTTGTTGTGGTTGTTGATATTGAGACATTTTTGTTACTTCAATGTATACAGATACCTAAAATGAAAGATAAAATGACATCTTTATGTAACTTAGTGATTATGGAAAGGGTAATCTTATAGATAGGTACTAGTCAATGTTGTAATTAACTAAGTCAAGAAGACTAACTTCATGTATTCTAAATACAATGAAAACATATGGAGGTTAGGTATAGAAAAATGTATTCGTTTTCTAGTTAAATATAACCAAATAAGAAGTCAAATGTCACTACGAATGTCCAATCGTATGCATAGTATGAACATAATCAACCAATAAATCAGTGCCCGTTACCCTATGTGGAGCATAGGCCGCCCATCAGCATTCGCCAACTAACTTTGTCCTCAGCTTTTCTTTCCAGCTAGTCCCAAGTGCTCTCCATTCTCTTCATCTCTGCCCCCAATTCCAGACGCAATGTGTTCCTTGGTCTTCCTTTTTACTTTGGACTTTAGAATTCCAGGTTAGTACTTGTCTTGTGACACAGTTTGATGGTTTCATCAATGTGTCCATTATAATATAACTAATGTTGAAATGTTTTGGATGATGGAAGATGTACATTTCGTATGTAGTTTCATGTTGCATCCATTTTTACACATATATACTGTTCTAAACTATGTTCACGGAAAGGGATAGACAATCTGGTGATATGCTTGCTATTAAATCATAGTAGGAGTAAATTAATGTAATGATAATTATGGATCAAAGAATGGATGTATATTTGTAACTGGTAACACGTCGAACTATATAATTAAACTAAATAATTCTAAGGTGAATAGTTGGATAGTATTTGAATGTTAGAATAGTAGATGATGCCTGAATTCATTTTTCAATCATGGTTGCATGGTGTATCTAACAGTACTCCATCTTGTCGATTTATATTACTGAGGTCTGTCCATATACGTAAGGTTTTAGAGTCTAATCTTTCTTTATAAAAATGTAAACCATTTTTAAAGGATTTTCAATTCCATCGAAATTGATGCTGTGCCCCCTGTTTCTATTGAATTCAACGATAGTGGTAACTTATTTTTGAGTTTTCTTAGATCTTTTGAGGGTATTCTTTTCTTGTCCATCTACTTATAAGCGCACTAATTTTGTATTAAGACTTTTTCAAATTAAACCAGTTGATAGAAGTTTCTGTATTCTTGGTTTGAAATAAGCTTAGAAAAATTCATATATTGTAATTTTTTTTCTGGTTTATGTAAACAGATTTGTTTATCTGTTTCTTTAACTCAAACATTAGTTTTACTCAATTTCGTAATGTTCTGTTCGTAAGCAAACTGTTATTTTCATAAAGGTAACTTTATTCCTAGATAAAAAATGTTTGACTAATATAAAGTATTAGTATTAGTAGTATTAGTGTTAGTGGTAGTAGTAGTAGTAGTAGTAGTAGTAGTAGTAGTAGTAGTAGTAGTAGTAGTAGTAGTAGTAGTAGTAGTAGTAGTAGTAGTAGTAGTAGTAGTAGTAGTAGTAGTAATTAAACTTACTGCATATGTTGTATTCGGTTGCAATCCATCGATTAGGTATCCTTTCATTGAAGTATCACCAACTATTTGTCGAACATATAAATCGCCTAACCTATTCATTTTAGATAAATCAACTGAAAATTCTTTTTCATTATTATGTAATACATATTCAGTCCATAATTCCAACAATGATTTTCTTTCACTGGGATTTCCGGATAAATTACGATAAATTATTATGAATTTCATATCTTTCATATCGGTTATATCATTCGTAAATGTACTATTTCGTGATTGTATGTAGATCCATTCAACATAAAGACATGAGACATTCTAAGGGAATAAAAGAAAAAAAGTAGTATGAAAATAAAAATGATTGTTGTCTAACGATCGAAAAATTTAATCTTCAATTCTCATAACTACTTGGTGTTGTATTGGGTGACATTTTATTTCTATCACTGTTACATTTGCATTGCCCTATCATCCTGTTTGGTATATTGACTGTTAGTATATTACCTTTCATTTATGAACTATATAGTTAATTGATTGCGTTCATGTTACTTCTTTTCGCTACTACTGTCTCCCTTGTTTTGTATTAATGTTAATTCCCTAGTTGGTTGGCTATGTGATCTGGTTTATGTATATATAAAGGAGATACTTGAAATAGAATACGATCTGCCTGATTGATTCATTGTCTTTTGTTCTTCCTATTTTCGGGTCTGGGATTGAGTAACAGGCCTACAGAGACTGACTAGGCATTCTCATTGTCGTTTATTGTTGTAATCTCGTGCGCATAAGTTCATATCCATTACTTGGTTGCATACATCAGGTATAGCAGTTTTTGTCAGAATAACACTAAGTATAATTGTGAGATTTTCATTATCATTGTAAGTACCATCAACAGTATGCACTTGAAATAAAAGTGAACGATTGCGCATTCCATAGAAGAGGCTAAAATCAAGTTCTATTGATCTCGGATATAATTACTGATTTATGCATAATTTTGTTACTGGTGTTTAAGGATTTGTCAAGATTATCTAGGTTCTCGGAATCATCTAATAGATAACTTCTATCTAAAGTTTTCACGCATCAAACCAACCAGCTGAGAACATACAATTTCATCAATAAATTAATTCACATTCATAAAGTGTTATCAAATGATTGTAAAACAAACTACTGAGAAATTCACAATGCAGTTGGTTTATTTTCCAGATCCTCTCACCTTTGGAGAGACTAGAAATGATTACTATAAGGAGTTTTACATCAAATCTACTTGGTAATAACAATAACGTCAATTATTTTAGAATATACTGCATAATCAATAGTCAGTAATTTTAGGAGGTAACTGCCATACTCTTAATGTGGTTGAAATTCATTGATTACGTTTGTAGAAATTATTCATAAGTTAAAAATTTAAAGCATTTGATATTAATTCAATTGTCTGAATGTTAACCTCCAACCTCAAATTCTGAAGATTCTGGTTTTGATCTCATCTGATACAGCCCATACTAAAAGGAAACCGATATCTAGTTCTTCATGAATTATAATAATGTCCCAGCAACAGTCAGTGTATCACATAATTTGCAACGGTAAATATTCTCTACAAATCATATGTATCGCTGTCGCGTATTTCATTGTTCTAGTTTGATGAACAGTGTTTGCCTTCTACATTGAACATGAACATAAAACACTCTTGTATAAAAACCACAAGCTTACTAATAATAGGCTACATAGTACCTGCCTGATGTTCCAGTAATAGGTCATTTTAATGGAGTCCAGTTATATCAGACTTGTGACAGTTACTCACCGATGGTATTTAGTAATAGTCGTACTCAAATCAAACAAAAAGATTTCAATTAACTGATTAAAGTTTTGAGGCGTGTGTGTTTAACGATTGAAGCTGAGTTGAAGATGTAAAATACCTACGAGTCATTAAACAGATCGAAACAATTGTTCATTTTAACGAATAACAGGAAGCCTGATGAGTTTAAAAGTCTCGTAGACAGCTCCAATCGTATATTAAACACATCAGTAGCTGTCAATGACTTTTCATTGCAACACTTCTGTTAATAATATATCATGTTATATAATTATCATTTCAAGCAAATATATTACTAGAACAATTAAAACCTATTCCTTCTACGGCAGCTGGGGGGGGGGCATATTTACATAGTCGTCTAAAGGTAATGTCAGCAGCTAATTCGGGCACTATAATTAAAAGTTATGACTAATAGCATGTAACTTTGTCAAACATGTAGTAGCTACGTATCAGTAACTGCGAATTATGTTGTGTAGACTATCATCAGGTGACTAGTGTTAGAAATATTAATTGATAAATCTAGTGTTTAAAAGGTTTATCCTGTAACCACAAGGTTTTCGGGTAATATTTTTAGTTGGTACATAGGCATAAACTGTTACCAAATCTTATACTGTGTTGAGACAGGTGTCCAGTGTACAATAGTTGCTTGAATAACCGATCATTAGATGATTAAATTTAACTTAAATAAGCAGATATGATAGGATTAATGATAACTTAGATAACTGCGATTTAAATAACACCAAGTCTACGAACAACCCAAACACATGATTACGTAACAATAATAGAATTCTATTAGTTCAAACTATTGAATGTTTGATTAGAGCCTATATTTCTATTAATACTCAACATTTAAAATACTTAACAATTAAATATTATTTGTATGACTGGGTACATAGCAACTATTTAGGAAAGATGTTAACAGTGAACAACTTGACGACAAAACAAAACGTCATTATAGAGTCATCTATAATTGTTTTCTATACTGAAATAATAACTTTGTTGATGAATTTTTTACAACATAAGTGTCATATAAACATAAAATCTTTGACATAATACACATCATTGTTTTTCTTATAAGAAGCATACAATCTTCTAGATAAGTAAACTATGTGACATTTAAAATGTTGACATTCAATGAAAATCTAGGTAACTCTAGATGGTTTCGACATTGAGTACAATAAAAGTAACTAAATATTCAGTACTGTATGCAATTCAAATTGAATAGTAGATTAGTAATGCATTAGAAAGGATATAAGAATTTAGGTTTATTTTACTATTGAACTTCATAGTTAGCTCATGTAATGCAATCTATTCATGGAATTAGTAAATTCTAAGTCTTAGGATAAACTTGCATATTCCCGTTGATTTGTTATAGACATCAACATTGGGATGCAGGTACATCCAGCCGATGATACCCAAATAGGACGAAACGCGCGTCCTGGATTCCACTTGCCAGTCACAATCCAACTTATACAATACTAAGTCTGTTATTATAGATGTGTTTTAACTAATAGATGTTAAAAATAGATTTCTTTAGGGTAGAATTGTAATTGTAAAGTTGTTTAAAATATCTACTGATTGTTGTCAGTTGTGTTATAATTAAAACCAGAGAACAAAAAACAACATCTGTTTTGTTCTAGTATGAGATTCTTCCACAGTTTTAAAACAAACAACTAGTCTTAATACCTACCGCCTCAAAACTACCGTGATTAAACTACAACAAGCAGCTCACTACTGACTAATTTCAGAATGTTCCTAAAGTTCTTGTAAGAAGTCGTGACTAGTAAAGTTTAGACATGTCAGTGAATGAGATATTCATCACTAATGACAATGAATAATTGTAGAGTATCACAAATTTGATTCACAATTTAACGCCTGTCCAGTGGTGCTAATGCACAATCGTTTGTAGTCTAGTTCGACGGCTCTAGGCTAGATACCCTGTCGGAATCAACAGTAAATTGCTACCATGATAAAACAGCTGTCCATTTCCCCCTGGTTTTAATTGACGAAAACAAACAGATAAACCTAATACTTATCTCCACAAAACCACTTCAATTCATTTTTAGTTATTATGTAGTGCTAGTGAGTTGTTTAAGAATCTCCCAAAGGGATGTCGTTGTAAATGAATCAGTTAATAAATTTTACTCCATAACGTGATTTCAGAATTGACTTTAACCATATGTCAAACCACTTTATTATATTGCTGACGAAATACACATGGATACAATGTTCGGTTATGTTGGTTTCATAGTCAGTTTTATTTGCTATATTCTAATGTATGTAAATGCGCTGCCTAAAACAAACTTAGTCTATATAGTGTTTATTATTCGGTCAATTAAGAGGTCCATTTATATAACTCATCTTATGAAATAGTGAACAAGTAATCTGATATATAATGGATATTATGTAAGTTGTTACTGGTGTCCAACCGTGTTTTCTATATTATAACGAGTATGATGTAAGACTATAGTGAATATTTTGGAAAAACGCATATATTTTGTAAGTAGTATATTTCCCAACAGATTGATATCGAAAGAGGTGTTATCTGAAGCATAGACCATTGAATAAATTTTTCTCCTAATGTGAACTTTGCCAACAATCGCTACTCCATATTTTCTAATTAAATATCTCTAAGGTACCAGCATTCTCATTAACAAGAGTATCAGGATATCTACTGATGAGGTATTCCAATTTCTTTTTCCCCTCACAAAGTAACTTCATAAACTTCTCCAAAATGAAACTGATTTGGCAGTAATCTTAACAAATAAAAAAGGTGTTGGCAGGGTACAATAGACTGCTTTCTAATACTGGTTAAACATAATTCTTTTGAGTAGTAATGATGTGCTAGCTGAATACATTTCGTGACTTAGAGCTAGCGATACATCTGCATGGTAAAGTGTGTAATTCTAACTCACTTATCGTTCTCAGAAGGCAGCTTCACTGCAGATGGGAAAACACCTATATACGGTCGGTACTTCTATTTTGTTCTTTATTCTAAAAGTTACTAATTTTAGTCTTATTGCATTCCACCTGACGTTGGCAACTTTGAAAGCTTAAATAAGCAAGTAATCGAGTTTGCATAGCCCTGATAGTTCATTATAACAAGATAAACCACTGTAGAATGTCAAAGTAGAAGTTATGGTCTTTATCACACTCAGATTTGCATGAGTTTAACCTGTATATTTGTGAATGTTTAGTTAACTCAATTAACATCAGCCTATAAATGATGTTCTCTCTATAGCTATAACTGATTAAAGTTACACTTTAACAAACTAACTGAATGGCAATTTGTTCCTGTTGATAGTCAAGTAAACTGGATTCTATTAATAGGATCTTCAAGAATGCGTTCTGTTTACTGTTATGAAAGCGTAAGATAACATCGGTAAAATGATCCTTGATTTAAATAACACTACTAAATTGAAAATGAATGATAGCTTGTAACGTAACCCACAAACATAAGATAAAAGTTATTTTGCATATAGCCAGTGATAATTCATGATGAAAGTTAATAACTGAAAAGCAGTTACGCACTGACTAAAAATAGAAATATAATTTAGTTCAGTGGCCTAACGGTTAAACATTCGTTAAAAACCTGAAAGTCATTTTCGTGATTCCCGGAATGGATCATGGATTCACATTAGCAAGTAATTTAAGACTAGAATAAAACAAATATTCTATGCTTCCTTATTTTCATTGGTTGTCTAACTTAGATTAATTCATGATAATAAGTTTAAAAGTTTTCTATTAAAAATGACAATCTCTCAATTGTAGCTAGTGACTGAAAATCAAAACAACCGTTTTATCTCATTAAGGACTGTTAATCCGGAAGTGCCTGGTATTGATGTTGAAACTTGGAGTACAGCCCACTCCATTTGTATTAAACATCATCATCATCAACATCAACGTAGAACCGGGCACAAACGCCGTAGGTTCAAGTTGTCATACCACACTAGCACTACGAGAATATTGAGGTAACGTATAGACAGAATACAAGAGGGAAGAGTAAAGTAAGGATGTCTAGAAAATAACAATAGTATTCAAGATTTAGACGAGGTTAGAGAGTGAATACACTTGCGCCACTGTGACCGATTTTGAGCCATATCGCCTAGTGTCTCCAGCCATTTGTTGCGATCATCACGCGGACTCCAACCAGGTAATCTACATCTAGCTACATGGCTTAGATCAGTAGTCAAGGACTTCATGGACTGATGCCACGTTTTGGTTTGGCCGCCCCTACCCTTCTTCCATCCTACATCAGCCCTAGCTAACATGGCGCGACGGGGTAGACGGTGGTCGGGCATGCGCAATACATGTCCTAGCCATTTCAGTCGATGGAGGTTAATGACCTCTTCGATTGATTCACCGTGTTTCCCAAGAACCTTTTGTCTAACCTCACTATTACTAATCCGGTTATTTCATGGAATACGAGTGATGTTCCGAAGATTCCTATGGTCAAATATCTGGAGTCGACACATATCTTGAGTTTTCATGGCCCATGTCTCGCAGCCATATGTTAAGATGGCGCGGATTGCTGCGCAGTACACCCGGCCTTTCGTTGAGAGACGGATATCTCGTCTTCGCCACAAGTACCGTAAATTGGCAAATGCCAATCGGGCTTTCTGAATCCGCTCTGAGATTTCATCAGACACCGACCCACCAGGGGTGATGGAACTTCCGAGATAAGTGAAGCGATCAACGCATTCAATTACTTCACTCCCTACAACTAATTTAGGAGAAGAAGCAGGCCAGTCCTGGAGTAACATTTTGCGTTTGGGAGGGGAGAAGCGCATCCCAAATATGCCTGCATTGTTACTCAAGGTGTTCAAGAGACCCTGAATGCTGTGTGCGTCTTCACCAAACAGGACTATATCGTCTGCATATTCTAAGTCGACGAGAGGACCTCCTGGAAGGAGACTAATTCCTGAGGAGTTAAAAGAAGTGAGTGAGATTTCTAAGAGTACATCTATGATGAAACTAAATAAAAAAGGGGATAAGGGGCAACCCTGACGGACTCCACTTGAGGATGAAATTTCTCGTGACAATTCGCCATATGCTCTGATTCGACCAGTGGTGACCGAGTAGAGAGCCTTTATAAGGTTAATGTACTTTAGAGGTATGCCTTTTAATGACAAACATTGCCACAAGACTTCACGGTCAACAGAGTCGAACGCTGCTTTCAAGTCAAGAAATACAATTATAGTTGGACGTTGGTACATATGTCTGTGTTCGAGGATCTGGCGCAGGGTGAATATGTGATCAATGCAACCCCGGCCAGGTCTGAAGCCAGCCTTGTTTTCTCGAGTCTGCTGTTGCCTAGTATTGGTTAAACGTCGGATGATTATAGTGGCTAATATTTTATATACTATGTTAGTCAAACTGATTCCTCTGTGGTTATCACAAGAGGATTTCTGTCCCTTTTTGTAGACTGGAACGATCAGCGATCGAGACCAGTCAGATGGGATGGTGTTTAGTTCCTAGGGTAGGTACAGAGTTTGAACGGCTACAACTATATAGTGGGTACTTCAAAAGTATTTTTTTCTATTACTTAGTATTTTTAAGGATTGTAATCTACACTAAACATGTTGCCTCGATTGAGAGTTAGTTCACACTTACGATTAAAGTTGAACAAAGGAGATCGATCAACTTCAGTCGTTATCAGTATAATCATCAATATAGCAATACTTACAGATTATTTAGATTACATTTATTTCATTACATCGTAGGAAATAAACTATAACTTACATTAACTCCAAGTGATATAATTTGTAAAGTTGTATCAAGCATATTATTAAAATTCACTGGTTCTGTCCATGGGCTCCATATTTGGTGTTCTAAAACAAGTACACGTAAGCTAAACAGAAGTAAATAAAAGTAATTGTATGCAAAAAGAAAGAATCCTATCAACTATACTTCTTTATGTTAAATGTATTGATTCTAATACACTATGACATATATAATCAATTCCTACTTAAGTATTGAGGGGGGAGGGAGGAGGAAGATTTCGAGCTTCAGGTTAGATTATGTTCTCAGAACTTAATGTCAAGTTCTTATAAAGTTAACGGGGGATATTGTCATCCAGAACGAAAACAAATTCTTCACAGTCAAATTATCAAGTTCATACAATACAATAAAATAAAAAATTTAATGACATCATGCTCATTTCGAAAACTATTACTTACGAATTCTATTTCATAGGTAGTAATAATTATACCTAACTGATGTTATACAGACTAACATAAAACGTATGTCACTGAAGTCCATTGATCATGTTTTACATTAATAGCATATCTAGTATCAATTGTAATAGTAGAAATGCCCTTGTTAACTGAACTTAATTGTGATATCTTCAAAAATGTCTACAATGACTATTTTCTCTGTCTTTATGATGTATTTTCTTTGGTAAGTACATATAAATTAGTAAACACAATAAAAGGTAACAAAAGTCAGGAATTTGTTCACCTGTATTTCTCGTAAAGAACAATTTCTGTAACATAAAGTGATTAATTTAACAGCGAGATAAATTAGTCACAATACGGTCTTTTTTTCTGAAACCAGTGATTGTGCTTATTTCATTTCGTCCGCTCGTCTCAGTTAATGTTGAGTTTTAAAAAGACAGATTGGTTTTTCTTAATCATGTCTTATTTAGTTTCATTTGCCTTAATCTTCTTTGACTTAATTATGAATATTCGCAGATAATCAGTATCAAACAATATCAATACAACTAGTTTCTCCTCATTTCTGTCCCCTTGAACACAATCTATGGATATTGGGCTTACTATTGACGTTTTAATACGGTTCAACATAAACAAAAATCCGGTTTTTTAACAGCTATTAGTCCATGATGAAAGTAATATTTAGATTAAAACTTATTTAATAAAAGATTATTAGAGTTATCGACAGTACAAATGAATTTACCATTTATGTTTGTCACAGATTAATGTTAGTTGGGTACCAATTAAAACTAGAGAGCACTAGATAACTGTATTATGAGACTGATCAAGAGTGTGAGGCACCGGTTCCATCATGGAATTTAACTCAAGGACCTTTTTTGGCAAGCTGTCAATTCTCTAACTTTAGGATGTTCGCAAAGTTTAAGCGAGAAGATGTATGAAGTAGAGTTTAGACATATCAGGCAATAAAACGGTTAGTATCAATGACAATGAATGACCGTCACGCTATGTCACAGATTGAAGGAAGTGAAAATTCTACGATTTGATTCCAGATGGTTGACCCAGTGGTGCTGATGACTAAACATTTACCGTGGGACCTGAAGGCCATGGATCATATTCTTTGATAAAATTGGAGGTGCACAGTACTTAGAAATCATATGTTAGGACTAAACAACTGTCTAGTGCTTCTTAGCCTTCAAATGTATCCAACCACAACCAGTACGTAACAAATATAATTAACTATAATTACTTCCTATTTCCATAAGACCGCCTTAATTCAAATGAATGTTTAATACGACTTCTGATATGTCGACCTCTTTGTCAAAGTGTAAATAATAATACACTACCACATTATTTTTATCTAGTAGTTGATTTGTTTATCTCTTATGTTGATCTTATTGTTTCTATCGTACGGAAGAATACATTTACAATTATGTATAATTAACCTGTAATTCAGTGATACTATATACTATTGACCGATATTTTAAGTGCTTTAGCAGAATAAATGAATAGTGTTTTAGTCGGATTGTGACTGGCAAACGAAATTCAGGATGTTTGTTTCGTCCTATTTGGGACTCGTCAACCGGATGTACCTGCATCCTAGTGTTGATAACCACAATGGGACTCTGACCAAGTTTGTTACGTGCCAAACGCCGTCAAGTTTACCACTACTCCACTGAGTCCAGACAGTCACACTTGTGCAGCGGGTATATATATATATATTTATACATAATAAGAATGTATTTGGATCTTCCCAGTGATTTATCATAGGCTTAAATTAGTCAGCCTTGGTTGCTGTATGTACATTCTGAGTGGATCGCCTCGACATAGCGATAATTCAGAAGTATTGTTTAAGTTAGATTGTGACTGCCGAGTGCAACTGTCGCTGTATCGAGGCAATCTAGTCAGAAAGCACTGAGACTGATCAATTTCAGCTCAGGATAAATCAACAGGAAAATGCAAATACATTCTAATAGTTATAAATTTTCTTCAGATATTCTTAGTGTACTTACGTACAATATGAGGATGAATTGATGCTTAGTGTTTCCTGATTTTCTGGGGTACCTAACCAAGATCAATTTGTTACGAAGGAAAACCAATCAATATAGAATAATCATAACTGTTCATTCCGAAAGATTTTGTCCTTTGATAATATCACGTTCCTCACAATACAAAGTATAGTGTAGTCAATGGAAATATATATATATATATATCTTCTACGTCATTACAATTTTTCGATACTTCAGTTAATTTCATTGTTTATTATGTATAATTTTGAAGAAAATGTTTTTATGTTGTTTTCAATCTTTGAATTAATTATACACACCCTTCCCCCGCCTAGCATGGATACTCCAGTTTCCTTGAAGGTAGAGAAGAGTTATAGTTCACGTGGATAGTTTCTATTTAACTGGCTTCTCTGGGTTAGATGGTTTAATTACAGTGATTTTGTCGTCGTTAGTGTAAATTTCTAATAGAACTATTAAAAGTTTAAACGTAAAATCAATGTAGAATTTTAGCTGGTTAGTACAAATTCACAATTCTACTTAGTGTATCATTTCAATCTTTCATAACAATTATCACCGATTACTCAATTTTCTTACTGCAATCATTATTACGTAATCATTAATAATTTTTTTTTAAAAAAGAAGCATTAAATTATCAACATACCTGTAAGTATGTTTTGGTTGGAATAGATCACGTGAATCTAAGATAATACTTGAATTTTCATAGATATTTGGTAGAATTGTAAATTGTTCCATATTTGATTGATTTTCTGAGGGTATATATTGATCTGATGGCATGATAATTGATCGAATTTGTCGATTTTGTCCTAAATGTTTTATGCCTAACTGATAGTGTAATCGTTTAACAGGACTACTGTAAACAATCCATTTCATATGAATAGCCATTGTAAAGTTTGCTAATCGTTTGATAATTGGTTGAGATACTATATAATATAGAAGAAGAAGAATTGGAGATAGATCACGTATAATACAGATGGTTTGTGGTGATTGGTATTAAGTTTCTTTTTAGTTCGTTACAGATAGATATTGGTAGAGAGCATTGGACAGCTATTTCGTTCTAGTATGGGATTTCTCATCAGTACACACCATAGATACTTTAAACTGAAGCCTCTGGGACGGAATCTAGATTGTGCATTGTTGAGGGGTCTTATACTAGGACGTAACAGCTGTCCAATACTCCCTTGTTATCAATGACACCCTACTAATTAAGGTTACATCGCTTGATCAATGTGCATTAACTTCTGTGTTGTTCAACAAGTTATTTATAGTGCTGTTCAAATTCTACCGATCAAACTGTAGTGTGACCACTTGTCCAAGTGAGTAGACGTTAATGATACTATATTGAGATTAAAGGTAGTAGGTCGGTCTTGACCTAACTCAGAAGTAACGGACGCAGACTGTAAGACTGGGTTGGCTGAAATCAAATCCATGAAGGAGTATAAGTTCCTTTAAAGACTGCAGGTACACATTAGTGACGAGTGCCAGACAATACGAAACCTAAATCCAAGTTTTTCTACCCTCTACCACTAAAAAACCTTTAGCTTTTTAAAATTCTTTATTGTATTAAAATAGGCAACACTAGATTTACTTACGTTCATATGGCTTAAATTAGTCAGCCTTGGTTGCTGTATGTACATTCTGAGTGGATCGCCTCGACATAGCGATAATTCAGAAGTATTGTTTAAGTTAGATTGTGACTGCCGAGTGCAACTGTCGCTGTATCGAGGCAATCTAGTCAGAAAGCACTGAGACTGATCAATTTCAGCTCAGGATAAATCAACAGGAAAATGCAAATACATTCTAATAGTTATAAATTTTCTTCAGATATTCTTAGTGTATATATTGATCTGATGGCATGATAATTGATCGAATTTGTCGATTTTGTCCTAAATGTTTTATGCCTAACTGATAGTGTAATCGTTTAACAGGACTACTGTAAACAATCCATTTCATATGAATAGCCATTGTAAAGTTTGCTAATCGTTTGATAATTGGTTGAGATACTATATAATATAGAAGAAGAAGAATTGGAGATAGATCACGTATAATACAGATGGTTTGTGGTGATTGGTATTAAGTTTCTTTTTAGTTCGTTACAGATAGATATTGGTAGAGAGCATTGGACAGCTATTTCGTTCTAGTATGGGATTTCTCATCAGTACACACCATAGATACTTTAAACTGAAGCCTCTGGGACGGAATCTAGATTGTGCATTGTTGAGGGGTCTTATACTAGGACGTAACAGCTGTCCAATACTCCCTTGTTATCAATGACACCCTACTAATTAAGGTTACATCGCTTGATCAATGTGCATTAACTTCTGTGTTGTTCAACAAGTTATTTATAGTGCTGTTCAAATTCTACCGATCAAACTGTAGTGTGACCACTTGTCCAAGTGAGTAGACGTTAATGATACTATATTGAGATTAAAGGTAGTAGGTCGGTCTTGACCTAACTCAGAAGTAACGGACGCAGACTGTAAGACTGGGTTGGCTGAAATCAAATCCATGAAGGAGTATAAGTTCCTTTAAAGACTGCAGGTACACATTAGTGACGAGTGCCAGACAATACGAAACCTAAATCCAAGTTTTTCTACCCTCTACCACTAAAAAACCTTTAGCTTTTTAAAATTCTTTATTGTATTAAAATAGGCAACACTAGATTTACTTACGTTCATATGGCTTAATAATCACTTTTGAATATTTCTCATTATAACTGGTTATTCCAGTGTATACTGATAGTTCAAAAAGCAACAGAATATAGGCTAAATTGAAGTCAATAGAATATTTTAATCAATAAAATTGCTTCAAGTTCCGAAACCCTAATGATTGTTCAGTGAGAATACGTACTAAATGTAACGAACAAAAACTCGTTTGTACGTAATGATTACAAGAACTGTTAGCTCCAGCATGAACGCTGTAATGCATTCCCAAACATATTTTAACCAATGAAAACCAGGCAGATATTTCGTCCTGATATGGGACTCCTAAGTAAACTTAACTTAATCCCAATCTCCATAAACTATCTTAATTCACTTATAATCATCTGCTCATTAGTGACAAGATTCAAGATGTTTATCAAATTCTGATGAGAAGTCGTGACTGATGGAGTTAGAACTTGTCGGGTGTCAGATAGTTATCACTAATGACAATAGGTGATTGTTGTAATATATATCACAAACTGATGGAAGTAGGAAATCTACCACTTGAAGCCTATTGGCCAGGTGGTGCAGAGGGTTAGATGTTTGCAAACTTCGAGCCCTTGAAGAGTTCCATACTAAAACGAAACAGTTGTCTAATGCTCCCTGGTTTTCAATGGTACCAAGCTAACATCAATCTGTGATGTATTCAGTTAATTAAAAATCAAAATTATCAAATTTATATATAAAGGTCAATCAAACTATTTACTTGTCTACTTGTGTAGTGTAGACGTATAGTTAGAACATTTGCATAAATTAAATATGCCAGCAATTATAATGATTGACTTTAGTCAGACAGTGTGTAACAATGTGAAACCGATTACTAGGGAAATCCATTAAGATAAGTGACTAATTAATGACCATTGTTGTCGTTATTACTGGCTTAATTAGTAATATCGACGAGGTAGATTTTAACAAGCAAGCTCCTTTGTTACTCAACAATTGTCATAGTATAACCAGTTGTATTCTATCTGTTCTGTTCAAGTTATTTGAGTTCGTTCATATATACATTGATTTAGGTGTTATTCACTCCTTATATTCGATGAAATCTATTTGAAGTTCGTCTAATTATTCAACTGTTGTTATCCATAATCGAAAGGTTATTTAACGATCAACGAAAAAGATTATTTAATTTGACAACATTAAGTGAGTATATTGTATTAAATGGTGGTGATTATATTTAATCAATAAAATTGCTTCAAGTTCCGAAACCCTAATGATTGTTCAGTGAGAATACGTACTAAATGTAACGAACAAAAACTCGTTTGTACGTAATGATTACAAGAACTGTTAGCTCCAGCATGAACGCTGTAATGCATTCCCAAACATATTTTAACCAATGAAAACCAGGCAGATATTTCGTCCTGATATGGGACTCCTAAGTAAACTTAACTTAATCCCAATCTCCATAAACTATCTTAATTCACTTATAATCATCTGCTCATTAGTGACAAGATTCAAGATGTTTATCAAATTCTGATGAGAAGTCGTGACTGATGGAGTTAGAACTTGTCGGGTGTCAGATAGTTATCACTAATGACAATAGGTGATTGTTGTAATATATATCACAAACTGATGGAAGTAGGAAATCTACCACTTGAAGCCTATTGGCCAGGTGGTGCAGAGGGTTAGATGTTTGCAAACTTCGAGCCCTTGAAGAGTTCCATACTAAAACGAAACAGTTGTCTAATGCTCCCTGGTTTTCAATGGTACCAAGCTAACATCAATCTGTGATGTATTCAGTTAATTAAAAATCAAAATTATCAAATTTATATATAAAGGTCAATCAAACTATTTACTTGTCTACTTGTGTAGTGTAGACGTATAGTTAGAACATTTGCATAAATTAAATATGCCAGCAATTATAATGATTGACTTTAGTCAGACAGTGTGTAACAATGTGAAACCGATTACTAGGGAAATCCATTAAGATAAGTGACTAATTAATGACCATTGTTGTCGTTATTACTGGCTTAATTAGTAATATCGACGAGGTAGATTTTAACAAGCAAGCTCCTTTGTTACTCAACAATTGTCATAGTATAACCAGTTGTATTCTATCTGTTCTGTTCAAGTTATTTGAGTTCGTTCATATATACATTGATTTAGGTGTTATTCACTCCTTATATTCGATGAAATCTATTTGAAGTTCGTCTAATTATTCAACTGTTGTTATCCATAATCGAAAGTTTAACATGTCATTGTACTCAATTAAAATGAGGTAAACACAGAAACATACATATACATGTCACTATTCAATTACATTTATACATAAGTGCACACTTAATTGTGACTACCTTTGTATAATTTTTACAATACACAAAATTCATCTACATAATATGATTACATAAGTGGATTGGTTTATTAATCGTATTTAAATTTTTGGTAATTTTGATTTTGACAATTTGAAGATCCTACAGAAGTTAAGAATGTGGAAGTGAACAACTGTTTATGACCAACTCGTTTCATGATCTACATACGTTAATCCATATAGTGTCATGTTATGATTACATAATAATCGAAAGGTTATTTAACGATCAACGAAAAAGATTATTTAATTTGACAACATTAAGTGAGTATATTGTATTAAATGGTGGTGATTATATTTAATCAATAAGGTTAGAGTGGGATGCCGACTAATCATAATAGGAGTGAGGACAGTACGGTCAACAATAAGTCAAAGATACTGTGACGTAATAATGAACAGGAAAAGACGACAAAATTGAATAACTTCTTGAAGACCGAAAAACAATATTGACATTACAATTAGGGGGGTTGTGGAGATAGTTAATATTCAATTTCGACATCACGAATTGAATATTGACATTTTTTATTAATAAAAGTATAAATAACTTGTATGGAGATAGAAAGAAAAGAAACGAAAAGGAAATACCACCCAGATATACTCCTAGGAATAGGATTCTACTGTGGGCCAAGGTAAGTAGAGCGATCAAATATTTTTCTTTTGTATACATAAATGCGTTTTCTTTGAAATGAAGTCAGACAAGGTTGCTTACTCTCACCCTTCCTCTTTCTACTAATGGTTGACTGTATCATGAAAACTACAACATCTGTAGACACTTTCTGAATACAATGGACAACATCGATGCAAGTAGATGACTTAGACTTTCCAGATGACCTAGCTCATCTATCCCACATAAAGCATCATATGTAGATGAGGATAAACAATGTAGGAGCAGCCTCGGTAGCAGTAGGCTTCAGCATACACAAAGAGAAGACTAAGATCCTTCGAAATAAAACAACGAACAATAACTCAATTTCACTTGACGGAGAAATTCTGAATGATGTAGAAACCTTTACATATTTGGACAGTATCATAGACAAACAAGCAGAGTCTGATTCGGATTTGGAGGCGTGGATTGGTAAGCCAAGGCACAGGCAAATTTCTACAACTGTAAAACATTTGGGACTGAAACCAAATGTCAGTCAACATTAAAGTCAAAACTTTCAATACAAATGCGAAGGCAGTTCTATTGTATGAAGCTGATACTTGTAATGAGAACTACGAAAAGCATCCTTCAAAAGATACAAGTATTATAAACAACTGTTTGCTTAAGACAATTCGAATCCGTTGGTCAGATACCATCAACAACAACCTGTTAGGGCAGAGAACTAATCAACTTCCAGCCGAGGAATAAATTAGGAAAAGACGCTGGAGGTGGATGGGACACACATCGAGGAAACCATCAAACTGTCACAAGACTAGCACTAACTTGAAATCCTAAAGGCCAAAGTAGGAGAGGAAGACCCAGGAAAACACTGCGTCGGGAATTAGTGACAGACATGAAGAGAATGAAGAGTACTTGGGACTAGCTGGTAAGGAAAGCTGAGGACAGAGTTGGTTGGAGAATGGTTGCCGGCAGCCTCTACTCCACTTGGGGTAATAGGCATTAAATGATTGATTTAGTAGATTTCGTTTAACCCTTTGGTAACTAACCAGGAACATGTTCGCTTGTTCACATATATAAGAAACTTTGAGTATAACTTATGTTTCGGATTTCACGGAAGCAGTTAAATCAATAAATGCACATAGATACTTGTTGGGGATGTCAGATCCCCAGAATTCTCTTAGTAAACCTCTTATTTTTGTGATTTATTTGTGTAAATTTAAATTTATTATTTTCGCACAAGAAATTTCCTTTTTCACCATCAGTTCGAGTTACCCACTTAGTGAGACGCCAAATCTTATTGGTTCGTTGTTTATTTTAGTACGCTATTTGTAACAATTCAAGGACGCTCTCTCTTTTTGTATATATACGCATGAGATGTGTGATTGTTCGTTCGTTTGCTGGGCTGCCTATGAAATTAGAAGCTTCTTCTGACTTTGGACTTTTCTCTCTAGTTAACTGCACTGGGGCGCTGCGAATAGCTTAGCTTACTGGTTGTTGTGTCACTGTTTCATACGTTCGCTAGCAGGTACCGAGGTGTAATTTATTCGCGAGAACCCTAACAATACTACCATCAAATCGTTGGGTAATATGTTTCAATTTTTCAATTACAATCACTAAGATCACTTTTACTGTTGATGTCTCCTATGATGTTAGTATCAAAACATTTCTACCTTCGATTTGGATTGTGACATAAGCTGAATCGAAAACGAATGCATCATCCTTTTCGAAACTCATCGTTTAAATGTGCTTGTGTTACTGTTCATACTAGACCTCAAATTCATTTTGATTCGTGACAATAGCCACTATATTCACCATTTCACTTATCAATCATAATCCAACATAAATCATACTAATGAACTATCCCTATATCTTGACAATCCTCACAGAATTTAATCAATTTCATACGTTATCAATTTAACAATTAGAACACATTTGCCATAGATACATTTTAATTGATTACCTTTAATTTGTAATTTTTCATTATGAATAGTTTGTTTCAAAGGTAATTTGTCGTCATTCTTCTTCTTCTCCTTTTTCTTCTTCTTCTTCTTCTCATTTTCAGGTAATTCATATTTATTCTGCTTTTTTGTTAATAATGAATTAGATTGAAGTGATTCATGTTTCATTTTATTCTGATGCATTTCATCATCATTATTGGATTCTAAATAAGATAGAAAAAAGAATTTTTAAAAAAAAGATAATTGTAAAATAAATTAAAAGAAAAAATAAAATAAAAGAAACATATTGATCAAGCATAGTAACACTTACAGGCATAGATATAATTTTATAGGAATTGATTAGAAAAGGTTACTTTTTTTTCTTTTATTGAGTACCATTGAAAACTACTGAGCACTTGATAGATGATTTATTCTAGTATGAAAATTATTGGTTGTGCTGAGGCATTGCAATTCCATCTAGGAATCGAACTTAAAGTTTTCTAGGTATCATAATGAAATATTATTAATAATAGACAAGAAGGTAGGCATTATGTTGTAGGATTGGTACTTCGGTTAATTTTTAGTGATAACATGACGACTACTTAATGCCAATTGTGATAAATGTTTAACTTTTAACTGTTGGGGGGGGGTGTCAGATCCCTAGAATTCTCTTGGCAAACCCGTTATTTTTGTTATTAATTTGTGTAAATTTAAATTTCTCGTTTTCATGCCAAAAAGTTCTTTTTTCACCTCCACTTTGTGTTTCCCACTTTGTGAGACGCTAAATCTTCTTGGTTCGTTGTTTATTTTAGTACGCTGTAAGTGACATTCCAAGGACGCTCTCTTATTTTGTATATATATGCATGAGATATGCGGTTTTTATCTATTTGCCAGGCTGCCTGTGGAATTAAACGCTCCTTGCTGACGTTGGACTTCTTCCTATAGTTAGCTGGGCTGGGGCGGTGTGAAATAGTTTATCTTACCTGTTGTTGTGTCGCTGGTCATACGTTCATTAGCAGGTATTCAGGTGTTTTCCTTAATTCACGGAACCCTAGCCTTAAGATTTCTGAATTCTATAGTAAGCCTTTCTGGTTATCTGGAATTTAGCCAATACTGAGTTGATTATTGTGATTACATTCAACGTCGTTTTATAGTGATTGGTCTGATCTTTGATGGGATATTATTGAAAACTGGGTATAGTCGTCGTGGAATATCACATACATTTCACTATTACAAACCTAGAAGTCAATTATTTTATGTGAAAGCCTATGATTTGTTTTTACTTATGATTGCTTAATATAACATATTATAAAATATATTATAAGGATAAGGAATGTGGTCTGCTATATGTTGTTCTATAACTGTCATACATTGTTATGGAGTACTGTAATGTTGTTAGCAATTACTGTGAGTGAATTGATGAACAGGTTGACATGACTTAACATCTATTACTATTAATATTAAACATATTTCCACTTATTCATTTGTATCTTATCTTCTGTTGAAGTATGTTATTTGTTTCAATGTTTTACTAGTTGAATTCAGTAAAGTAATTTCATGCATGACTCTAAACTATTGGATTGTTCTATGTTTTAGTGACTTGGATAAATCACTGTGAGTTAACATTGTATGTAAATAAGATAAATACAAAATTGTTCTAGTATTACTTATGTTGATTGTATGTGGTGGCGATCATTAAATTCAAACTTGACAACATTAATTTAATCAGAGTGAGATTATCATTGAAGATTAAGAAGTACTAAAAATCTACTTCACCGTAAAATGGTACTTCTCAACGGTATACCCCAATTTATTGCTAGTTGATTAGCATTCACATTTACTTCGAAGCCTTAAGGTTCTAGACATGGTCTTCAATGAGAATGTATACGTATGCTACTGAGAGGTTTCATATTTCATGTTAATCAATATTGGACAATAAAAGAGTTTCTATCACTAAACCTAAAATTTTACTCAAAGGCTTAGTTACCAGAAGTGATTCACTTACCAATTATTAGTTGAAATCGTTGTTCACCTAAAAGTTTTCCTGTTGTTGTATTGTAAACTCTAAAATGAAATAAAAATTCATTAACTTGTACACATTAATGAATGTTAATACAAAAAAATGGTAATGTAAAAACAAAAAAAGGCAACATCTCAGATACACTGATAACTATGAGCAAATAGATGGATGGAACCGATCAAAATTTATACATATGGCTTTTACAGTTTGTACTTAGTTAGATAAACAATGAAATCCAAGGATCTATGTTATCTTAATACAAATCTACTCCTGAAAAACTGATCAACAACATTTCATCATTATGAGAATATTAGGTAGATACCTTGAAATCTTTTAATATGACTTATATGTTACCAAACACTGTAGGTTGAGTGCATTTGTTAAAGATACAGTACTTGTATGCTAATACTTAGCCTTTAATAGACTAGACCGAATTCATGTCAATTCACAATGTTGATTAACTTTCTTTTCATTGATCTTAGCCTAATGTTATTTCATTATTATTTTAATCAATGCAATGTTCAACTTTATTTAACTTTTACTATACGATTCTGATATATATTACGTTTACTTGTAAACTATCTGCTTCTTATGAATATGCAAAACTTTACAGTGAATGACCTGTGTCATGTTTGTCTAATCCCTAATGTTGATTGAATGCTATTGTACAGCAGAGTGGTAATGTTTAGAACTGTGGCGGATTCCAAACTAACAAAGCGTATCGATTCCTTCATGACCGTAGATGCAGCTTAATAGCCAGTTCTAAACTAACATGAAATGTGGATCATGCAGAGTTTTCTGCAGACTTCTTGTAACTACTTATCGGCTTAAATCGGTGACAACTATTTATTCCTCTGATGTTATCGATGATGGACTAATTAATTGAAAACACTAGTTGAAAACGATATCGCACCACGATTAATAGACAAAATCATGAAATCAAAGCGAACCTTTCAACCCCATCTGTAATCGCCGTTCTTAATAAGATAGTGCATTATTGTTAAACTTCGAAGGCGCTCTGTCTCCTGATTCACTGAAGGCGAAAATTTCAAACGATAACACAAAAAATGTTTGGAGTTACTCTGAGAATTCTGTCTATTCTCTCTAACCCTCGTTTGTAAGCAACCCGGAGGACAGTTATTTCATTTGACCACATTCAGGTGTGTCTGTCGCTTCACTCGCTGTTGTGAAGTAAGGTATGTTGGTCATTCGATACAATTGTTGTCCAAGAGTGTTCGAGAACATTATTTAGCGTGACTGCGGAAAGGCAACAATAGTGTCATTAAAAGCTCTATTACTGAACATCTCGTGACCACTGTTCACTTAACAGACTCGTATACCTATTTCAAAGTTATCCACATGATTGATAGAAATCTACCGAAGTCAGTAAGTGTCCACAGTCTATATGTTGCTGAAACCGTTTACATGCACAAACACAAACTAGAACAATGTGCACGAAAGAAACTTATTCAACCTTTGGTCCTACCGTAGACTTAACCTGGATTTCTTACACAATATCCTCATGTTTCCATTCTCATCTCCGATAAGTTCCATTTTCTAATTTATCTTATCATATAACATAACTCTAAAAACATTAAATTGAAGTAGTTTGTGGAGATTAGTAATAATCCTAATTGATTGAATTCGTCACAGACTGATGTTGGCAAGATGCCATTGAAAACTATGGGGCACTGGACAGCAGTTCTATCCTAGTATGAGACACCTTAGCAATATCACAAACTGATGGAAATGGGAATTCTGCCATTGGAAGCCGGCCCAGCGGTGTAGAGCGTTAGGCGTTCACCAGCATTAAGCCCCTTGGGCGGAATCTGGGATGTGCACAGCTATGGAGTCACATACTAGGACTAACCAGCTGTCGAGTTCTCCATGATTTTTAATAGTACCATACTAACATCAATCTGCGACAAATTTTAAAAGTTGTAATTTTGACTTATTTATCTTAATTTACCTATCAACTTTGTCATTTATTTGACTTGATTTCGATAATTTCTTTCTATTCATTTGAACATCTACTTCAGTCTGCAAACCCTTAACAACTGACACATAATAGTTGAAGTGGCATACATTGATAATAGATATTACCTTATGGAGTAGTATACCTCCTAGATATTAATATATTATTACGCTGAATTGTACAAGTCTGTCTCCTATATGATTGTTTGTTTTAGTGTACACACGATTCTGTTTACCTTAATATCTGTCACCAATCATCATATTGAAATTAGATTAACAACTAAGTTACAATTAATAGGTTACTTAGTGATTAGTATACAGTATACAGAATTTCTATGACTCATTACGTATATAATGTACCTAATTATATTTGTTTTCATGTGGAGATTGTGTTTCCATTTGGTACCATTATGACAGTGTATAAAATGTTGATAATCACTTACAATTGAGTCATTCAGATACAAAGAAAACAGTAAATTCGTTGGAAATCTATATTATCTTGATTATTATATTAATACATCATAATTGATGTTTAGTCTACATGCTGAACGATACACATATTCGAAATGATAAAGATGATTTGTAGGTCTGGAAGTCATTCATGGATTCATTGTGTTCTTTCAGTTGGATGGTGTAATTGAAGAGTCGTCATCGTTATTCTAGGTGATTTTATCGGAGTAAGTTTTTCATAGGAATGATCTATGTGAATTTCTTCACAAGTGACTAGTAGCTTGTTCTGTTGCCTTTCTATATAATTGTTTTGATTCATTTCCTCTTGGCCTGAACCATAGTAATGTAGATGTGTTTTTTTAATTTTCCAATTGGTTGATAAACTACAACTATTTCAATATGTTTATTGATTGCCGATAGACCTGAATGGTAAGCTTTTAAAAGTTCTCTGGTTTTCTTTGAATTTCCTCTGTCTAAAATTACGACTTCTCAAGCATACTGTGTTCACAATTGTCTGTATGTACAGATATAAGAGACGATACGTCGTGGCACTTCACGACTAATTGATGTATATGCAAGCGGAGATGGTGAAGTTGGCCTCTTTGCCAGATGTAATGTTTATCGCAGTTAGGGAAGTTTACTTTGTAGATAACATTTGGTTTGTCTTCCTGTATCCTCTTATCATTAAATTTGCAAACAACTGATTGTAGTGAGCTTGCTGGTTTGTGTGCTATATTTATTTCTAACGGCTTCAATAGTCTGGTATTCATTTTAGATATTTCTTTCATATATAATAGAATGATCCGTTTGGTGACTTCGATGCTAGATTTTGAGTCTGTTGGTGTTCTTGAGAGACATTTCTTGATAAAGCTGCATAGACAGCCGTTCTTTTGGAAGACGGTCATTTGGCTGTTTGTCGCATTTTTGTGTGATAGGTATGCTGTAGTATGTTTTCGTCCTATGAAATAGAGTTCGCACATAGTTGAATTTGCTGGTAGTTAGATCGCTACTGTTGTAATTAAGAATTTGATCGGTATGGGTTAATCTCCTGTGTACTTGAGTCTCCAGTTTTTCTATGTTGGTTCTAGTGATTATCACATCAAAGAATGGCAGTTTGTTATCTGACTCCGTTTCCATTAAAAATTGTGTTTTCAAAGATGCTGACGATTGAACTCTAAGTATTTTTTAACTGATTCTGAAGTTAAAAGTTAAGTACTAGCTTAAAATAATGAATTCTTTATAGACTGTCATGAGTTATGAGACAGGTAGGCCAACATTACATAAAATCGATTCATGTCATTCTTGGCTATTTAACTGAACAATGTAAAATGAAGATATCATGGCTAGGGTTCGACGACTGTTATCTATAGTTTATGGACTTAATTGACAGTTAGAACTGCACACCACTAATACAGGAATTAGAGGTTAACATGAAGAGAATAAATATCACTTAGGAAGAACTGAAAAGGAGAGCCCAGGACTTAGTTGGTTAGAAAATACTGGTCGGTTACCGAGTAGACGACGATGTGCCGTATGTCATGTTCTTATTTCTGACCAAAATCCATTCATGAGGTTACAGTATGATTGTTAGTCTAATTGACTTATAATTGGATTCATTATGCTACAGTATTAGATGGTTAGAGTAATTCGACTGGAAACACGCGTATTCAAATAATAGGTATAACTAAATCAAACAAGAGGTTATTCGTAGCCTGCATGGATCTGTAGTAACGTCTTAGACCACGGAATTTTATTATCAGACAGAGAATATTAGTTAATCAAGATTATAGGTATCTTTGTTGATGAATGCGAAATAACAAGAATTTTAAGTCCAAGGATTCCATACAACATCCTCCAACAACCAAATTATATCTTGTTTATTAGGAAAATCTTATGATTCTACTTTGTTAAATAATGTAGCATTCTATAAATTAAAGCTTGAGTGATAAATAAAAGTAGTGGTATCATTAGGATAACCCAGCGAAAGATACGTTACATTAGTTGGAAAACCTCTGAGAACTAAGTTGTACAGGATAGACACTCTTGACTAGTATAAGACTGCTTAGCAAAGCGAACTTATTAACATATCGTGGTTCAGATTTGAAACTTTTATGGCTCTGTACCTGTTTGTCACCGCTCTTCGTAAGTTCTATAACAATTGGCTGTTAGGGTACAGTCATAATAATTATGTACATTACTTGCAATAATTAGTAACACTGTCAGCAAGTAAATAGTCATTTTCTTTCTGTCTATCTTGAAACACAATGAAGTTTCGTTGTACTTGTTGATATGAAATGTTTAAATTTGAAACTGTGGCTCACTTTAATTGGTTTATTTACAAAACACATATGGTAGACATCATTCTGTTTCCATTCGTCACACTAATGCTGGTTGAGTACCACTGAAAAGCATGAAACCTTGGACAACTGTCGCGTGTAATTATGAGATTTCTCAGTAGTTAACATCCTCTATTTCTTCAATGAATCTAATCTAGGGCCTTCATGTCTGACAGTGAACTCCTAACGATCTGTATCACTGGACTGGCTAGCCAGCTTCCAATCAAAGAATTTCCACTTCATTGAATTTATAGTTCAACTGATATCAATCTGTTATAAATACAAGACAATGAATGAAATACTAATCTATACAAAAGCAACCTTAAATCCTATACGATATACACAAACTCATTTCCATGTAAAACAACTTACCTACAAATATATTGACCATCATCAATCACTTTCTTAGGATTAACAATACTTAGAATTTGAGTATATTCATTCACATTACTAATGATATATTTAATACCACCAGATGCTTTATTAATAGATTCAATATTTAATGGTTCATTTGATGTAACACTACGATACCATAGAATTGACCATTGATATTCATTATATCCATTTATATTTTGATATTGTTCAGTTAAAAGTAATGTAGATAGATTACAATTTAAATGACCTGTTAAACCTTCAAGTGTATACTCAAAAATGATATTGAATTGATCATTGGTCACTAGAAAGTACATTATTTATTAAAAAAAAATTAATTAGTTAAATTTGATATAAAGTAAAAGGAAATCTATCACAATTTATTGTAAATAGTTTGTATTACGTAACCATATGTTACTGTACAAATAGGATTATTTGATTGAATACTTCACAGATTGACGTTGACAAGGTATCACTGGAAACCAGGGAGCACTGGATATCTGTTTCGTTCTAGTATGGGAATTTTCATCAGTGCACACCCTAAATCATGCTCAATAGTAACTAACTTTAGGATGTTCTTGAATCTCTAATGAGAAGTTGTGACTGATGTAGTTCAGAGTTGTCGGCAGTCAAACAGTAATCACTGATGACAATGGATGATCGTCGTGCTATATCACAAATCGATGGAAGTGGGAATTCAATTATTGGATGCCGACAATGTGGTGCAAAGGAATAGACGTTCACCAACCTGCAGCCCCTGAGGCTGCTGATGAGTTCCATACTAAAACAAAACGGCTGCCGAGTGCCCCCTGATTTTTAATGTGTGACAAATTCACTCAACTAAACTTCATACAAATCTTCACAAACCATTTCACTTCAAATAAACTTCTAATTTGGAATCAGTAAAGTGGCTACTTATCATCAAATACAAATTTACACATTTTAGAGCGACTTATCATTCCACAATATATTAAGCAGGAGAAACCAATCCGAAGACAATATCAATAAATAAATAAATAAATGTTTGTTACTCCTCATGGAGCATAGACCGCCGATTACCATTCTCGTCTACTAAATTCATCATTCGGTTTGACGACACTGTTATGACGCAAAAAATTGGTTGGTTTATCGGACGCCAGTTGGGTGTGCCTGATTAATAATATGTGTCTGTCCTGTGTCCACTCACTCCCAAGCCAGATTTTGAGGAACAAGACGATAGACCAACCAGACAGAATCAGAATCGTATTAGATTCCACACATTCCTTTATATGTACATAATACTATACTACACAGCAAACCAATTAGGAATCTACCATTAATACAGAACAAAGGAAATAGTGGTAGTGAATAGGGACAATTTGTACACAACTGATTAACTGTAGTTCATAGTAAGAAACAATATACTAAGAGTAAATATACTGAACGGGAGGATAGGTCAAGACGTACGTAGCAATCATAGAAATGAAATGTTTACATTACCCACAACCAGAATAATTGAAATCGTATTCTAAAACATAGTTCTGAAAGTTCGTTACTCTTTTTTGATCGTACAACTTTACAGACACTCAGTTGAAGACATTTTTGGTAATGAAAACAGATTGGTGCCTATGTAGTTCTTACATTTACTAAGATCTTGTTTCCTTGGTATATTAATGGGGTATCCTTCTTTCCAGTCTGCTGGCATTTGCTTTTTTCTTTCAAATCTTTTTCGAAGACGATATATTTGTATTCAATCTGTTTTTCATCAAGCCACTACACTAATAGTATTTACATGTCATTTGCAATAATTATCAAATCGATACCAATCTATTAGTAGTAGAATGACAGATTAGATCAATATAAAGTACAAAAGTGTTCATGATAATGGTTAAAAATGGTTGACAAAATGTAGGGTGGATAAAGTGACTACTAGTCAAATTCCTTAAATCATGGATGAACGAATAAGTTTATGCCGGTATATAAGGTGGTTTAAAAGGAAGGGAGATAGTCGGTCGGGAACCGTGGGGGGAGTATAGGTTCCCTCAAAAATTTTTCGGTAAAAAGAAGGTTTCTAGTGATTATCATATATAAACCGATGATTCAGTCTGAGAAATATCTTAATGACACTTACTTAAGAATATAGCAATGACTATTAAGACACTATAAGCACAAAAAGAAGAAAGATTTGAAAAATTTGAAACTTTCTTAAAATCATTTAATAAATTTCGTTTCTTTCTTCTCCCTTTGATACAGCATGTGTTGATGATCAATATATAGAGAGGGGCTATGTGAACTTCTTCTAAATACAATGATTAAGTTTGTGGATATGGATAGCAATAACTAAAGACGCATGTAAAAGATGAATATATAAGTCACGTAGAATAGTTGATGGAATTCGATGAATAACTTTAAAGTATTTATTCGGGTTAACTAAATGTCCTTTGTCAGTCAGGTGGACCAGAATAGAATATTTAATTAATTTGACTTGTCATTCCTTTACGTAACTATTTCTTCAACATTTTGATATATTTCAAACCGGTCTGTTCTCATTTTGTGTATGTGATTTGTTCTCATATACTTTTACAGTTCTAGTGTTAATATTTAATCCCTTATCAAAACATTGTCTGGGTCCGGTTGTGACAGATAAGCCGATCCAGGACGCGCATTTCATCCTATTTGAGACTCGTCAGCTTAGTGTAGCCGTATCCAAGTGTTAATGTTCACACCGGGACTCGAAGTCAGTTCGATTAGTGCCATAAACAGCTTATCTATTCTCCTATCTAATGTTATGCAATCAGTCGATTTTATGACAATATATCTATATTCAGTTGCTTATGTTTAATGACCATTTTGCCCATCTCACATTTGGTTAATCAATTCCATTTATCATCTTGATCACGTTGGTTCAAGTTACTTGGTAATCTGATACACTGCCATCACTTAATTGGTATCAAGTGTATTATTACCGTAAATTGTATCTACGTTGATTAGTGCAGAGCCTTGATAAAAAACTAAGTAGTTGGAAATTTCGTCCATCAGTTTTTGTATTTGTTAAATGTTCTACTGGAATTTTTTACATTAATATATTTGCAGTTAGAAGAATACTAAATAAAGCAAACTGTTTAGTGACTGGCGATTATAGTGGCATCTCAGTCGGCGAGGTTATGAATCTTTATCGAATGAGGTGGTTGGGATAAGTGTTATGTGTGCCGAAAATATCAACTACTTCGACGTTCGATGATTACTGGTATACGAATGGGATGGATAGAAGTAAACGGCACCTAAAGCAAAACATGGCACAAGTCCATGAAGTTGCTGACTAATGGTGTAATTCTTGTTAGTAGATGCGGACCAACTGGTTAGGGTCCGCACGAATGCCATAACCAGTGGTTGAAAGCTTTCGTTGACACGGATTAGAATCGGTCACTGTGGTGTGAGAGTATCCACTCCTTTCCCTCCTTATATCAATATCTTAAAGCTACTTCATAGCTTACTTTCCAAGCTCCATTTCTTACCCCCCCTCCCTCTAAACCATATTCACTCTTCTTTGTTCTCATTATTATCATCATTAAAGTAACTTCTACTTTAACTAATATGGCAGTGCTTTAGAGACATAGCAATTTTAACTGATGCACAAATATACTAGGTTCTCTGTTGATTAAACATACATAAAACAAAGATTGACCAATTTCGCTTGACATTAACATTAATGGGAATATACATTCAAATTCAATCAATCAATCAATGCCTGTTACTCCAAGTGGAGCATAGACCGCCCACCAGCATTCTCCAACCAACTCTGTCCTGGGCTTTCCGTTCTAGCTCTTCCAAAGTGCTGTTCATTCTCTTCATGTCTGTTTCCAATTCCAAAAGCAATGTGTTCTTGGGTCTTCCTCTGTTTCTGTGGCCTTTAGGATTCCAAGTCAGTGCTTGTCTTGTGATACAGTTTGATGGTCTCCTCAGTGTGTGTCCAATCCACCTCCAGCGTCTTTTCCTAATTTCTTTGTCGGCTGGAAGTTGATTAGTTCTCTGCCACAACAGGTTGTTGTTGATGGTATCTTGCCAACAGATCCGAAGAATCCTCCGCCTGTAGCCCCTAGGGTTGCTGCCGGTCCCAAGCCCGGATAAAGGAGGAGGGTTGGGCATGGGGCTAGCAACCGCATCCCGTAAAACAGCAAACGTGTTAAAAAAAACGCTAACCAGTAAAAACCTTTATACATTCAAATTATGTTAATATTAATCTCTTAATAACACAAACTGATCTATTTACTTGTAACTTAATCATTAATGCACAATAATGAAACTGTAGTTCTTTATCAAAATTAGTAATTAGTTACATAGAATTATTTACAAGTATAAGATAATTGATAACATTTACATGCCTATTAATTGATAATCTATAATCTGAAAATGCTATACACTGAATATTGAGAACCAGTTGTTATGCATATAATAACTACTTAAATACAAAGTAATATATTACGTTATTATATGAAGTTTCAGTTGGAGTATTGTATATCGGTAAACATGTTGAAATAAAGAACAATACATAGATAATGGCGGTGAACAGCTGTTTCATATATTGAATACATAGATAATTACATAAAAGAAATAATATTATCAATAAACATGTATTACCATTATGTACAGTGTTTTCATGATCTAATTGAATATGAAATTTACAACTGATTGCTTCATCATCATCATCATCGTCATTCTGATTATTAACGACACTATTAGCATTTGATATCTGGTTACTTTTCATGTACTGATAGATTCCTGTATGTGATTTAGTGACTTTTAATATCTTCAATATTCCATCTAAGTATAAAACAGTAACAACAACAAAGCAATTAGAAAGTTAAGGATAAATTGTAAAATAAGTATTAATAGGATGAATAAATTGGATGTTGTGGGGATTGTTGAATGTCAATACAATATCATGAATTGATCTGAATTAGACAACCATTGTTTGGTCCTGGTATAAGATTCCTCAGAAGTGTATCAGACACCCCATTAGGGATCGAATCCAGGACCCTCTGGCTCCACGACAAACGCTTTACCACTAGACCACCGAGTTGGCTTCCAACAGATGATACTACTAATTCAGTCAATTCGTGATATGTTTGAGCTACCCCATCACTTGCCACCAGGGATTAACTGTCTCACACCCGACAGGGTTGAACTCTATTGGTCACGTCATGACTGGATAAGGAATATTAGCCGTTGGGAACCAACTCAATGGTCTAATAGTGAGGCGTTTGTTAAAGTGCCAGAGGGTCCTGGGTCCGGTACCTGATGTGATCGGGGATGCGCATTGTTGAATAGTCCAGCAACAGGACGAAACAGCTGTCCAGTGTTTCTAGGTGATCTATGGTTGTCTAATTCAGACCGATTCGTGATATCAAATTAGTATGATTAAATTGGCAGAATGTCTACTTCGCCGTTGTTGTCATAATAATGATGTTCAGGATTCGTCGGCACGTTTTTATTAGGAATGTCATCTCAACGACTCCCACGTCATCTGTTATTTGTAAGTATCTACGTCATAACGGGGTAAAGAATCGGGAAACATGACCTATGAAGTTTATTCTCCATATTATAAGGACTCATTACTACTAAACTGCATCTGTTAATCGCTTAGTAACTGTGATATGTACATTGCATAACTTGTAAGCTTCACATAAGCTCAATATTCATTGTCATATCTATTTTTTTCCTAAATTATTGTAATTTTACTCTGAACCTACTGCCCCGTATTCTGCATGAAACGCCTCTCCCCAGTTCAATCTTTAGTGTGTTTTATATTTCTTATTACTGTTTGGTTCAGAATGTCTTATATAAAAGCCTATGTTGATATTCAATAAACGACCTGGTGCAGTCGTCTATTTACTGGTGTTTTGCTCTATCACTCACTACCTCCGAGCAAGCTTACTCACATTTACTCTGATTCAACCAATCAACATCTACGTAGACAGGTCGCATAGGCCATAGGAGCAGATCTCAATGGTTCGTTCTGATCGCAATATCATTGGTACACTTATCTCGGCAGTGTCGTATCTTGCCTTCCTACCAGCAGCGTCAAAGATCATTTCAGTCTATCACATTTCTACAGACAGGACCATAAAAATGGTACAGCTAGTAGCCTGAGATGCTGTCAGACATGATTTTGAATAAATGTAAATGGTGATTACGTTGAGGCTTTCTAATACAGTGTTTTTAACAGTGAAATGATATTTACTAGCTGAAAGTTCTACGATGCTGTAGCTCTTACTTAATACAAGTGACAAACATATTCAATTTAAATATATATACGCGTTGCATCGTAGTGACTGCTTGGAGTCAGTACCTAATTGATGAATGCAGTGATAGAGTCTTGATATGAACTCTGCTATTGGAATTTGACAGATCTGACGAATCAAAAATGAGGTGAAACATTAGTCTTGGAATTCACCTCTTAGATAAAACATTCAACTTTTATCATAAGATTGTCAGTGTTAAGATCGTTGGCATGAATTAACTTTTGTGTTGATTGAAATGATGAAATTACGGTTGTTTGTCAAAACATTCCACTAAGGTTATGAAAAGGCAAAGTTTCAGTGGAAGTTATTCAATCTTAGTCTTTTTACTTCATAAGGGTCAGCATGAATCAACGTCTTTCAAACGTCAGAAGATATGGACATATGGAATTTTTGAAGAGACTACATGAGTGCCTTTATTAGTCACCGACATTTAGAGTTTGAATACCATTAGAAACTAGGGACCACTTTAAAACTGTTCCGTCCCCACCTGTTAGTCAGATTCAGGATCCGTCCTGATTTTCATCCAGAGTCTGATCATTGACGTCATTGGGCCAGAAGATCAACATTTAATAGTGAAATTCTAGCTTTGATTTGTGTTATATCTTAACAAACACCAAGTCACATAGATGATAACCGTCTCACTTAGAAAGAATCTTAACTCCAGCAATCATGACTGCTTACTAGAACCTAAGGAATATGTTTAAGTTATATAGTGGTGATTTGATTATTCTAGTCAATTCAATGTAGTTTTATAATGATTCATTTCATTTTATTGATTTTTAGAGGGTATCATTGAAAACCGGCTATAATCACTGAGCTGTATCACGTTATCTTATTATTGAAAACTTTCGAGTACAACAAGTGTTGATGATTCAGAGTTTGTTTTGAGACCAACAGCCAAATTACGGTGTGGATATGTAGTGTTATGTACTGTTATTAAAGAGCTCAATACTAAAATATAACTACCATTCATTGCTCAATTGTTTTTAATAGCATTCAAATCAGATCAATCTATGGTGAATGATGAGATTAAACCAAGATTATTCCATTGAAAAGAAGGTAACATTATCAAGAATTCAAGTGTATTGATTATTAATTCAGCACGTAACTAATTATATTATGATTCAAAAATCAACATACCTTCAAGATGATAATCATTTTTCATTTCATTCATTGTAATAAATTGTCCATTATGAATCCATTGATTTATTACTGATGAATCGTTGATTATACGTTTATCATATTGATTTTCAATAGAGTATTTTGTATTATTAATCATTTTATTCCTATTCCATTTATTCCATTCATCAATTGATGGTGATTTTGGTAACGGTATACTTAACTCATTAGTTACATTAGTATTATGTAGTTTATTATTATTACAATTCAATGTAACTTGTTTTCCAATTTTAGTAGTAATTACTTTTAAATTTGATGAACTAGTTAATTGTGATTCTTGAAGAAAAGAAAATGAAGTAACAACATCAATAATACAATAAAAGTTGTATTGTGACTGGTAAATGGAATCTAGAATATACGTTTCATCCAACTTGAGACACATTAGATTGAATATATCACACATTGATGTTGGCAAGGTACCATTGAAAACCAAGGAGCACTGGATAACTGTTTTGTTCTAATGTGGAACTCCTCAGCAATACTCACCCCCAGATTCCTCACCAGGGACTTCAGGTTGATGGCAAAAGTCTAACCATCAACACCACTGGGTCAGCATTCAATGGTAGAATTCCCACTTCCATCACTTTGTGATGAGACACATTAGTTGGATGTATATACCATATCCTAATGTTCATGGTCATGTTGAATACTATAGTATTCATCATTGGGGTAGTGAATCTAGTCAGTCACAATATGCAGATGGTGTGTATTATTAATTTGAAATTTGATGATGTTATGAACTAAAAATGATCCATCTCTGTGGTTAAAGATGCATCCAATGTGGATTGTTTTGGTATAGAGGTAGTTCACAACAAAATCAACGGGGGTTTACGTATACTTTGATTGTAGATATATTAATAAGCCATTAAAATAACACTTTAAAGTTAAAGTTAACTATTCACTATAGAAGAACAATATGGACATGTATCCCATTAATATTTACTTATCACTTCACATCTATACACACATATGTTTCTATTACTTATATAAATATTAGTAGTCATTCCTGATAGGTTATGAATTGAATATATTGAATAGGTATTTTTTTTTTAAATAACAACCATATTCATTCTGTGAAGTGTAGTAACCTATGCAATCACCTATGTAACAGTAAAGAGTTATCGACTATATAGGATTTCGGTAAATGGTGTACCTTAGTTAAAAATTAATTATTCATTACACATTCGTGTTCATCAAAACTGGCGATTCCAGATGAACAACTAACTTTGAAAACTATTTGAATTATTTTAGTTTTGTGTAAAGTAAACAGATCTATTTGTTGCCCTATCCTCTTGTTTGACCTATTGACTGTCAGTAAGTGATTTCCGATTTATGAACTACAGCTAATTGGTTGTAGATATGTTACTCCAATTCACTACCACTATCTCGCTTATTTTATATTGGTGGTTCACTGGTTCACTGTGTGAGCATGTTTATATAAATATAAGGAAGTGTTTGAAATGCAATATGATTTATCTGGTTGGTTTGTTGGCTTGTGTTCTTCCTCGCTACGGTCTGAGACCAGTCATCATTTGGAAGACTTACACAGACTGAGATATTGTCACAGTACTAGTTCACACAAGGTCATGTCAAGCAAATAGTCTTGTGTTCTCGTCATTACAATTTAGCGGCATAACAGAAATAAAGCGGAGAAGGAATGTAAGACTGTCGTATTTTAATTAAGAAGAAGTAGTATTTGAAAATATTTTTTTAATTTCTTATTAGTATTGATATAACTAATGAATTTGCACATGACAGACTTTACTCGGATTGGATATGAGACAATTTCAGGCGGAAATTTATGAAATGATACCATTGAAGAAATAAACTAGGGCAAAAATAAAAGAACTACTGGCAAATGCATTGAGTATTAGTTCTGTAGATGTAGTGCTTACGTCACGAAACCTAACGGTTATATATACGCCTTACTAACGAGTCCATGAAATGAATAAAATAACTGTTTAATGTTTTATGCTTTACGATGGTTGTCTAGTTACAGTTTACCTACTGAGCAAACTATAATCAGTTTCATTAATTTCAATATCTAAGTCTTATTGTAGGTGACTATTTCATATCAGATTCTCAGAATACTTAGACCTACAATCGAATGCTTTCGGTTGTAGAACAGATATGTATACATATATATCTATATGCATAATACTTGAGAGGAAAATATGACCTTGAATATCATGTTGTAGAAATTTAATAGTTGCTACCCATCAATTTATCTCGTACTAGAATCAGAGGTAAAATTGAATTCAGTTTCTTTGATGTGTTACTGAAAAGATGTACAAATGATTCACTAAAATGATCTATTCATAGAAAACTAGTATCGACTGAGTAATATATAAAGAATTTCACACTTATTGATGCAGACAGTGTGTTGTTTCTGGAAGTAGGTGGTTTAAGATTTAAACTTAGTCAAGAGGTAGTCAGTGAGTTACAGTCACCGGTTGCTTCAGGTAGCATACGAAGTACGAATTTTTTAAAATTTAAACCCCTTCCCCCCCCCCACTACCTTCCAACTACCGTCACCACTCTCTTCGTAAAATGCATATCACCACCAAAAAGCTAATTACTAACACAATCTTTGTAAGTAATATGACTGAAAAATTATTATTCAGTTAAGTGTTTGTTATCACTAAGCAATTAAACAACATCACTTATATATGTTTAATGTGGGAACGCCAATGATACGCATTATCATCTTCCCACCTTCAATTAACCATACTGTATGTAGGTGGTCGACAAACAATCTATATTATACAATACTAATCTTTAGTCAACCAAGCTATTAGAATGTGTCAAAGATTAAAGTAAATGGATATTTTCTTTCTGAATAGTAACAACAACTGTCATTGATATAAAATGCTCTGAGAAAATGATTACAAAGTATAATTGTTTTCAGTAGTTAGTAGTATATTATTCATTTAAATTAGTCTTAATTAAATAAGAAACTTAACCATAGTTCAAAGTATGTGTATAATAATTATTCTGTTTATTATCATTAAGAAGTAGTATAACATATAATTTCAGTAGTATTGTATCCGTTAAATTAGGTTGTTTAGTCATTGTTCGAAAAATGAATGAAATTAGTAAAACTACGAACTTCTATGACATAATTAAATCATCCAATTCACAGAATACATCACCGAAATATCTGTCATCTCCAAATATAATGTTAGACTGCAACAGTTATCATGAACGAACTTATTGTATCAACATAATAGGATAAAGATAATACAGTAAAAGAAATTAACCATATGACGATATTACTTAATGGTGTTGTATACTTAAGCTTCTAGTTGATTAACATATGATATCATTAGTCCATGAATACGTTGGGTTAGATTAAAATTATGTTCTTGTTAGTCAAATGTTTAAAAAAGATTGTGTAATAGACGGAATGAAGATTGAATGTGGTGATATGTCAGTGATTCAAGTAAATCAATGCCTGTTACACCATGTAGGGAATAGGCTGTCGACCAGTATACCCCAATATACTCCACCCTCGGTTTTCCTTTTCAGTACTTCATATGTGATATTCATTTTCCTCGTGTCTTCCTCCAATTCCCTGCATAATGTGTTCCTTGGTTTTCATCCTTTCATTCGGTATTAAGGATCCCAAGTTTGTGCTTATCTCATGATCCACCTAAGTGACTTTCTCAATGTATGCCATATTCACCTCTAGTTAACTTTCCTAATTTATTCCTGAATGATATGCTCTCTATATCAAAAAGTTGTTGATGACAATATCTGGCCAACGGATCAGAAGTAGACAACTTGCATAGACTGCCGTTTATAAATACTTGTTTTCCTTGACTGATACTTGGTGTACCTCTCTAAGTTTCAACCCCATACAATGGAAGTCTTCACGTTTGTATTAAAAATTCCAACATTGATGTTGGCTGATAGACGGTTTGAGCTTCAGATGTTTTTCAATCATAGAAACGCTGTAATTGCCTTGCCAATCATTCACATCTGTATCTGACTGTTCTTGTTTATTGATAACACAGCCAAGGTATGTAGAAGTTTACACATCTTCCAGAAGTTCTCCTTCAAGTGTAATTGAATCAGTGTTTGTTGTTTCGTATCTAAAGATCTTGCTTTTCCCTTTGTGTATGTTGAGGCCTACTGCTTTCTTGGTGTATGTGTTGGGGGGGGGAAGTTCTATTTCGGTCATGTGCAACTCCGAAGTCGTCTAGTTACAGTTGTGTAGTCCACTGTATTCAGTGCTTCCTTGAGATGTCGCCGTTTTCATAATCCAATCAACCACCAGCAGAAAGAAAGATAAAAGTAAGCATCCTTCTCTGCATGATTTTACGGTTTCGTTAGTTGTAAGAATTCCGTATGATATTGACTATCTCCACGGGTGCACCATAACGTCGAAGTAGTTTCCATAATGTTCTCCAATCCACGCTGTCAAATACTTTCTCTTAGTCGAGATCAGTAATTTAAAGATGTAATATAATTCGCTACTTAATGAATATAGAGTAGGGCTATGAAGAAGAAATAATCATTGATGATAATGGCAATTAAGTGATACTTGTAGTTTAATGTCAACTGATTGATGAATATGCGTGACTATAAGGAGATTACAAGCCTCCAGGTTTAAATCAGTGATTTGTTGAAGCCTACATTATTCATATTTTTTAATTTGTCTTATCAGTTCATAATCCTTATTGATATAATTAACATAAACATCCATCTTATACATTTTAGATACAAACAGAGTAAATATATATTTGTTTTCAATCAGATTTTCATCATGGCTCAACACTAATATACATAAATATGATTTAAGTTGGATTATAACAGGTAAGCGGAATACAGGAAGCGCTTTTCGTTAGATTTTGGACTTGCCAACTGTATGTACTCACCTCCTAGTATTGATGTTTACACCCGAACTCGGACTCAGTTCGTTTCATATCACAAACGCCACCGTATTTATTATTAGATTTATCAGTCCAGACAGATACTTGTATACAATATGATACACATATGTCAATAAAGATTGTTCAATTCCAGTCCATGATAAATCAATAGGAAGATTAATATGAAATCAAATTATACTAATAAACTTAGCTGTACTTTGAAATACGAAATCAGTACCTTTTGATTGGTAATGGATAAATTATCAAAATAATTATGATTAATCTACTTATCATTCCTACGACTTACATATACTACCCTTCTACACCTATCACTTATCATGATTAGTTATGTAATCCATATGTTTCATTCTGGCCATTGACTCACAAATTGCTTACATTAGTTTAATAATATGCATAATTTCGTATAAGTATTGCTGTATATTAGAGTAAAGCCTGATGAAGATCTAATTGAAAACGACATTGTTCGCCTATATATATTGTTCTAAATAGTTATAAGACAATTAATAAAGTATATCGTAAAGAGGTCAGATTACATGATGACGGAACAAAACGAATTAAGGATTTGTCTCTAAGGCTTATGAATTAACAGAGTGTAAAATGTAAGATTCAGTTTTAGAAATCAGTTAGTTACACGTCTTAATCACCTAGAGATAAAAATAAACAAAGGATAAGTTTAGAAATACATGCTGAATGTTAAAAATAGTTGCTAACTATTGATCAGAGTGAAGACAAGAATAGAATAAAGACTAAGAATAAAGTGTAACACTTGAAATTAGTTTAAAGGCCAAGGCAAAGAGAGTGAACTTACTAATGATTTATGGATGCAAAGATTGAGCATGTTTAAGTGCATAGCTATTGTCACTGCTGTTTGTAGGATGTTATATCTGAAGGTTAAGATTAAACTCAAGGGAATTCGATGTCACTGTGAATGCTGAATTAATGTCAACTCTGTAGCCTTTATCAACTAAATTTTCTAGGATGGAGCTTCTTATCGTTTTTATTTGACCTTTGCTAAACGATAAAGGATAATGTTTCAGACTATGTTTATAGCTTTCCTTGTCCTACGCCCAACATAACCGGCTCCACAAGAGCTGTTAAACTGAAAATTACACAATGAGATGGTGGACATTAGCAATCTATCCTTACTACATGATATAGGCTGAGTGTAGAAAAAAAATACTAACATGTAAGCAGTAAATGTTCTTCTAAGTGGATTATTTGACAATTTCTCTAATCATGTATTCTTTAAATTACAACTTCAAGAATATAGGTTTCTTCGATATGGTTGGTAGCTTTACTTTTGATCCACTTTATTGACATGTGTTTTGTTAGGAGCTTTGGCAGATATTCACTTTTACTCAATAGCTCATGTATACTTGTAAGTTTCTTTTCAACAGTGTCTTCAGAGCATGTAGTTTTATTTCTGTGAACTAAGCATTTAACTAAATATTTTTATTATTGTACTCTAAAAAAACTCTAAAAGTGAATATATTAGCCTAACGAGGTAGCATGTTCATAGACTCCTCTTACAATTCTCCTACCTAATATTTTCTTCAGTAAGACGTCTAAAAATGGAATATCTTCAGTGTTTTCTTTTTTCCTCGTAAAGATAACTGCTCTATGGACATTGTCAAATTCATTTAATACATTGTTTTTATTTGATCTTTGTATTCTAGTTCTACAAATGTATCATCCGTATAGTGACAATAGATGTTTAGCTTGTTTATGATGCATTTTAAATGATCATTCTTTAGTTTAGCTAAAAACTAATTTCAAATAGGATAAACCTTATACAGTGGATTGCAGTAGTAGCTACATATCAGGTATACACTTTCAAGCTACACATAATAATATCTGCAACTAAAAACTGTACTACTATCGTTTCTCAAAGAATCATTAAATGAGTAAATGATGTAGATCAGATAAATCATGTGAACAGTCACCTTACAAATGTATCCTATATTATAGGTACACTTACATAAACATGTGATGATAGGCAAAAGTTGTTCACATCTATAAGTTAGTGAATTAGTTCAATAGTTTCAGTCTGTTTGTTAATCAATCATTAAACTATATATAAATTGAATACATTGATATAGATTAACAACTTACTCATGACTACAACACGAAATGATTTACCAATAAGTTTTGAATGTGAATTATCTACTGAACACGTATAAATACCATCATTTTCCAGTCTAGCATAATTAATAATTAATACACCTGAAATAGAAGAAAAAATAAAATGAAGTAACATATTCTTATCTATTGAAAATATAATAGTTGCTAATTATATTGTACTCAATTGTAAATCACATATAACGAAATTGGTAGACAGTTTGTTAATTCAAGTTGAATTATTATTTTAGATTAGTAACACAAATGAAAAAAATAATGGGATTAATGACAAATAAGTTAAAACTACAATAATTTTATTTTAGTTCTCATCTATCGGTTGACATATTGAACTTCAATTACCATTGGTATTCAGTCCCAATGATTAGAAAACTGTCTTTTCTATATATCTCTCTTTAAATTTTATTGATTCCCCTCCACCCACCCCCCAGGTTGTATCAGTTACTAATAAAAACTGGAATTCTATTAATCAATCTTTTCAAGATACGTTCCACCAGTTTTTTGTGTAAAATTGAAGCTAGTGAAGTTCGATTGTATTAAGAATTAGTCAATTGTTAATATTACTATTGAATCATTCTCGACAATGTATCATGAATTAAAGTTTGAATCACTTGAATTACAGGTTTGTAGTATACAAACGTAAATATCTATGGTAGTGTGGTGGTTTCATTATTATAAGGGAATATATATCCAGTACTACATGATTATCAATAGTACAACAATTGGTTCCAATCTATAAGTACGTTTATCAAATATTCTGATTAATCTGTTATTATATACTACTCACAGTTAGATAAATCATTAGTTAGCCATGGATGTTAATGATTTTTTTCATTAAACTAATTTCTTCATTATCGGCTTTATTGAATTTGGCATAAAAGTCTGTTGTAAGACTGTCATGTATTCTTATGGATTTTTAACGGTATCTGTGTTTGATTACATAATGTAAGTCTAAAGTTTATTAGGATAGCTTATTCACATCTTCTAGATTGCTTTTTACCTTCTAATCTGATATCATGAATTGGTCTAAGTTAGACAGCCATTGAAAACTAAGAACTGGCACAGGACAGCTATTTTATCGCAATATGAGATTCATTAGCAGTGAGCTTAATGGCGAATGCTTAATCGTTAAATCACTGAACCGTTTGATATTTCTAACTCAACTAGTCCACGATATTATTTACGCGACGTCATTTGTTGATATCCTTGGATAACTTTTACCAGATATCGTTGAAAGCCACTAGTCACGTCTTTTAGATACGATTCTGGAAATTACCTCAGGAAATTAGTCACCAGTGAGCTGATATTACTGACACATGTTGTTAACTAGGTGTTGTTGAATATTGCCTTTAGTAGTTTATTACTGATATCTTGTCACAATGTTGTGGAATTTATTGGTAGATAGATTAGTGGTTTCTTCTAGCAAGACAATAGTAAATAATGATTCACCATCAAAAGAGATCATGTATTTTCTGTTAGATGGAAACTAGTGACGCTGATATGATTAACTGATTATTATTGAAAAATATTATCGACAAACAGAAGGTGTTGCCATGGGGAAACCACTAGTCTCAATATTCAGTGACATTTTTCTAAGATAATTAAAATATGTTAAACTTAAAGATGTGTTAAAACAGACGTCATTGTAATGAAAATATATCGATAACTCGTTTAGTGTTTGTTACAACAAAGATCATACTTTGAAAACTGTTTGACTATTTCAACTCAGTTCATTTAATATTATATAAGTTGGATTGTGACTGGCAAGAGGAATCCATGACGCGCGTTTTGTCTTATTTGGGACTCATCGGCTGGATGTACCTGCATCCCAATGTTGATGTTCACACTGGGATTCGAACACAGTCCGTTTCGTGTTGAGCACCACCGCGTTCACCACTAGACTACTAAGTCCAGACAGTTTATTTAAGCTTAAAATTCAGGCGCGATTATTAATTGCGAAATAATTTAAATTTCTTTGACTCATAGATAACGAAAATGGTTTGGTTTCACGATCCATTCAACATAAAACTTATTGATCATATCGATACATGCGTTTTAGTAGCTACCACACAATCTCATATAAAAATTGTTAGAACGTTGTTCTTGAAGTCAACCAGACTGCCTTCTGAACATTCATTGGATAATGAAATGGGAGTCATTAGTGGAACTTTAGTTAGGAATAGTTATTTATACTGAGAGTATTTCCAATTAACAATTTCACTTCCACAATAAATGACAGTTCCTACGAAGAATGTGTTCGTTAATCTTCCATTCAATGAGGATGACCTCAACGTGCTGAACAGTCCCTGAGTACGGGATATTATTGTGTTAACTTTTCCTCCTGTAAGTTCAATTATTACCTACTCCACAAAAGTTATTCGCCGAATCAAACTACATTGGCTTTGCAATTTTACATGGATAGGTGATAGCATGTGTGTTGGATGGATAGAGACGATATTATGTAGAAGTATCTTAGGAAATCCAGATGAATTACGTGGTCTCAGATTGCCTTGTAGTGCCATAGGAATAAATATCATGGATATAGGTCACTCAGTGAACCTTAGTGTTTCCTTCCGAATAATATGGATGCAGAATAACACCAAACTTCTACGTTATGCAGAATCAGTTGATATTTATCTTATAAACTTCGAACTTGTCTACTTTAAAAGGAATCCATTATTCACCGAAACTAACTACGGTAAGTGAATTCTCATGATCCCTGTGGTTTTCTTTTTTCCTCGAGTTTCCCTCATTCTTGCTTTTTTTTACTTTTAACAATTTGACAAGATAACTTCATATTTCGTCTTGATTGTTCTACTTGTTACATTTTTAAACCTTTTTTACACCTTCCATTGCAATAGCAAATAATTCATAATAGAGCTTCTAATGTTTAGCGTATTCATATGTAGCAGAATCTTACATTATTTATCAAACATTCGACCATTTATCAATTTAACATTCTAGATTTCCTTCAACCCTTAACTCTTATTGTCATTACCATTATCCTGATTGGTAATTATCGTTGATTACATAACAACAAATATATGTCACCTAAACTTGATTACATTATAACCTATCTGTCTCACTTATTTATTTATAAACTGAACTATATTTAAAACCATTTGACCAATTTCTAATATTAAATTAACATTTAATTAGATTAAATATCATCTCATTAGTGACTAACTACTCGAGGAAACTTCAGGAGTTCTAGTAAAAACACGTAACTAGCAGAGTTCAGCCTTGTTGAATGTGAAGCAGTTGTCCACAGATGACAATAAATAAAGTCAAGCAAATATATCATGGACTGATTGAGTTAAAATTATCAACTAATGAAAGCCTACTTAGTGGTCTAATAATTATGCGTACACTTAGAGACAAGGAGGTCCTGGCTTCAACTGATGGTGGGGTCGTGGATGTATACTAATAAAGAGAATCACACTAAGACAAAATAGTTATCCGGTGTCAATTCCTGGTTTTCAATGGTTGTCTACTTCAGGTCAATTAGTGATATTAAATTAACTTTCAACAATCTTCACAACATTCAATTAAAATAATTATTACTTGGATATTGCATTTAACACTACTCATGTAAAACAGTATCTTACTTAGTAGTACATTTTAGTGCTAAGTATGTAAAATGAATTACATCAAACAAATGTATATTAAACTGGTTTGTTGGGTGACTTATGAAGAATAACTAACGTTCAGAATAATGCTTTAGTTATCTACATTAAACATTTTATTTCCCATCATTCCTTGTGTCTTATTCTTCCATTCTATACATTGACTGTTACTATATCATTTCTCATTTACGAACTACAGTATATCGACTGTATACATGTTACTTCTGTTCACAACTACTGTCTTCCGTTGTTTTGCATTAATCTTAGTTCCCTAATTAGCTGACTGTGTGGTCTGGCTTGTGGATATATAAAGGAGTGCTTGAAATATAATACGATTTTATATACTTAATTCATCTGCTTGTGTTCTTCTTACTGTGTCCTGAAGTTGAACGAACATCGGAAAGACGTGCAGGGATCGACTAGGCACCTTCATTGGCGTTTGTTACTGACAATCTCGTGCACATAAGGTTACATCAACTAATTAGTCATATGTTGAGTATGTTAGATCCCCAGGATTCTCTTGGCAAACCTGTTAATTTTTTGATTTATTTGTATAAATTTAAATTCCTTGTTCCTTTTTCATTTCCAGTTTGTATATCTCACTTAACAAGATGCTAAATCTTATTAGTTCGTTGTTTATTTTAATATGCTATTTTTGATATTCCAAGGACGCTATCTTTTTTTGAATATATACTCATGAAATGTGTGGTTGTTGTCCGTCTGCTAGGCTGCATGTAAAATTTAACTCTACTTGCTGACGTTAAACTTCTTGCTCTAGTTTAGCTAAGCTGGGGCGCTGTGAAACAGCTTATCTTATTTGTTGTTGTGTCGCTAGTCCTACATTCGTTAATTCATGAAACCTTAGCATCCTACGTATTAGTCACAACAGCTTATTGACAATATATCTTAATTGTAAATAATTGTACTTACCAAATTTTTGATTAATTTCAATATTATCAGTAAATCCTTCAAAATACCAACTAGTTGAAACAACTGGTGCACTTTCAAATATACAAAATAATGTTAAATTAGTATTTTCATAAATTTTAATTTCTTTCATTGTTAACAATGTATGATCATTTTTACTACTACTTGTTTTTGAATTATTAGTAGTTTCATCTGTATATAAATAAGCTAAATCACTATCATCTGATGAAAATTTTAAATGAGTCCATATTTTTTCATTTGGTTCTATGAAAGTGAAAAGAAGATAAAAAAAAAACGAAAAAAAGAGAACGATATTTGAAGCAAAGTTTTTGATTAGAAACATTAAAAGAATGAATGTTAAATATGACTATTCAAGTTGGATTGTGACTGGTATGTGAAATCCAAGATGTGCGTTTCGTCCTGTTTGAGACTCCTCGTCTGGATATACCTAAAATACCAATGTTGGTATTCACAGAGACTGACCAGCTTTAGTTCATAACAAATCAATGTGAAGATACAAGTTTATCATAATTAAATAATACTTTTTAATATAAACTTGATTAGTTGGTTAAAGATATTTTTGTTTTCCATGCATAAGAAATTGGTGGATTATATGTATAACTGTATGATTTTATTATTTTACCAGATTATACAGATGCACATATAACAAGAAAGACTGATCAATTTCAACTTATGCTAAATCAACATGTAGATTCAAATACAGTCAAATTATATGAAGACTTGTTGCACAAGTGCTTCTGTCTAGACTCAATAGCCTATTAATGAACGTGGTGGCTTTTGGTATGAAGCAAATTGAATTCAATTCTAGGTCTAAACATCAACACTGGCATGTATATACATCCAGCTGATGAGTCCCAAAAGTGACGAAACTCATCTTCTGAGTTTCACTTAATAGACACAATCTAAATCTACAGATTTATTTAGAAGTGTACCATTAAGATGGTGATTAATATAACCAAACTTCTAATTGAGTGTTCCAGAAATTATCGAATTTAAATACGATTTTACAAAGTACCCTGTGTTAGAAGATCATTAGAAATTAAGGTGTTAAACACGTATTTTGTTTTAGCGTGATACCTCTCAGCAGTGCATATCCATGACCCAACCTAAGGAGCTGTCAGAATAAAGCTTATGATCACCATATTTCTTGTCAAGCACTTAAGCATAAGATTACTAAACAAACAAATAATAATTGATAGACTCCTATCCAGTATTGTAGATGGTTGAGTGTTCGTTATAGGATTGATCCCTTGGTAAAATTAAGGATGTGCTACGCTGAATGTGATTCGTTAAATGCTAACGTAGAAGGTACTTCCAACGAAACTTGAAAGCCTCCAGTTTAATTCTATGACATGAAAATGGGTGCATCAGTGTGACAAGAAAAACTGAAATTTAGCGGTTGCGACAGTTTATGACACTTTCCCAAACGGAGAATTTCAGTGATATAAACTGTTCACTGCATTTAACATTTAGTCTATTTTGTGATATGGCGCAACCATCTTCCGTTGTTACTGATGATAACTATATCACTTTTGACAAGTCTAAACTCCACTAGTCACAATTCACAAGAACATCAGGAATATTCCGCAGTTAGTGATTATTAATAAGCTGATAATTATAATTGGCTTGATGTGCTTATGTAGAAGTTGGTAATCATTTTGTCGACTATATGTGTCACAAAATGATCTAGATTATGCAACACAGAAATCCGAGAAACACTAAACACGACCTGAGGTTCTGGGTTTTACATCCCATTGGTAATGAGTATACACACTACTGAAGAGTTCCTTAGTTAAATAAAACGGCTGTCTGATGTTTTCTGGTTGTCAGTGGCACCCTCCCACCACACACAGACATAATTCTATAGCAGATACAAACAATAAAGCTTGAAGTTCCACATATCGACTATACTATTTTTGCATATGTGTTGTCCTAATCTCTAAGATAATTAGTACGTTTTACAGATGATATTCAGTGAATCATTTAAAAACGTGAATCACTTTATAGTTTTGGGATAAAATTGTATATTTCTGTTGATTTGTTATAGACTGAAGCTAGTCAGTCATTGTTGCTATATGTGCATCCTGAGCGGATTGCCTCGAGTCTAGTGGTGAACGCGGTGGCGTTCGACACGATACGGACTGAGTTCGAATCCCAGTGTGAACATCAACATTGGGATGCAGGCACATCCAGCCGATGAGTCCCAAATAGGACGAAACGCGCGTCCTAGATTCCACTTGTCAGTCACAATCCAACTTATATAATCACTTTATAGTTGTTGTATACACTATGGTTGGTATTCTTTAGGACTGAAGACTACTGAAATAATCATAATCTAATTAGTCTCTAATCATTTCATATAAATACATTATGGTTAATATAGATTTTAAGAAAAATTATCAATTATTCAGTTCATTACATCACGTAGAAGGTTGTCATCAGTTCAGATTTCAGGAGAAAAATATAATTTCAGTAGTTAATTTAATGAAAATAAAATGAAAATGTCAGTATATCCCTTTCCTTTATGATTCCTCAACAGTGTATTTTAATTACGCCAAGGAATTGTCATTTAGTTGTTACTGCTTAATATATGATTCAATTTACGTGAAGATACAATTTTCAAGTATTATATAAGTTGGATTGTGACTGGCAACCGGAATCCAGGACGCGCGTTTCGTCCTATTTGGGACTCATCAGCTGGATGTACCTGTACATATAGCAACAATGACTAACCAGCTTCAGTCTATAACAAATCAACGGGAATATACAAGTTTATCTTAATACAATTTTCAATCAATTTCCTAGTAAATTGCTAATTCAACTGTGATTTATAGGGAGTTCTAATTACTGGCAATTAACTTCTAGATCCACAAAGGTTAGTCTAATAAAATGGAATCAAATGATGCTTTCAGACATTTGTTAACTCAAGACGTTTTATGAATTAATAAGTAATCACTGTCACTACTTTGTAAATTGTTTGATTTTGACAGCGTGTTGATAAATAAGAAATTATTTAAGGCTTGATTAGTTTAGAGATAGAGAGAAGACATTATAGTTTGTATAAGCATATCTTGTCAAGTTGAACCAACAATCATTATATTTTCATTGATAAAAAAAAAGAACTCACTTGTCACAACCAGATGAGTTCGTTGATTAGATGACATTGTTTTATCGAATAAGCTTATTGAACAATAATATTGTCCTGTGTCAGAAAGTTGAAGAGAATGAATGAGTAAAATAGCAGCACTTGGTTTATGTTTCTTAATATTTGCTTTCTTGAAATGAGGTTTCTGTGAAAGCAGTTCCCATGGTAAACCAGAATCATCACCACCGATATAAATTAAACGATATCTATCTGCTGGATAAAAGTAAAAGGTTTATGAATCAAATAAATGTTTACATAAAAAAATGCTTAAATCTGTGAAGCTGACTGATAGAGTTGGTGTAAAGTTAGAATATACCGCTGTCGATTTCATACTTAATAAATAAATCATTGTCGAGAACCGGATAGCTTGGTGTTAATGGGGTGAGACTATGAAATTATGTGGCCTAAGTTTGAATTCACATATCAGCATAAGTTTCCTCAAAATTTACAGGTAGGTCTAAATGAAAGATAGCACGAAACTTATGTACAGGGTTTCTGGTCGATTTCCCCCTCTCTACACCTTCTCCCATCCAAATACAGCTTCACTGATGTCAACTCACTTAGACAATTGGCCACATCTCATCTAGATCGATAGAGGATTCGATCAGTACTATAAAGGAAATTATAAATATCAAATTGGTCACTACACAGCGATTAATCAATGTAATCATCGTGATATGAAACGATAAAATACTTGCATCCTATATTCACATATTCACTTATGCATCGCTGAAGGCATATGTTGATTTCACGACAAGTCAATAATCACTACAAATTCATTTCCCTACATTGTAAACATAATAAATGAGTTACCAAGTCTGTTAGTTAACCTGTGGTTCGGTTATCACATTAAGTCACTCTTCTTATTCATCAAGCATTTCTACTCTATATTTTTTTGTTTTCAAAATGCAATCAGTCAATGACTGTTACCCTATATGAAGCACAGACTGACGACCGCCATTCTCCAACCAACTCTGTCCTGGGCTCTGCTTTCAAGTTCTTCACAAGTGCTGTTCATCCTCTAGGTATCTATAGCGAATTCCCGGCTCAATGTGTACCTTGGTCTTCCTCTTTTCATTCGGTCTTAAGGATCCCAAGTTTGCGCTTATCTCATGATGCAGCTTAGTAACTTTCTCAACGTATGCCCTAATTACCTTCAGCTCTTTTTCCTAATTTATTCCTGGTTGATTTGTCCACTACAACAGAAGGTTGTTACTGACAATATCTAGCCAACGGATCTAAAGTAGATAACTTGCATAGACTGCAGTTTTTAAATACTTGTTTCCTTTGACGGATACTTAGTGTAGTTCTCCAAGCTTCAGCTCCATACAATGGAACTGTCCTCACGTTTGTATTGAAAATCCCAACTTTGATGTTGGCTGATAGACGGTTTAAGTTTCAGATGTTTTTCAGTCGTAGAAATGCTGTAGTTGTATTGCCTTGCCAATCATTCAAATCTGCGAAATCGAACAATGTACTAAATTGTATAACCACTAGCTTTTGAACGGGTGTCAAGTAATATATGGAAGGGTTAGTGTTTTCTAGTTTTTTATGTGAAAGACTAGAATGAATCAATGTCTATCTTAACCGAAGGGCAGTATGAAACAAACGAGACAAGGATGCAACTCAAGCTCACTATTATATAAATAAATGCTCATTTTACTCAGCTTACTTTGTGTTAAATCCAATTTTATATTGTTATGATAGAAGTATACCGTAGGTAATGATGGTTGTGAAAATGGTAAGTGGCATATAACCGCTGCTGTATTTCCAATGAGCAGAGATAAATATTTGTCTGAATGAGGTGGGAACGCTGGAAGAACTACAATTAAAAAGATTCTGAGAAAGAATTCTGAGAAAAGCAAACATACTATTTAACTTGATTGAAATTACTTGTATGAAACAGACATTTAGGACAGTCTTATAGTGGTTATGATAACATCAATACTCTTTCTGACTTTTCTATGATCAGCACATTCTAAAAATTAAAATCTTATTTCTACAAAACATCTGTTTTATCAAGAACATATTAGACAAATTCTGTTGTCATACTATTGATCGTTATCCTAATCCCACTTGTGCAATTTGTAATGTACGTCTGTTGAAATATTAACGTATATACATGGGCTGGACTACGCATGGTACAAATCCTTTGAACTACATATAAGTACTATAGATATTACTCTAAACGTCTAGACATTTCAGAATACTTCCACACTTTCTGGGTGACACTGATGTCCATTGAAGGAAATCGTTGTCATTAGCTACATTATAGTCATATTTAAATTACAGTTCTCAATAACCATTTTTCAATATTATTACTTACCATTCTTAGCTGTCCCAAGTGATTGCAGTCTGACCTTGTCTATGACACCGTATAGATTACTATTATTACTTGATCACTGAATACAATTTCAATGCATTTATTGCTTTATTTCATCTTAGACTTCTGTAAAAGTTCTACTTCACGGATTAATTCATACAAACAGTAACAATATGTACATTATGTACAGTTTGATTGAAATTGTATTTTACTGGAAAATTATCTGCATTTAGTCACTATCTAGTAATCGTTTACTGATGAAGATGCCCATATTATGACAAATTAACTATAAAATGTATCCCTCCCTCCTTGGTTTTCATTGGTACCCTACCAACATCAATCTCTGACGAATCCGATCAATTATACCTAATATCAAACGGCAGGGTTATAATGTGGGGACGACTTTGACATATGCTAGGCGACCAGTGACATCGGAATATTAGTGTGTCACTCTTCTCTAAACATTTGTCCAAGTGTATAGACGCACCACAATCAAATAAACATGTTCTTCGAAGTAAACCTTTCTCCTGCGAATAGCTCCTGGAAGTTAGAGAGCATGCGATAGATCGTCAACATTGTCAATCAAACTGTGAGCAATGATCTTGAGATAAAAAGTCGCAATTTCATTGGTTCGTCTCAACATTACAATCCTGCCTATCAAACTTCACAAAGCACCAAATCATATAAAATAGTTTAAAGAAGCCTATAACATTATGAAATCAAAATAAAGATGTATTAATGAAGTAAAGTTTTTATACGATAAATTTACTCACTAGAACTGTACATTTGAATTTATAATAAATTTAGTAAGTAAATACCTACTAGAAAGGCACTATCTCTCTTATCAAACTAATTAAAAAAAATAGTCTCAAAGTAAAGTATTCAATTAAGTGGAGTGTTCATAATTTATTTAAGTAATTGTCTAAGAAACTGTTAAGTCGTCACATGACAAAGTTGTCAAAATTAATAAGACTTTTCAAGTAGTCGATTCAGATAATATTCCGCACTGGGAATGAGCCTTCATGACCACTTACTTGGTTAGAAGAAATGGTTCGAAGAAAGTTCAAGCCAAAAATTTGTACATAATCAAGAAGTAGGTGATTCAGCAATTTCACCCTGATCTATTTGCTCAGAAAAGGCATGTACAGTTCTATGGGATTAAAAAGTAAACTTCTGTGTTTTTCATACAGTTTTTTGCAGCTGTCACAATTGTCTTACAAGTTATCAATACCACTAACTTACCATTTTCCTAATATAATGTCAAGTTAGTAATTACATTCTATAACTCTTGCAATATTTTAATGACTGTCGAAGGTTGTTGTTGGAAAAGTACTATTGAAAACCAGGGAGTACCAGACAATCATTTCGTCGTAGTATAGGACCAATTAGCAGAACGCATCTAAGATTCCGCTCCCCAGAGACTTTACGCTGGCAAACCCTTAAACCTCTGTATCACTGGGCCTGCATCCAATAGAAGAATTTTCACTTCCATCAACTCGTGATACATAGCGTAGAATTCTACCATTGGATGTCAGTCCAATGGTACAGAGAGTAAGGCATCCACTAACCTGAAGCTTATGAAGAGGGGGTGGGAATTCTGTCGTGACACTGCTAAGAAATCGATTACTAGGACGAAACAGTCGTCCAGCGCTCCTTGGTTTCCAATGGTACTCTACTAACATTAATCCATGACAAATTCATTCATCTAAACTTAACAATCTTCGTAAACCATCTGGTCTGTTATTTACATTTACTATCTCCAATACTTGAAAAGTTTAGTTTATTTTTAACAAAATTATCATGTGATGATCTGAAACATTCCCCCCCTCCCAAACCTTACTTGAAGAAATTAAAAACCTTTCACTTGATTGAATACTTTAAAATGTAACTATTCTCTTTTTTATAGGTGTCTTCGTCCAACAAAGAACGAAAATATTTACAAAACTTGGGCGCTGAGTGTATGTAAGATATATGAATAGAATGTATTTGTAAATAATCTACATTGTTTAAGTTTAGAGGAGATCTCTATAAACAAACAGAAGGTGCAGCGATGGGATCTCTTGTGTATCCAATAGTTGCTAATTTATTTATGCATTCACTGGAAACAAGTGCACTCGCAAAATGTGTCTATCCGCCGAAACTTTGGCTAAGATACGTAGACGACACTTTCATTATTACGAAACGAGACGCATTAAATGAACTTTTTGAAAAGGCCAACAGTATTTCCAACAACATCAAATTCACTAGGGAAATCGAGACTATCGATCATAAATTATCCTTCCTCGACTGTCTAGTCGAAAGGAAACATTTTTCGGAAACCAACGCATTCTGGAAAATATCTAGACTATAAATCAGCTCATACTAAACCAACGAAAGTGACAGTTGTTGGGAACCTGATAAACAGAATCCATCAACTAGTCACAGATAATAAAGACCAAGAAACTGAATTTAACTTAGTAATGCCTACAACAATGATGAACAACTACCCCAAGAGCTTTGTCAAGAAGATACTTAAAGAGAAACGTAATGAAAAAGGCAAACTGAAAGTCCAACCGAAAGAATGGATTGACATTGTGGTTGTGCCATACAGAAATGGAACATCTGAAGAGTTTAGAAGAATTTTAAATAAACATGGCATACGTGTTTTCTTTCGAACAAACAATACACTGGGCTCTGTACTTGTAAATATCAAGGATAGAGTACTAAAAGCGGAACAGACGAACTGTGTCTATGAGATTAAATGTAATGAATGCAATGCTATATACGTAAGAGAAACATCAAGACAACTGAATGTAAGCGTGAAGGGACATATAATTTGTTCGAGACATATTCCCAAGTCCTCTGACCATATACAAAAACTTGAAAATAAGTCGGCAATAACATTACATTCAATAGAATCAGGATACAGTATCAATTTTGATGGGATTGAAATCCTTCAAAAAGGTTTTAATTCCTACAAAGAAAGGTTAACATCTGAGGCCCTACACATATGGGCAAATCCGAATAATATAAACCGACGAGATAAAGTACTGTTAGCTGCACCATGGCAACTAATGATAAAAAAATGAATTCAAACATCTACTACTCCAACTTCCAACGCAATTTCATGTTATTGATTTTAGAATTGTTTACTCCTGAGTTAACAGTTTCAACGTGTTACCAATTTACGAATATACACCCAACCTTTGACTCATAATTGTCGTTACACTGGGTTAGGTTACTTCTACCAGGTTTATCATGATTTAATAGCAAGCCTTTTTTCAGATTGTCTACCCCTCACCGTGAACATAACTCATAGCAGTATATGTGTGCATATGAATAGAAACATGATAAACTACACACAAAGTGCACACCTCCCTTCATTCACAACAATTTTAACATCATTTCACTTACAATGCCTCATATAACATGTTCATACCCTGTATACGATTAGATATTCATAATTTCAAATTTGACCTCTTATTTACATTGACAATCGATAATTTTGATCTTGGTTATTTCCCTAAAAGAAGCTCGAACCAGATTGCCAAGCGAAACGTTGAAATTTTTCTTTAATTTCATCCGCTGAGATTATTTACAAATACATTCTATTCATATGTAACTATTCTCCTTTTTAATTACTTTGATAAATGATGTAATACTTATTTGTTTAAAAATGCCCATGCTTATTAAAACAAAGACGTTTGAACGAAGAATATTCTTTTCGATAAATGCTCATCAGGTTCTACATTTATTAGTTCAAAATTATCAGTGACAAAAATAGCCAGTTCTGAGGCGGACATAACATCATTTAAATATAAAGGATAATTTGGATATACATTTTTTGTCTCATCAGATTATTTGTAAAATATGAATGTTAATGTTGAAATAGTCATCATTATCATGTAACTTGTGAAACGTAAACGACAATTGAAATGAACAACAAGTTTATTAATCCAATATATATGTATAGGTGTCGCTGTATATGGGTGACCTAGGAGATGGGGTAGTGACAAAATGTGATTAGACAAAGGCTGAATGCTATTTAAAATGTAACCGAATAGGTAAGAGAATACACAATGGAGTAAGTGACAATCAAAATTCGTCAAATAGTAACAATAACAATAATATAAAAAATTATAATCAGTTCATTTGATCGGTCTTATGATGTTGTGAAGTCAATAAAATTAGGAAAGAAGATTGAGTGATATTCAAATTCATTCTGTGTATCTTGATTAATAACATTAATAATAATAATAATAATAATAATAATAATAATAATAAATATGCATATATGTGAACAAAGAGAGTAGCATTTGGACAGGGTACAATACACATATGAAGAGGGAAAGACACATATGCATTACTAAATTTAAATCGTCGTGTGATTAAATTGGAGAATGGTTTATCGGATCTTGCGTCGGCCATGGCAGGAGAAGGGGTTGAACGTATTTCTTCTGTATGCATAGTTCTGGCCTCATGATCCGTATAGCTATCGCTTCTGCCGTTTTAAGGACTTTGAGTCTAACCGATCTTGGCAGATAGCTGTTGACACAGAATACTATTTTAAATGACTTATCTATGCTGGCCGTATGACCTATTTCGATTAGGTGTGCTAATATTGAGCTATTGATATTTCTGACAACTCCTTTGGTTAACCAAACTGGAAGGTGCTCCCGGGCACGGAGGAGTAAATTCCTTGAGCATCTGCCAATGTAACTTGCTCCACAGGAGCAGTTGAACTGATAGATACAAAATGAAGTGGCAAGCTTAGGTAATTTATCCTTTATTTTCGGTATCACCATAGGACGGGTAGAAAATACCAGTTGTATTTTTGCGGCGTTAAATGTTTTCCGGATGGAATTGCCTAGCCTTAACGTCAGAATTTTTGTCACTGATAATTTTGAACTAATAAATGTAGAACCTGATGAGCATTTATCGAAAAGAATATTCTTCGTTCAAACGTCTTTGTTTTAATACTTATTTATTTTATTAGAAACTATTTCTTACTTAATAAATTTATTATAACTACAAATATATACTACTAGTAAATAACTTCATTGAATAAAAAATTGTATTGTTTGTTGGAAAAAAAAATTTGTTTTTTTTTTCCTTATTTTAACTTAATAAAATAGTTTCTTGAAAATATTTTCTCAATTCTTTATTATTATTGATTATTGAAAG